>NQII01002920.1:190520-268670 GCA_002778355.1 Clitarchus hookeri | reverse complement strand
TACGGAGCATACGTAGAAAAGGGAGGGAGTTGTCTCAAGGGCTCATGTATCAATTCACATGTTCATGCAACAATAAAACCTCGATTTGTGAAATATGAATTACCCTGTATTCATTCATTAGTGAATTGGACCATTAAACTACAGTGTCGAAGCATTCCTACGCCCGATCACTGAGGACTAGTATTAAGTGTTGGCGCCTCACGCCACAGAACAGATTACAACACCTACGTCCAAACCTCAGCTTTGGCAGGTGTCAATTCTTAACTGTTCACTTTATAAATGCTTGAAAAAAATGATTTACCAAACAGAGCTTAAATACCAAATATTTGAAATGTTATACCATTTTCAAAACAAATTTGCTTTTCAACATAACTTTGACATTTCAAAATAAAGCACTCGCATTTATTTGATCTGAAATAAACCTCCTGAACCGCCAAAATGCACGGTTCAAGGCTAGGTTCAAATTGATCTTAGTTCGGTGCGCCGAACACAATGGTGCAACAGCCAAATGTGCTGAACCAAGATAAAACCGGTATTGGTTCCTAGATCATTTCTGAACCTCAATGGTGCAACTGGGCATTAGCAGAGTAGTCGCTGTAGATCGGCTCGAGGGTCCGCGATGGCGCGGTGTGGGATGAGGTCAGCCTCCCTGGCCCGCTGCGGTCATGGTGTCGACTGACGGCCGCGGTTTGAGTCACGCCGCCTGCAGGCCGGCCCAAGGTGACTACAGCACGCAGCTCGTCTTACGCTTCATCGCCAGGCCCATCGCTCCAGCTTCCGCCGCGCCTACTGACTCACGTCCTGGCGTTCTCCGGCAAAAATAATAAACATTTCATGAATATGTATTTCTTCGGCGCAATCTCTGTGTTGACTTGAGCCACCCATACGTGCGACGCAGACCGTGTNATATGTATTTCTTCGGCGCAATCTCTGTGTTGACTTGAGCCACCCATACGTGCGACGCAGACCGTGTTTGTCTCCTCTCTTTGCCAAGACTCTCCCGAGCCCATACGCCCGCCGGGGCTTGGTATCTTTACAGGGTACAGCGCGACAAACTTTAGTGAAGCCCCGGGGAAAATGTGAACTAACGTTCTCCTTCTCTCTCGCACACGCCACCCCTCCGTACACAACCGTTTGCCACTTCTCCTTCCAGCCAGATTTTTTATTTTCTAGCCTACTCTGAAACTAAGTGTTATATGTGAGCCCGCGGTAGAGACGGGAGTTAAGTGCGTCTCAGGGCTAAGTCCCATACGCCTACAAGGAAAGGAGAATAATGCAAGGAGACATGCATCGCGGCAGAAATGGATTGGGCTGCCATGGCCATATTTTGGCCATGGAAACCTCCCTAAGTGTACTTAAAGCTAAACTACTATACTGATAAGAGAAAGGGAAAAACCGGCATAGACACCGTAAAAGCCCTTTCGACAGGAAAGAATTAAAAAAATTGTTGCATGCATTATCAGAAAATACTACAGGAGACAGATGGGTGGAAACCATGCTCTTTATTAGTAGGTAGAGAAAATACTAGTATAGAGGGGGCAGGACATCTTCATGTATGTGTGGCGCTGGATTAACTAGAGTAATATTTGCACATCACTCTGGTGGGGGGATTGGTGCGATTGGGCGCCCCCCCCCCCCAATAACCAGCAAGCGACCTTATATACTATCCGTGCGTACAGTCGCGACAGTTGTAAAGTGGTGTTTACGTGGCTCGAGTCGTGCAGGGGTATGATGTAGCGTAGACAGTGATAATGTTGCGGATGGATTCGCAGTGTTCCACCCAAGCAGAACACTTCCCCGGGGCAGAATATTAACTAAAGCGAGGTGATGGGTGCCAACTCGTCTACCAGGGCTAACTCGGGCGAGTACGAGGATGCAGCCGTCGGTCATGTGGCGGCATTCCTCTACACTGTCACTAAGTACACGTCACGGATGAGCGGGGTTGTTAGAGCCTCCCCTTACGCTCCAGCGGAACGTAATACACTTTAAGCATCATAACTAAATGACTGAAAGTTTACCTGGAGTGGGCGAGGTTCCAAAACACTTACGTACAGTGGGGCCTCCATCAAGAAAAACACGAGCATTCGCTTTACTACTTTCTATAGAGAAGTTAAACACATTGCAATCACACTGTGTTACACAGAACTGAGATTGACAAGTTCAGCGGGCCTGGTACCTAAGGCCGTCAATAGCTGACGCGGTACACAAAAAGCCAACAAAGGCAAGTTGAATAATTACTAGGGCCACCTGTTTTTCGTGGAAAGATGCCACGACTAGATGTTCTGCAAAAAAGTAAGTTCAGAACCTATTTCGTGGTTGAAAGATTTCAACTCTCCTGCATCTTATATATCTGCCAACCAATCACGGACGTTCAGTGTTGGGGTAATTCGAATCTGATTCGCCCAGTCTAGTAGAAAATGCCTTCTCACACAGACACGCGACCAATAGTCAAATTAAATTTGCAAGTGTGCACATATGATGTTGAATTCTACCCTGGGCATAAATCTTTTCGCGAAAAACAGGTGGTACTAGTAATTAAAGATGGCGTGAAATCTCCGGGCCGCGAAGAGTCTGCGGAGACGGTGCAGTTTCCCGGGGGATGAAGTAATCAAGAGGTTCCTGTTAGTTATAAACTATTTCAAGTTGACATGGTTTAAGCAGAAGTATGAAATCCACCGGGTACACGAAATGCGTCCGACACCTACGCACACTGCTACCAAACTAACTTGGCGCAGAGAGGCAGTAGCAGCTTTCATTTTAGAAAATCGTATAACGTCTAGCAGCGGAACAAAATGGTCAACTTCTGGTAAGAAAAGGAAAACTGCAAACATAAGAATTCATTTCGATTCATTTGATACTGGAGTGGTGCGAAGAAAAGTGTAAGAGTTTTACATGATGAAGATAACAATACCCACATTAAAAAAACTTGCGGACAGTGTTGGCAAAATAAATTAATTTCACTAGTAGTAGGGGAACTTTGCGAAAAATTAATCAAAGCAATGGTGTTAAACTTAAAAAAAAAAATTATAATGNAAAAGGAAAACTGCAAACATAAGAATTCATTTCGATTCATTTGATACTGGAGTGGTGCGAAGAAAAGTGTAAGAGTTTTACATGATGAAGATAACAATACCCACATTAAAAAACTTGCGGACAGTGTTGGCAAAATAAATTAATTTCACTAGTAGTAGGGGAACTTTGCGAAAAATTAATCAAAGCAATGGTGTTAAACTTAAAAAAAAAAATTATAATATGTTATTCATAATGGAAAGAAACGAGATCGTCGCATGGCGAGCGAAATGCGTACGAACTATAAGGTAAAATGACAGACAGGGCGAAAAGAAACTACTTGTAATATACCTAAGCGAGACATAGATTCATCCGAATTACACTATGAACAAATGTTCGCAGCATAGTGAAGTAGCAGGAGTGTACAAAAAAACATACAACTATGTGTTCTACTTTTACCACCTTGAGAAATTGGCTGATAAATAACATTGTNGGAAAGAAACGAGATCGTCGCATGGCGAGCGAAATGCGTACGAACTATAAGGTAAAATGACAGACAGGGCGAAAAGAGACTACTTGTAATATACCTAAGTGAGACATAGATTCATCCGAATTACACTTTGAACAAATGTCCGCAGCATAGTGAAGTAGCAGGAGTGTACAAAAACAACCAATCAGGCCAGCGATGGATTATAGTTCACGCAGGTAGGGAAATGGCTTCATTGAGGAAGCCAAGTTTATTTTTAAAGCCAAAACTAAAAGCGGACTATCATGATGAAATGAACAGCAACGATCTCATGAAATGGTGTGAAACACAGCTGCTACCCAACATTCCATCTCTCCAAGCATTAATGTTCTTGATAATTCTCAATAATATAGCATGCGTGACAACAAACCTACAACTACGTGTTCTACTTTTACCACCTTGAGAAATTGGCTGATAAATAACATTGTTTTTTTTTCTGCCGTAGAGAGAAAATCCCAGCTGCTTGTAAAGGTTTGCAACCTCCCATTTATACCGTCGATAAACCATTGAGCAAAGATATACCTAGAGTGGACTTCCCCATGTTAAAGTTTCTGACCACTCCAGTAGGTAAGGATCTGTAGTTCTTGGTATGAACACCACGTAGCGCTAGTTCATTTTCGTGGTGGCTCCGTGGGGAAGTCGGCAGCGTTGCCACTGTGACATCTACCCTCTCTCACACTCATATTCCATCTCTGTCGCTCTCAGACCAAACCCCACAACAGTAGAACGTGTTCTGAATGTCTGCTATACCAACGAAGCTGGGATAGGCAAGATGGCGGACACCCCAGTAATTACCTCAAGCTGTATATGTCCGTTTACGAAAAGATTACTGGTTCTGTAAAACGTATGTATGTACAAAAAGAAACTTAATGTACGCGTAGTAACGGAAAACGTTACAAATTACTCACACTGACATAATAAATAAATAAACACAAATTTACAAAATATGCGATAACTGTGGAGTTGGGTAATGTATATACATTATCACACAGCCGTTATGTAGGCTATATGTGTAGCTCAGTGGGTTGGTGCGCGGGTCTACGCCACATAATGTTAGGGTATAGAGCTCAAATCTCTGTCATGTAACGAAATATTAATGTGATACATTATTGCTCTTTATAACTTATGTTATTGTAAGAAGACATTTATTTCCAAAATTACTTTGTCTAAAAGCAATAATACGTAAGTAACAGCACAGTGAAATCAACTAGCTGTGGTTGCTTACTAATCAAATAAATTGTTTTCTAAAGTAGATAATTTGAGCTGCGTAGCGTGAATAATGTTAACAGGCACACATAAAAGCCTTAAGTTTAATACTGTGATATTTTTGCCATATTTTGGTCTTCTACCTGTAAATACTTGTTTAATTAAGGAAAGCACAAGATTGATTATTATACTCGGTAAAGATAAATATGTAATTACAGGGGCGTAGCTGGATTGGGGGGGGGGGATTTATATACGGACATATCACCACCGAAAAGTAAATAAAATATTAAAAACTATAATTTGAAAACAAAATGACAACTTTCATTTTATTTTATTATAATATAAGAAATATGTGAGATCATCCTTGAATATAAAGGATGTTAATATCATTGTGTGGTTCCATATCTGTTAATTAGCCAATTGATTATTAATGAATTTAACTATTCATTTTTAATATTACAGCTTTGGTATTTTTCCAAAAAACGAAATAGATGGGGAATGATAGTCAAGTGTGAATTCTCTGTTGAGAAAACTAATGCAATACTACTAAAGGTAACACTCAAAAATAGTCAAATATATGATTTATGGAAGACCAGTGAAGATAAAAAGCACAATTAAGTATATTGGAGTAGTATTGGATAGCTTCAAGGATCACATCAGATACCTCATTGATAAATATGTAAGCCTTTTTACGAAGATGCTAGCAGTGTCCACATCATAGCATTGTACAAGCAAAAGTGCCTTCCTTGAAACTGCATTGTATGGATCTAGAGTGTGGTATGAAAAAGCAAGATTAGTGCATACACTGAGACCTCTACTGAAAACACACAGAGCTGCATTGCTTGCGATTACAAAAGTATACAGGACAGCATATACTTAAACATTGCAAGTGATGAAAATTTTGAAGAAAATATATACAGATTTAGTTTGTTAGACTCACCTCTCTGTAGAACATGCAACACTGAAGACACAATGCTACATGTACTACAAGATTGCCCTAAAATTCAGGACTTATGAACTGAATACTGTAGTAGACTTAATAAAAAAGGAAACTAATATGACTTATGTTATATAATGTCCAACAAGGTAAGGGCAAATATAATGGAGATATATGCAAGGAAAATATATTTAACATTAGAAGAGTTTGATCTGTGAATACAAAATAATCCACAATAATGGTAAGGTACTCCTCCTTGAAAACGAAACCGCACCCTAATACTGACAATTTAAACAACTATAAAAAAAACTCTGATGCCTGGAGGGGGCCTGCTCAACTAAAGTAAACAAATGTAAAACCGCTGTATAAACTGTTCAGTAGGAGCAGACCCAGTGCAGAGCCTGGGTAATCCCAGTGCAAATAGGCAGAAATTTCAAAGGATTCGTCAGAAGCAACTGTCGAGTTTTGGAGGCTTTGCTTTCCAATCGGAAGAAGTTGAAGACATGCTGCAGACCTGGCAACATACAAGGAATATGAACGATGGAGGAACAATGACCTAGACAAAGAACCAGGGTAATAAAGACTAGAAATATACAGACTTGGCAATGGAACATGGAACATGATAATTAAATGACGATAATTCAGAATGATGGAAGGTTTACGCGGGGTGGGGGTAGAAAAGGAGTCCACGGGATCCCCACCCCCTTAGGCTGCCATATTACGGATGTAGTTAATATAATGTAGATGCGCTTAATCATGGCTTAGACATTATAGTAGATATATATATATATATATATCTGCNTATTACGGATGTAGTTAATATAATGTAGATGCGCTTAATCATGGCTTAGACATTATAGTAGATATATATATATATATCTGANGCTGCCATATTACGGATGTAGTTAATATAATGTAGATGCGCTTAATCATGGCTTAGACATTATAGTAGATATATATATATATATATATCTGCATTATATTGACACATAACGGGTAAATGGGATAGGAATTGCGCTGTATTCACACCCCTCGGGGATTTCCCGAAGTTGAGAGAAACAGGGAAAGTCCCTAGAAATAGCTGATATAAGCCCTCGACGAAGGAAACATGGGAGTTCCCTACGAGAATTAATGCAGACACAGCTACCACGAATCCCCAAGACGCCTGCTGCACCCCCCTCCCCCTTCTCTCCACAACAGTTGGAGCACACAAGCAGCTGACGAGACACAAAATCCTACACAAAAAATGTGTGAGGTACACAGGGGATTTCCCGACTCCTCTCTCGAGAAACTGCTGACAGCTAACTTGAATATAGTGGGAGACAGGTTAAATTCAGGTGCAGCCAAGGAAGGGGATCAGGTGTGGTCAGTTGTTGACGATCAGTGGTTCCGCCATGATGGGAAGGAGTTAATCGACAGCCGCGATGCGAGACAGAGAAGGCAGTTAGTGAGAGAGGCATCGTATCACCAGGCCGGAGTTCGGACCCGGCCCAGGCAGTAATGTACAATCAGTTGTTTGCAGTCAGTTGTTTGAGTGAATTATCGCCAGACGAGACAGGAGTTGTTCGGCGGTACAGCCGCGAGACGAGATAGGTGCAGCCGAGCCGGGAGGCGAAGGAAAAACGGAGTAAGCAGTCGTGTGACGGGAAAAGTGCCGAGAACTTGAGTAAATCCCCAGAAACGAGTGGCAGTCTCATGCCGAGAGGTGCCATTCCCCGAGAAGACGTAGTCGTGCACCAGATGGCGACGAGGCAAGCAGTCAGTCAGTCAGTACGTCAGTAGTGACTTCACCGGGGAGAGAACCCAGGAACAGCCGAAACTTCCTGTGTAAATTCCCGAGACAAACCCAGTAGAAGTGCCGAGAACTTATGAATTAATTTCCGAAAACGTAGTGGCAGTTTCCGAGGTGTGAAAGTCAGATACACGGGCCGGATCGTTGCGGATGTCGACGAGGAGATGCGCTCTCCAACAAGGAATGCCAGCCGAGGTCACCGAGAAAGCACAAGTCCCGGGAAACCCATCCCAGACTTCCGAGAGAGTCAGTCAAAGCCGCAGGAAGAAGCCAGCTGAGTAGAGGCAGTCCGAGGGCCTGACAATGGGCCACCCAACTCACCATGCCTCAGCTACCAAAGAAGACAACTCACCAAAAGCTGTAGTCACATATAAATAGAGAAACGTCTCCCTTCAACGACCTTCCCCGACGCATAGCATTCAGCCCACCAGCCCTTCAGGCCTACGACTTGTAGGGGGGCTCAGTCTCGCCAGTGTGTGTAAAAACCTATGTTACCTTCAGACAAATAAATCACTGGTGTGTTAAATAACGGAGAATACGAGTATTTGTTTACTCCTAACGCAACAACCACAGGTGCCCTTAGTCTGCACAAAAGTAATTTAACTATGTAACCTACTAGCCACCACTCTGTATAACTCAGGTGGCCTAGTAGCATCAGTATAAAACAAAGTCGAATATCCGCGTCTGTCTGTGTATTCGCTTAGTACTTCTAAACTACTTGAAGGATTCTGATGCGGTTTTCAACATAATTTAGAGAATTTCTCGAGACAGGTTTTGGTGTGTAACTCATTTATATTTAATTTAAGGATAGTAGAGAAATGTTGAACTGTTTGTGATCAAGTCGTAAAAAACCGATTTTAGGACGCTTGCATGGCTTGCGCTGTAATGTACTAATGAATGTACTGCAAAATTGTAGCTCTCAAAAAGGTCTACAGAAAAGTCCACGATAGCATATGTTTATCTTTTAAGGATGACCCACAGTAACCATTTTTGTCTTCCAAAGTATCGCTGTAAAAACTAAATTGTTACCGGGCGAAGCCGGGCCTGTTCGCTAGTTAGAATAAGAGCCAGAGTGTATGGAAGGATCTACCGCGCCACACTCACCCTCCGAGTAGCTTGGCAGTAAAATCTCATTTATTATCACATACATCA
Source organism: Clitarchus hookeri (assembly GCA_002778355.1). NCBI lineage: Eukaryota > Metazoa > Arthropoda > Insecta > Phasmatodea > Phasmatidae > Clitarchus > Clitarchus hookeri. Next base: position 260,048 of record NQII01002920.1, on the reverse strand, counting down.
ATAATCCACAAAGGGTAATGCAAAGTAATAAAAATAAAACCAAAAGTAAAAGTTATGTGGTCCGAGAGAGCCAAAGGATGGAAAGTTATAAGATAAATAACACAATTGTAAGCTAAAGGAAATACTTATACTTCTGTTTTACTTATAAAAGCAGAAAGGGCTTAGGCGCAGGGGTGAAAATAATGCGTGTCTTGCGTTTGGCTGGCCACGAAAAAAAGTTTCGCATAGATTATGTCGACTTTGACTTTTTACGTTGAGAATCTGTAATGTAGCGCGTTTGTCGTTGAGTTATAACTTGTCGGAGTAATGATATCTCCAACAATATTCGTATTTTTACAAAAGAAATGACAACCTATATGTCACTTATAGTTTCGATGTTGAATTCCCTTGTTTTGATATAACACTTACATGAAACNGGGGGGGGGGGGGTACATCGCACCCCCCTGTTATCTGACAGGGGCGTACATAAAAACGGGGGAAGTTTTATCTAATACTAGAGTTGTGATCAGAATTATTCTGATATTATTTCGTAAAGCAAAGGGGATAAAAAGTAATGCTTGTTTATTATAACAAATTCTTTAAAGCTATTACCCACGAGTTTACTTGCGAGATAGCAGAGACAAAAAAGTACATCAGTTTGAAATTTTTGAAACAAGTTTATCAATGTTTTTGTGTAGGGCCCCAGCTGTTATGAAAGGGCAATGTGAAAAATGTGGCTTTTGATGGAGGACCCGTGGGTTGCCGTGCCACCGCGATACACAAGTAGCTTTCCACGGCTCTGACAGAGGAGTTTGTGACAGAACATTAGAAGATATTTAACACCCTGCTGTCTGTCGGATATACATAGAGAGCTTCTTTTATTTTTTACTCTTTATTTTATATTTCTTTCTTTTGAAGAGAGGAAGTCTGAAACTCTAGCTAACGGTTCTCGACAAAAAAAAAGGATGGTAGGAAAGCAACTATGCTTACGCGGGTTGCAGAAAGCATCAGTTACTATTGTCGATTTGTATAGCAACCCATTCGTTCCCAGATGGATTCAGTGCAGTCACAACAGTCATCATTTCTTAACCATTGTGTTAATTCTTAGTTTTCAATTTCAAACAAGATTCAGATATGAAGATGTATAAACCGAATATTTAAGATGAGTGGCTGAAGAAACCAAAACATCAGTGTTCACGCGACGTCACATATGATGGCAAAATTGTAACGGATTCGACTGTTTCAGGTACTAAGTGTGATTTAATTTTTCCTAATTACTCAGTTTTTTATGCTACAGTTTAGCAGGTTGAGCTCTGTTTTGTTTCTCCCATCATACACATCGCCTTTTGTTATGTGTATCTATATACATTTGAAGTAGTCTTGGTATTAAAGATCTTCAAGGATAATGTCAAAAAATACCATAATCCGCTATATGCGAGAATACTTTACCTTAAATAAACTTTGAAGAATTACAGAAAGATATTTAACACTAGGTAAATCCTATTAATTGTGTTGTAACAACCCTGTTTATTAATAATGACGCTTTATGATATGGCAAAATTTCGCATTTGCACGTTCGCTTGGCGAGTAACATGGGTGTCTGTTTTCAACGATGTGTTTTACTTCTAAATACGACCCAAAAGCCTTTGTAGAATAATAATTATAACGTTATACAACATTTTACAGCTTAGCAGAACAAGGGTCTTTTACGCATGTTACATAGAATTTTTTTTTCCGCGTTTTGAATATTGTTGCTGATAAAAAGTTGCTATATTATCAGCATATCAGCAATGATTCGCCATTATGAAGACGCTATTGTTAGCAACAATATTAACCTTGTCTGCTTCTATTTGTCACAAATATGTTAACAAATTTTTATAAAAGTATGACGATATTTCATTTTAATGGAAGTTATAAATTGGAAAATATTGGTGCAAATTGCGGACTATTTCAGTTTCAGTATAAAATTACCGTGTTTTGTTTCCATTAATGACCCCGTTGGCTAGCTCGGTATCGGCTTGGTATCGCTGTATCTGGAAGGTCATGGGCTTAATTCTACATGTATATAGGAGTTTATCACATACTTTGTTATACTCTATCCATTCCAAGATTATAGCTTGTATTACAGTACTTACTATCTGCGCCCTTGAAAAGTATTCTTGCCGGCAGTCACTAACAATAATTTCGTGAGCAGTACTGTCATAACACGCTTCCTTCGCTTTCACATTATAAAAGTATTATATTAATTAACCAGTGCGTACTAATTCTTTATTATTTACATTAAGTATCGTAAGCAACAATATTTTCCGTCTGCTTCAAACAGTCCATCCATATTTTATTTTTTTATGGCATGTAGTGAATAGTGATGACACTGTTAGCCATATTGCTTACCATTGGCTGCTTGGTGTGTTTTTACCCCGAAACTAAACAGCTAATAAAATATCTCCAACATTTAAGTACACGTATTATTGCACACGCACAGATTATTGTGACATTATAAAGTATTACCTGGAGCAACTTGTAATTTGAACAACTATGTTTGACCTTAATATTTACAAAATACCATCATTATTTTCTGCTGTAATCAAGGCGTGAAACTACTGACCATATAATGGTATTGTCACTGACCGAGTTTATTTTGTCTGTTACCTTAGAATAGATGAAGTATACGACTGGTTAGGATTTTGGTGTCGAGGAAAAGTGAAACTACGCAAAAGCACAAACTCAACAGCTCGTGCGCATGACATCGGCTTTGAAGTACTTCACATGTCTACTTTACACGCTCCTAAACTCGCACTTTTTTTTTTAAATATCTATCCGCAGGTTCGTATTTTTTCTTACACTATTAGCAAACGTCAAAATGATGAGTTATCATAGGCGATTGTAATGGCACATGTGAAAAGTTAATATAAGCCAGGTAATGGGAAGTGTGTATTTTGAGGACCTCTCCCAAAGGGGACAAATTAAATGACTGAGCGAAGTGAATATAATAGATGCAAGCGTACATGATATTTGCTTGATTTAATATCTAATAGCAACAGTATACGTGATGACTATTTTTAACCACACATGGTTATGTCACCTAAAGTAGTTGCATCGCTATGGATCTCATTCTTGTAATGTAAAACACCTGACACATTTAATTATAGACCTAATGCAATCAGGATTATTTATATTAATCCAGGAATTTGTTTAAAATATAGCATCTAACAACTGCTAAAACTTTTCACACAGAAATTTGAAATTCTGTGCCTTGTATTCTACTCGAAATGTCATACATTTCTCTACAGGTTGCCAATTCTTGGTATCAAATAACCCTCTCCTTTTTTGTTTGTTTTAACCAGACTAGACTTTTGGTATCTTACTTTTACTTATTTGAAAATATTAATTTCAATAGCTTTTAATGCGATGAAAATTTTTTATTATTCTTGCTATTAATGTTTATTAGTATGTCATAAATACCATCAAAGGGATGAATCTGTACTCAAGGAGCCAAAAAAAAAAGGGAGGGGGAATACAATTTTGCTGTGAACAAGTCATGTCTTCACTGGCTGGCTCGTCCTTCATTCACCACCATTGCTAAAGTCACTGCTGATGGCAAGGAAGGGGGAAATTCGTGTGAATACCTCTCCTCTTCACCTCATAGCCTAAGCGATATATTTTTTACTTTTCAGATCAGCCACAAAGGTCAAATTTCGACAGTCCTATGTTAGTGGCAGAATGAATTGTATGAGTCGTGCCTTCAAAAAATGATCAGTTGTTGATGTATGTAACACCCGACTGGTACCAAGAGAGNCCCCTTAAACTCACACAAAAATGTAAATAGTTCCGGCGCCCCTGATTGAAACAGAGAAGCTATTGTGGTACCGACGAATATTTATAGGAAATAAACACTAAAGTAAATAATAAATCAGCAGACAGTAATTATGCACTCTATACAGAATTATTTCATCTCAGCATATCATAATTTGCATTATATTTCTTTGTTAACACGCATAGGTGTGGCTATAACACAATGGGATTCATTTTAGTAACGCATGACCCCTACAGAGTCAAAAGGAAGCGAGAACAATTACATCTTACTCAGAATGATTTATAATATGACTCACGCGTTCTGGTAAACTATTTTCGCTAAAATTCTCTGTGTTGTATAGATCGTTTGTTCAGAATTAGATACACTCTTTTAAAACTTCTAAATTCTCGATATTAAAAAATGAAAATGGTCTCTTCATATTTAGTCAAATGAGACGTTTTGCAATATAAGTTGGATTGAATTCTTATTTTACCCTAGCAGCAGTCATATTAACTACTTTGGTAAATTTCAAAAACAAACTTTACAAATGCATTGCAATTATCACAGTGAAAAGTGTTGGTGCTTTTCACGCAACAAAGTTTCGTTTAATATGCAAAATTAAATGTGATGAACGAGTCACATTAAGTTACAATATTATTTTTATAACACAAGTGTTTGAAACGAGAGAACTTAATACATCCTCACGTTAAATTCGTAGTTTGGTCTTGCACGCCACTGGCCACTTTTTAGCAATGTCCTTCGGCAAAAACTATTTTATGTCATTGTTTTTAGTTGTTGTGCGTAATTGCTGTACCCATAGACTGCACAGCTCGGCACATAGTACAGCTCTTAAAACAACGCAATTACAACACATCAACAGACGAAAAAAGTTTAATTTCGTGACATGTTACCGGTGCTTGATTTTTTCTCCCCCTAGGCTGATGTCACAGAAAAAAAGAAGGGAGGGGAATTGCGCGTGACTTCAACTTACCTTTGTTTTAATGGTTCCGCCCGAAGATGCCATAAGCGCTTGTTTGTGAGTCACAGCGCCTGCACTACACGCAGGACGGTGACAAAGGGTATGGATGAATGAAGTATGGTACTAAACGTATAGCGCCACAGTTGTTTTTTAGAAGGAAAAAAAAGTTACAATGAAATGGATGTATTTTTATTCCATTCCAAAGATATCAACATATGTAAACAATGGATGCATAAAATAAGCCGGGATAATAGGCACAGTGGGAAAATTAGCGACGCATTGTATGTTCGCTCATCAAATTTTGTAGAGAATACTTTCATGTTGTGGCATTGAGTTAGAAGATGTTTAAAACTCAGTGAATTAGCAAATCTTTATTTCCCTAAAGAAGGAAACACCGAGATGTCAACTAATTTACAAGAGTGACGGTTATCACTCTGTGTTCTGAGAAGGAGTCCGATGTAACAAACTTTCTTTACAGGATAATCTCCAATGTAATATATTTGGCCATCCAAACCAAATATTTGTATCGTAACCTCTGTTGAAATACCTGTTACATTAATATGTAGGCCTATTTCCCATGCCTCAGTGCTGGAGAAAGTTTGTGTGTTTACTCAATACATAGTAAACATAGAACAATTTGATATGGAAAGATTATGGTTTCATAACTTAGTTTGTTAACAAACTAAGTATCATAAATGTATTTATTTAAAAGAATTTTGCATATAACATACTTTAGTCTTTGTTGTTGCCCACTTAATGTATTTAATTCTAAATATAAAAGTAAATTTCTTGTTAACAACCAAATGAAATCGCTGATAATTTTTTAGACTGTGTTTGAAATATCTAAAATGTTCTTATAGGCTGTTGACTGTTAATTGACCACGTTTGGAAGCCCTACTTAGGGTGTATTACTACTTCTCATTATGTATCCCCGAACTCCGTACACTGCAAAGTGTCGGATGTGTCACATTCGACACTTTGCTATTGTAGTCCATCTGCATTACAGATGTTAAATATATGATGCGTGCCATATTCAACGTAGAAACTCAGCTGTAACAATGCACGCCATACCCCACCACACCCCCTCCTGCAAGGGCTTCACAGTAGCCACCTGCCTCAGGACACGTGGCAGCCATTAAAGCCTACAACGAAGGCAGGCCGGAGCACGGGAAGTAGTTTACACATGTCGATGTAGCAGTGTGGGCCCCCACCCACCACCCCGAGCACAACCACATGAAACTTGTACACGCCAAAGAAAGGACGAGATAGACTGGNTACACTGCAAAGTGTCGGATGTGTCACATTCGACACTTTGCTATTGTAGTCCATCTGCATTACAGATGTTAAATATGTGATGCGTGCCATATTCAACGTAGAAACTCAGCTGTAACAATGCACGCCATACCCCACCACACCCCCTCCTGCAANCCTAGCAAAACACAGGAGAACATTAACACGCGCCGCAGAAAGAGCTTATATGGTTTGTCAGTGACACCGCAGGTCACCCCTTCCCCCTCCACCAACAAGAGTCGTGGCATGTGGAGGAAGTAGCCATTTTTCTGCACCTCCCCTTCCCCTAACTACAGTTAGCACGAGGACGTTAATTAGGGTACCACCTCGGAATTATTTAGGTAGAGTTTAATTTCGTGACAATATAACCAACCAGTAAATTGAAATACCCAATGACTACCTTAATGTTGCTCTGTTACTCCCAACATTCAAGGCACCTTATAGTTTGTGCCTGGTAACATTAACAGAGATCCTATGAACCACTCTGTATCACACAGGTGGGAAGTAGCATCACATAAGTAAAGTGTCCAATGTAGCAGATTCGACCAGTTGCATGTACACAAGTGGTCTGTCACTGAGAGACGTTAGCGAATACTCTTACCAGTACTGCACTGAGGCAGGCGTGTTACCGGAAACCACGACGACATTGTTCCAACCAACGGATGTCTATGCAATGAGAGCTACGATGCTATCAACCCGCATTATTCTGAGTAAGCCCCGTCTCGGCCCTAGTCCGTCACATGGTATTTACGTGTGAATGGTCGAATGAGAAGTTGGCGAACTGAATTTATGAGATTTGATGTGTGTTGTCTTTTGGAATAGAAACCTCGCTGACCCCCTTTGCGAGCGCCTCTCAGTCGACACGTGCCACGAGGTAGGTTGCGGATCGCAGTTACATATGTCCTGCGGCTTAGGCCTTCCCTACCCCCCTCTCATCCCCCTTTGCCTCTAGCAAGCCCATGATATCTGTTGAGCACAAATGTTTCACGAGATAGAGCAACGCAGTTCGCCTAAATTCAGACAATACGCACTGCGGAAGAAACAGCTGACGAGCTGGATAATGGTGACGAGAAAATCCCCTCCCCCCTTAGCTAACCACAGGACAATGTGGAAATGGAACAGGAAATAGCTGACAGAGCAAGCTAGGAGCAAGATGCTACCCCCTTGCCACCAACCTTCAGGAACCAGGGCACTGGTTTTGAAAGGCATTGTTCTGTGTTCTACCACCTCACCCCTCTCCTAATAATAGAGACACATGCCGACACTTAAGGAGGGAGGCTGGCATGCATAAAAACCCCTTTATGAGAGAAGTGGGACCAGTTGATTACCACCGCACCGAGGGAAGAGTTGCGTCAAGGAAATATTAGAAAACGGGAGCACGAACCCCGCAGCCATCCAGTGAGACGACACCAGATGCAGGCCTTGCCAAGGCCGCCCATCGCCAGAGCTCATCCCCAGATGAGAGCTTACCAGCACCCACAGCTAAGATAAGTATACAGTACGCCATCCAGAGAAGCCCCCCTACACCACGAAGTCGGAAACAGTTAATACGAGTATTCAAATTAGGTACCACACCTCGGAAGTGCTGCTGTATTTTATTTGTGTTAAATTCGAGACAATATATTTGTCGTTCAAAATGAAACAGTAAAAGACTACATTATTGCAAACCCCTTAACAATCAGGCATCATATAGTCTATGCCGAGAGGACGTAACTACGACGCTATAAGTCACCCTGTCTTCCACAGTGGCGTAGCATCAGAATGTTGAGATAATTAGCTTTCAGATCATGTGAATGTGATGAGATTGCAAATTATCCAGTAGTTCCAACTACTGGATACCTTCTTCGACACGTCCACTTCAAAACTCCGCAACGGAAAATTACAGCGATTCACGTAACTCCACACACTAGTTTGTCGTACTGTGATGCAATATTTGTGCTATGGCATAGAAATTACTCTTATTTCGAAATCTAAATGGTATTATAAAATTTTCCTATTTATTACTGTTCGTAAAGTTCATAATGTGTCATATATAAATGCTATTAGAAAACTAAATTATTATTTAATGTTATTGTTTAGGTTGGGTATGAAAACGCACTGCAGTTAGAACAGATCAATAATAATCATGAGCCCTTGAGCAGGGATGAGTTCCAGTGGGGATTTCCACAAGACGAACCTGCTAATCTCAATTCTCAATTAAGGTTTGTTAAATTGCGTATATTATTAATCATCCTTTTTGTAATAATGTGGGTGGTAGTCAAAGCTTTTACATACTCTTCTACATGGATTTACGACTGAGCTCCGATAATAACGATGTTGATGTCCTACCTTTTCCCCAAGTATATCATATACAGATGGCGATGACAGCAGCAGCTCTAGAACAGGTAGGCTTTCTTATTCGCTCTTTATTTTACATAAGGCGTTAATAGCGGAACATAGGAGTGGATGGATGTAAATGTTTATTGATACCCATTTTGATTATATAAATTGGCTAGTTAAGGACCAACATTTTGGATGCAACTCAATTGCAGAATTTACCCTGGCATTGTTTTCCTAAAGTGTCAATATAAACTGCTACAAGACGCCAGAGGGGCGTATCCGCGTGTACATGAGAAACGGAGGTGTTAATACAAATAAAATAACTAAATCTAATTTAATTTTTTAGTTTTTTCACACAGCTATTATTTACAGCATTAATCTTTCTAGTTCAACTATTACTCTTTTTATTTCTCAGTGAACTGAGTGAACTGAATTAATGTCTATCTCAACTCTAATTAAAGTTCTTCTCAATTTCTGTGTTTAGTTATAGTTAATTAACTCACACTCATCATTAACACATGTTCAGTCTGTCTGTTGGCATTATTTTTAATGTATTTTACTCACGGATCCTGTCCAAAATAGTCCAGCCAGCAAGTCGCAACCTTCACTGCACTGATACTCGCAGTGGCAGATTTCATCCCACTGGTCACTTCTCTCACCACTCATTGCTCTTCTCGCTCGTCGTATATCGCCAAATGTCGCGCAATCGCCCAAACTCCATACACTCATCAACTCCCGGCTTGGAGGCCCGACACGCTTTTATAGTATCAGCAGCCAAGATCTGGGATATTCCCCGCACCCCTTGTCATGCTGTGAGAGGCAAGGACGATAAAAACCAGAACACTCTTCAAATAAATGCATAAATTCATTCTTCCGAAGGTCAGGAGTGTGCGAGTCGCAAAAGGCTTATCACGGCTCAACGCGAGCTAGCAAGCCTGTGTAAGCTGGTCTTTGTCTTCGCCGCCCGCTCTCGGGTTTCATGCGTGACCTTCACGCATTTCCGCTCTAGCAAGCAGCGAGCATGTAACACTATGGATGATATGCAAGGTCTACATGTCAGGAAAACACTTTGTACATGTGGCATTAACCTATTAGCATTACAAGCAAGGTGGACGTAATAATTCACAAGGATTCAAGAGAATATGTATGGCACGTTTCTTATTATCAGTTATAGATATACCTAACAAAATGTAGAGATATTAGTGAAAACAATAACATTTTACAACGTTCCAATCAGATTGGATTTATTTGTAGCTTGTAAGTGCAGATTCGAATGGTGATCTTGTTCTGACACTGTTAGCCCTTAATAGGTCGCACCGCTTTCAAAATTACTGGATATAATGTATTTTTATTATTACTAGACTGTACAGTCTCCCTCCTGTACCGTCCTTCGTAGTAGCTGAGTTATCTGGTTCCAGGAATACAATACTGGCGTTGTATTTCAGTTAAGTTCTCGCTTTCATCCAGAGCGGACGTATCAAATGTTTCGGCTGGTTATTATCACCGTGCGCGACCTTTAAAGTAACATTAAATTTTGCGTGTCCCGGAAATTATGACCGTGCGCGACCTATGAAGAGACTTTTTATGCGTCCACAGTTTTTAATTCTTCGTACTTCTAGTGTTTTTGTGATGTTTAGTAATTGGTGTATGAAACAATGAATGCTCTAGAACAAGAAAGAATTAGAAAAAATTTTGACATGTGTTTTTAATGAAAGCGACGAAGATGATGTTTGTGGAAATGCTTCTGAAATTGAAGACTATTTGAATGAAAGCGACCACAACAGTAACAGTGAATAATCGGGTAGTGAAATTGATAACGAACAAGAGTAGAGTGATTATGGGGACTTTGGCACATCGGGACCTGGGACCAGAGCGTCGGAGCTGTTCGTGCTGTGATTCCAGTCGGCCGGCGGTCATCTTGGATCCAGGTGACCTTGGCCCTGACATTGGCCCCGGTAACCTTTGACCTTGAAAATCCACAAATCCACAAAGTTCCAAAAAATGTATTAATATATATATTTTAAAATATAAAAAAATTTTGTTTAAAAAGTGCATTATTAAAAATGTATTTATTATTACAAAATTTGTTATTTAAAATTTATTTTCAAAAAACATTTTCGGAGGTTTTTCTCATTTCCACCACCCCTCACCCATACTCATTCTATTGTGTGTCACCATCTTAGTTTTTTCGTTTGTCGTTTGTTTATACATTAATGGAGGCCGCTATCTTGGTTTTTTCGTTTGTCATTGGTTTTCATATGTTTTCACACCTAGGTGGCGCTAGTGTATTAATAATCTATATTGCCACTAGGTGGCAGCCATATTCGTTTATGTTTTTACAGTATATGTTGCGCTGTCGGTGCCCCCCATCTTGGATTCTATTTTTAACACATAGGTGGCGTTAATGTCACGATTCAGCCAACAGGCGAGCTGTCGGCACTCGTATTTATATGCATAGGAAAATATCTAATTTTTAATTCCTATTTTTAAAAAATATTTTATCAATCAACTGTTTACCTACTTGCATGATGCGGGACTTGACTACATGCATAATTTATTCTATATACATATTATTAAACACTTTAAAACCGATTATTAAAAAATTAATGTTTTATTTTAATGCTAATTGAAGTACCATTGCACCTTATACAATTATTTTATCCTTAAATTCATTTTGTATTTTAAATTCCAATTATTTTTTACAAACAAGGAATAGATGAAACTCGCAATTATTTCTAAAACATATTTTATTCGGTAAAATCTACAACTTCTTAATTCACATGTTTTTTGTTTCATAGTCTTCGCATCAACTGACGTCAGTTATAAACGAAACCAAGCTTTCGTAAACTCGTGAACTTAATGGCGACGCAGGGCGAGTTTCAATGCAAACTCCTGCAGGAAAAGCGACACCGATAGGCGGGTAGTACAGTGCTGGTCCCAGGAGGTTACGGCACGTCCAAAGGTACAGGAATTGAGGTTCGTGGTGCACACGCAGATGATGTAGACGGGGATTGAAGAGAGAAACTATGGTTATTGCAGTTCATCACAGCAATGATGACGTTTGCAGGATCTCTTTTTTACAGAACTGGCACTGAAGAATCGATGAGGCCCGCAGTTTAACTTTACACGACCTTATCTGTTTGCAGAAAAGGTCATTACGGTAGAACACCAACCCACATTTGAAGCAAAGAGACCTTATACGGTTTGGATTCTTCATGCATCCATGAATTTCATGATGACGTGCAATGTGTTGGTGAGAAAATACTTTGTCGCAGTAGTTGCAGGTATACGTTTTCTCTGGCGAGGATGGTTCGGCCGATGGGGCGAGCTCTGTTGAAGGTGGTGCAGCCAAAGAACCAGATGGGTCTGCCAGTGGTGCGGGTGCTGCAATCACAGGTGAGGTGAAGGAGTTACTAGAACAGCCGAAGACATCGTTGAAGTCGATGGCGCTGCTTGAAGGCTGTCCATGGAGTATTCCAAGTAGAGTAACTTATAGAGACGAACTGCTCTCCGCGACGTCTGCCAGCAAACTGAGCTCTCCGTCATGAATCTAGATGCTTGTATAACCGCCGCCGAACCCTCATCAGCCACCGAATGGCCTTGGTGTCGTGAGACTCTCGTAACTCACAGGGTGTTTGTAAAACAAATCCACCCCGACATATACTTAAATCATTGAGTCTGTGGTTTGTTGGGCACGGACCCGTATTAAGGCTGTTTATTGGTGTTGCCTATTATAAGTAAAATTACGTATTCGTGTTTTCGGCGGGGGAGTGAAGCTCTCCTCTAGCCTCCCGACTGGAGTGAGTGTGAGTGGCGTGATGACTGTCTGACATGTTAATCTGTTGTATACAAGTGTGCTAATTAATTTCGCTTGTAATGTGTCGGTGAGTCCCTAGTCTCCCGGGGCATCCCACGGGGTACGATTGGTTTTTCCTCGTTTGTGACATTGAAAATTGAAAAAAGCAGTGTTAGTTAATTACAATTGGAGAGGCCTCTGATACCAGAATCTATACAGACTCCAGTAACAGTGGAGCCCCCATTCCCGAGGTCCAAGTCCTCTTCTTCCCGGCCTGAAACAGGTTACCAAGTCGGTGCGTCATTTGGAATACATACAGCAGATATATTTTGTAAATTTTTTTTTGTTAAATTATTGCTTTTATAATTATTTATATATATTTTTAAATTATTTTTTATTGTTTCTTTTATTAATCCCACCTGATATCTAATTGGTATATACAATGAATTATGCCATGATTATTATGATTTGATTTCCCCCCCACCCCCCACAACACCTCATGATTACTGTTTCCTGCACCAGTGCGTGTGTTCCTGGCCTGGTTCTCGAGTGGAGTTGGGGCAGGCCTCCTTGCCCGAGAACCCACGCAGTTGACCCCTGAAAAAGTGTGCCTTTGTGTCTTTTTTGTGTGTGTGTGTGCTTTTACTGTGTATTGCGATGTGTGCCGTGAATCGTGTACAGCTTGGGTTCAATCGGCATGCGTACTCTACTGCTGCTTGCTCTTCTGCGAGGCCGGCCGCTCGACGCGTGCGCCGAAGAGCCGATCCTGGGCCGCGCAGTAGCTCTAACAAGAACTAGCCGCACTAGTTTTCCTTTCATTTGCACGAGCAACTCTAATAAGAACTACACGGCGGTGCTGCTGCCTTGAAAATCTGCAGGTTCTTGTAGGCGCGCGATACAGCTGCTACCTTCTTGCTGGCTGCTCGACGACTAAGGGTTTTCGGTCAATGCGACCAGTTTTATTACAAGTGCCTCGCACTCTGATTGGCTGGCCAATCATCGCGCAGGCCCCTTCTCACTTGTGTCTTGTTCAGTGTAATTTAGGTTCTTTTTAAAAATTTCTTATAATTGCAGGATCATAATTACCTAGGAATTTAATATTTGGATTGTTATGATTTGCCAGATTATCATATAAATTTTTGTTTTTTGCTGCAATTATTTCTTTAATGTATTTTATTGATAATAGTTCGTGGATCGTTTTACCAGTATTGTATCTATCTTGGTTAGCTATAATTTTCAGATATTTATTTTGGACTGTTTGCAGGTCTTTAATTCTGAATTTTGTGCAATGTCCCTATACCTCACATCTACATAGTATAGCTGGGAGTATTATTTGGGTATAGATTTGAAGTTTTTTCCTACGTGGAAAGTTAGTTGCATTTAATATTGTATATAGTTGTTTGAGTTTTCCCAACGCTGCATTTCTTACACTTTCTATGTGTGGCTGCCAAGTTAATTTGTGGTCTATCGTTATCCCTAGATATTTTGCTTTTCTAAAGTACGGAATTTTTTAATTAAATAATATTAATTTTCGTTTAGGTTTCGATTTGTTTTTGGTAATTATTATTGTCTCTGATTTCCCTGGGTTCGCTTTTATTCGCCATTTCGTATACCACTTTTCTAGGATTGTTAATTGTCTTTGTAGGGCTACTAATGCATAATCAATGTGGTAGTGTTGTTTTATTATTGCAGTATCGTCTGCGTACAGTTGGGTGTTAGTGTTAGTTCGTGTATCTGTTATTGGGATGTCGGCTGTGTAAATGCTGTATAGAAACGGGAAAAGCTCCAACGTCTGTGGTACTCTTGCTGTTACTATTTTAGTGTTCCCAGAGCCTGCTCCATCTAATATTACGTAAAAACATATATTATTTAAATAATGTGCTAATATATTTATATAAGTTGCTGGAAAGTTGTAGATTATTAATTAATATTTTAGTCCTGGGAGCCACAGTTTATCGAAGGCTTTTTCTGCGTCTGGGAAAGTTATTAGTGTATATTGTTTTTCTTTATTATTAAATCCATTTGTTATGTCTTGAACTATTTTAATTAGGGGATGTATGGTGCTGTGCTGGGCTCTGAAACCATACTGGTTATCTGGAATTAATTTGTTTAGATCTGCATGGTTTTGTAGTTTGAATAGTAGGGCTTTTTCAAATATTTTACTCGTACTTTTTAATAAGCTTATTGGTCGTCTGTTTTCTGGTTTAGTAGTATCTTTTCCTGGTTTCGGCAAGGTTATTACTTTAGCTTTTTCCGGGCCTATGGGGATCTGCATAATTTAAACATTGAATTATATATTTCTAAGATATATTCTTGGGCATTTACTGATAGTTTCTTTAGGGCTTCATATTTTATCCTGTCTGGTCCTCCAAATTTATTATTAGGGCGTGTTTTAATTATTTTAAATAGTTCTTGTGGTGTAATGAGGTCGTATTCATATGTTTCTTTTAGTTTTAGGTATTTGTTTATGTCGTTGTTTACAGTTGGAGTGAATTGTCTACCTTGTACTTCTTTATTAGGGGAAAATTGTTTCTCTAGGCTGTCGGCAATTGTGTAAACTTTATCCCTAGCAGTTTATACATAACCTTGGGGTGTTTCTATTGCTGGGGTGGTTAGTTTTTTACATTTACCTGTTAGTGATTTGGTTAATCTCTATATTTGGTTTGGATTATGCGCTGCGATTTTCGTAGCTTAGCTCCAGTTTTAAATTTTTATTTCTTTATTACATGTCTTTTAAGTCTATTGTATTCTGTTTTAACTACGGGATTTCTTGTTCTCTGGCAGTTATTTCGCGCGTGACGTTTTAGGGCTATTAAATAATCTACTTCCGGGTAATTTGCTGTTGTGTATTGCCTTTTACCCATGTATTTGGTGTTTGCTTTAATATTTATTTTACTGTGTCTGTAAAACGTTTTGCGTGCACATTTAATTCTAGCTCATCGTTTATTTCTGGCGGGGTTTCAAATTTTTCTATTAAATCTTTTTGGAAATCCTCCCAGTTGGTTTTAGGTCGTTTTATTGTGTGTTTTTAATTTTAGATCTGTGTGTGTTTAAAGTTAATTTCGTAAAGACTGGGAGGTGATCTGAGTCTAGTTTGTCTAAAACTTCTGATTCGATGTTAGAATTGGAGATATTGGCGAGAATGATGTCAAATTTATCTGGTCTGTTGCAATTGTTTGGTAAGCGGATGGTTTTAGGTGGTATAAAAATTACGTACTTATTTTTATCTGCAGGCCTACTTAGTTTTCTTCCATTTGTACTGTTATACAAGCATTCCCATTCTTTATTTTTGCTGTTGAGGTCTCCTGCTATTAAAAAGTGTTTTGTATCGCCCATAATGTTATTAAAGTCTTGTTAATTAAATTAAATTGTAGGGGGGCAATATGAAGCCGCCATTTGGATGTGGGTATGGTTACTTTTAATTTTTATTACTGTGGTTTCAATTTGGTTTAAAGTAGTTAAATTTACTGGATGGGGGTGAATGTTATTTTTAATTATTATGGCTGTTCCTCCTCCCCTGCGATTCCTGTCTGAACTGTACTATTTATTTTGTCCTGGTTATGGAGTCTTGTTACTGTGAGAAAAGCTACATCAATTCCATGTATTATTAGCTGTTGCTGTAGTTCATATATTTGAGATTTGATCCCGCAGGTATTCCAGTTTAATATGTTTAATGTGTATTCTGTTTTAAGTTTAGCCATTCCTGCGGGAGAGTAGCTAGTGCCTGTAGCAACAGAAATTGCTTGTCAGCAAGTGTTTGTGTTGCCCTGATGAGGCCGAAATAAGGTCGCATGCATGTGATTAGTTCTGCGAAGTGCGTGTCGCAGAGTAATTTTGTTAATTCCCGGATGTGAGACCTCCATCCAGATGGGAGGCTGTTTTGGGGTCTTCAGGAGAGGCAGCCGTCTGTTTGGCTGCTGTGCTGACCCGTGGTCGTCCATCCTCGTTGCCAAANGCGTGATCTCCTCCTTACAGTTAGCGCACCGCAGGGGAAGGTCATCTGTGAGATCGCAGGCAGTGTACTTGCGCGGGCCCGCTCAGTTTACGCACACTGCGCGCATGTTACAGCGTTTGACTGTGTTCCCCCACTGACTGCAGTTGCGGCAGTTGGGAACATCTACTGGCCGCGGTTTGTATGGCTCTATACAAGGCTCTATTGGATCGCCGCGGTGGTCCAATAGAGCCTTGTGATCCTGATGAAGTCTTTTCTGCTGTGACTGATGGTTACTGACCATGTGCCTGTCGACACATAGTCGGGATCCTCAGGAGTGTGATGGTGGGATTTTCGCTTACAGTTGCGGAGGTCTATTATGTTAAACCCGCACCTGGTGATGTCCTCGTAGAGAATGTCATCTTCAACTCCCTCTTGGGGCAAGTTTTAGATGACAAACCTTTGAGGCTTCTAATCAGGGTGGGCGTGTGTGTAGTGGATGGTGTTAGAGAGCAGGCACCGGGCATTTTCGTAGTCTGTCCGAGTGTTTAATGTCAGTTTTAATTCTCGCCTCCAAGTTAGAGTATTGTGGAAATTGATTCCACTATTGCAGAGCAGCAGGGCCACATTTTTTAGTGACCTACTGTTTGGAATGAGAACAGGCACAGGACTTTGTCTTTCTGTTTTTGGTGGTGGATTTGTGAGAAGCCGCTTCTCTTTTCGCTTTCCCTAGCGAACTCCTCTGCCAGGATTTGAANAATTGATTCCACTATTGCAGAGCAGCAGGGCCACATTTTTTAGTGACCTACTGTTTGGAATGAGAACAGGCACAGGACTTTGTCTTTCTGTTTTTGGTGGTGGATTTGTGAGAAGCCGCTTCTCTTTTCGCTTTCCCTAGCGAACTCCTCTGCCAGGATTTGAAACCTGTTCTTGATGTACAGCTCTTTCCCTTCCGCTGTCATCTCAATTTTCCTCTTGGAAATGTGTTTTTTTGTGGGGGAGATAAACCCCTCCTCGTCTGGGCCCGTCAGAGGAGGAGTGCACCGCCCTGTGTCAGAATGTGTGTGTGTGTGTGTGTGTGCGTGGACGAAACACTTGATCGTCTGCTCCCGCCACCATTGGTCGAACCGCTGGTGACGTTTACAAACTCATCCGAGAGTTCGCCCTCGTCCAACTGGGACTGGTTGGCCCCACCTGCACTCATTTGGGGGGCTGGTCGTGCCCTCCAATCGCCTGTTTTCTGGTCTGCATGTTTGTGTTGGGGCAATTTCCGAGTGCGTGTCCGTGGCACTTCTCTGCGGGCTGTTGTTATTATTAGGTGTTTGTGTTGTGTGTGGTTGTGTTCCTGTGGTGTTGGTGTTGATGTATAAAGGAACACACATGTTACATAAAAACCATGTGGCCATACGTCCATGTACTCTTTTCACCAGTAAACATTACCAACTTCAGCCATGTGTATAATCCACTGCTCATCCTCCAGGTGTATTTTTCCACCTATATATCTCGTGTACATGCGACGACTCCCTCCCTCTTACCGCCCGTATGGTTGTGATCAGTCCATGTGAGCTGTTCCTCGAACTTTGGGACCGAAAACTACATATTACGGAAAAAAAATTATGTTTTAAGAGTTTTTTTGCCATAATGATTAACTTCGTAAGATGTAGGTGGGTTCCAACGACGCACGCCCCAACACGATAATTTTTTTCTGCGCACATTTGCAAGCGACAGCTGCTTAAGAGGATAATAAGTTTCCAACTTTGAAAACCCCAGTCTACCAAAACGAGCCAAAGACATCATAACATTGACTGTAATAGATAAACTACTCCGAAATTTCTTGTCACCATCAATAAAAAGTAGGTAGAATGCCCAATGCTGAACCAATGAAAAAATAATTCCATATACTCTAAACGGCAAAAAAAGTAACACAGCCATTTCATATTGAAAAACCTCGTCACATCTCAATTTAAAGCAGAATTATAATTCCACCTATGAAAAAAATTGCAACCGAAGAAGCAGAAGTTAACAGCCAACCAAAAAAAAANAAAGCAGAATTATAATTCCACCTATGAAAAAAATTGCAACCGAAGAAGCAGAAGTTAACAGCCAACCAAAAAAAAACTACATTAAAATTGCCAGGACCAACGACGAAAAATACTCGCAGAAAGATGCAGAAGTATACAAACAGTAGAACCAATGACGAAAAATATTAACAGAAATAGTTAGAAATATATGTCCCAACAACGAAGAACAGAACATTAACAGCAAACATTAACAAAACGCTAGCACCAACGACGAAAATAATTAATAAATANAAAGCAGAATTATAATTCCACCTATGAAAAAAATTGCAACCGAAGAAGCAGAAGTTAACAGCCAACCAAAAAAAAAAATACATTAAAATTGCCAGGACCAACGACGAAAAATACTCGCAGAAAGATGCAGAAGTATACAAACAGTAGAACCAATGACGAAAAATATTAACAGAAATAGTTAGAAATATATGTCCGNTATACAAACAGTAGAACCAATGACGAAAAATATTAACAGAAATAGTTAGAAATATATGTCCGAACAACGAAGAACAGAACATTAACAGCAAACATTAACAAAACGCTAGCACCAACGACGAAAATAATTAATAAATACAGAAAAAAAAAACACCCACATATAGGTACAGAACTATACAGACGCCAATGAAAAATATGTCGCCCGAAGCACCTAACAAGGAAAAATACCAATTAATGTCAGGACCAACGACGAAAAATATTAACATACACAGAAAAAAATGCCCCGCGCAGGTACAGTAGTATACATCCCGCCAAAGAAAACTACAAACAAAATTTCAGGACCAACACTGAAAAATATCTGAAAAATATTATTAAATACAGCAAAAAATCCTACACAGTACTATACGGACACCATCGAGGGAACTTAAGTAAACACATTAATAAAGAATCATACAGACATCAGCAGCGAAAAACACGACTTAGACAGACGGTTCGAAGAACCACCGAGAAAAAAAGTACCCAAGTACATTACCTGGAAACGAATGAGTAGAAAAATATGGCATAAAGATATAAAATCACAGAAAAACAGTCATGAGGGAAAAATTGAAAGTAAAACGACTGCCGCAGAAGCAAAAAAGATTTTTTAATAAAATCTCACCTCCAGATTTTTTCACGGGTACGATATAGCCCCTCGAAATGGTTCGCAAATAAAAAATTCAAGTCCTAAAAAATTTTGTAACAGTATGTAAGGTACTTGCTTTTGAACTGAAGGAAGGTTTATGAAAGCAAAAAATCGCTGAAAACTGGAGAAGGCCTGGAAACACGCGAAGCTGATTCACAAGACAGAATGGGAGGAAACAGGTTCGTTTCCAGCTTGTATTGTTTACCAGTACTATATTGATGTATTCTTCCGCGGATGAGGTGGGGGTGTCGATTCTCCTCTCCGCGTATTTTCGTCCGCGAAAAGAAAAAAAAAATCGTACAAAAATAAAAACCTAACAAATTAATTAATCGATGGTTTCCTTCATTACGTAAATTTTGTTAATATTTCCAATATATCGTTTTTGTAAAAATATGTATTTTTATCGATAGGTTTTAACACCCCCCACCAGTGATAGAAGGCATCTCCTGTAGGCGACACGCCTACAGGAGATCCGTCTCCGGCTTCAGTTCCCAAGCAAGCCGGAGGTCTCACCCATTTAAAGTTTGAGAATAAGTTGAGGTCGTTACGGCCCCAAGGCCTCTAATGATTCGCTTTACCGTATGAGACTCATTTGATTTTACTCCGAGTGACAGCTATCCTGAGGGAAACTTCGGAGGGAACCAGCTACTAGATGGTTCGATTAGTCTTTCGCCCCTATACCCAGCTCCGACGATCGATTTGCACGTCAGAATCGCTACGGACCTCCATCAGGGTTTCCCCTGACTTCGTCCTGGCCAGGCATAGTTCACCATCTTTCGGGTCCCAACGTGTTCGCTCTAGGTGCGCCTCCCCTCGCAGTGAGGACGAGACGCCCCGGGAATGCGAGTCGGGCCCTGAATCACGAGGATCCAGGACACCCAGTACCATCTTCCCTAGGCCACCGACACAAAAGCAGCCTTCACTTTCATTGTGTCTTTAGGTTTAGTGCAACCCAATGACTCGCGCACATGTTAGACTCCTTGGTCCATGCAGGCGATGAAAGGTGGGGATGGTTGGGCATCTCGCACGTTTTCAGATTTCTCAGTACCCTTCGCGAGACTAACCATGTATTGTAAATTATTAGAAGTAAAGTATCGTAGGTTGTGCGAGTGAGAAGAAATGATAATCTTCTGTCTCTCACGACATGACCTTGGAAATGTTATGCTCCTCTCTGCGAGTTATGTTAAGCTTATGGGAGAAATGAAGGAAGAGAGAGGGTACATTTATTTTCTCTCACAACATGACCTTGGAAATTTTATTCATCTCAGATATGAGACTAGGTTTTACCGGAAATTCTTACCCCTCCCCTCGTTAATTTCTCTTCAATTCTCACACTCCGACTTTTGGCGACGAATAGGAAATCGGTGTGTGGGAGAGTACGAAGTACAATTCCCTTCGTGGCCAATGGGAGATCGGCGCGTGGGGGGAAGTGCGAAGTGCATTTCCGTTCGTGGCCAATGGGAGATCGGCGCGTGGGGGGACTACACAGTACAATTCCCATCGTGGCCAATGGGGGATTTGTNGTTCGTGGCCAATGGGAGATCGGCGCGTGGGGGGACTACACAGTACAATTCCCATCGTGGCCAATGGGGGATTTGTTCATGGTACAAGGTTCCGTCTCCCTCGTAGACAATGGGAATTAGATTTTGGTTGCAGCCAATGGGAATGGGATTTGGCGAGGTCAGGTAGGCGTGTCTGAAAATAGTCCGAATTCCCCTCAAAATACTGCAGACAGAACGACATATTTCCTGACTGCTAGGACACAGTCCAAAGACAAACCCTGCTAGAATTTTTGACTTGGTACAGACTACATAAACAGTGTAGAGCCAATATAAACGGAATATTCAATATTAATCATTTTAAAATAATAATTTTTAATAACAAATTAAAATAAAAGCTAAGAAAAGTACGTGTAACTGATATATTTTCCACGCCTTGGGATGTACACGTATTTTTTTGCAAAAATTAATTTCTACCTGTCATTGCTCCATTAGATGTAAAACTTGTGATAATGGGCTGGATCTGTGTAGCGTACAACCAAAGTTCAGACATTTTTACTTTTTTTCTCTCTCAGATATTAAACGTGCATTTTACGAAAAATATTTTTTAATTGATGTTAACAAATTGTACTAAATACGTTCGTTATCAAGCCACAGACGAGACATTTTTTTTATTAAAGTAAAGAACGCCTTAATTTTTTTTCTTCGTGTTTTAGTGAGTCACGCATGCATTGGAGTTATGATTATGAAAGGATAACTTGTCCAAGGCTGCAAGTTTCCAATATGCTTTTCCGTCACAACAAACAATGAATAAATTAATTTTATTATAGTTTATACTTTTTGAGAGAAAATAAAAAAAATATCCTGAAAATCTACAATTTTTTTTATTCATTAAACACACATTTTATGGCGGACGGCTGCGCCTACCACGATAGCAGACAGTGACTATGACGCCTACCAAGATGAAGGATTGCGCCTACCAAGATAGTGGAATGAGTGTGGGAGGAGAGGGGTATTTGGACCTTCGAAAATTTAAGTTTTTTAAAACAAATGTTTTAAATTAATTTTTAAATAACTTTTTTATGTCTTTTTAAAATATATGATTTTATTTTTTGGATTTTCTGGGGTTTCAAGGTTAAAGGTCACCAGGTCCAAGGTCAGAGTCAAGGTCACCTGGATCCAAGATGGCCGCTGGCCGACCGGAATAACAGAGCACGAACATCTCCAACGCTCCCGTCCCAAGTCCCGAAGTGCCAAAGTCCCCCATAATCGCTCTACTAACAAGACATCCAACAGGTTAACTTTAATCTAGGAAAAGATAATGTAAAGTACTGGAATGTGTTTAAACCGAGACAAAATACTCGAGTTAGGAAACAAAATATATTTACACATTTGCCAGATGTAATAGGTCAAGCATGTAATGCAAAAACCCTTCTTCAGTGCTGGAGTAGGTTTTTTGCAGATTATGTTATAGACGAAATAGTAAACTGTGCCAATATTTGTATTGCAAGATTTCTCCAAAACTATGAACGGGAAATAGATGCACAGGAAACAAATAGAAACGAAATTAAAGTTATTTTCGGGTTGCTTTATTTAGCAGGGGGACTTGGTGCTTGAATTTGTCGGACCCATGGGCTATGGTACAGGAGTTGAGAAGTTTGGTGCAACGTTGTCTCTGAAGAGAGTGTATTTTTTACTGCATGCTTTACGTTTTAACCATCTGAATCATAGAGTAAAACGGAGAACTCAGGATAAATTAGCTCCTGTTAGAAAGTTGTTCGATGATTTTGTAAGTCGTTGTGCTGAACACAACACCATCGGCGAGTATGCGACGGTGGATGAAATGTTTGAACCATTCAGAGGCCGTTGTAGTTTCCGCCAATATATAAAACAAACCTTAGAAATATGGAAT
This sequence comes from Clitarchus hookeri, assembly GCA_002778355.1. Taxonomy (NCBI): domain Eukaryota; kingdom Metazoa; phylum Arthropoda; class Insecta; order Phasmatodea; family Phasmatidae; genus Clitarchus; species Clitarchus hookeri. Next base: position 237,361 of record NQII01002920.1, on the reverse strand, counting down.
AAAAATTTCCTCCCTTTCAGACGCAAGAATGCAGCCTGATGTCCTATTCAAAGTAGAAAATAGTGCTCACAAAGTTGTTTAAAGAATGGTAGCTCCTATTTCCATAACTAGGCGGAACATTACAACAGACAATTGGTTCACTTCCGTCGCACTTGCTCTTGATCTCATCAAGAACCATAGTTTGACTAGTTGGTACCATTCGTAAAAACAGAAAGAAGATACCGCCTCTGTTTCTTCAAACNCATCAAGAACCATAGTTTGACTAGTTGGTACCATTCGTAAAAACAGAAAGAAGATACCGCCTCTGTTTCTTCAAACTAAGCTACGCCCGAGTCCTAGCAATATGTTTGGTTTTGGGAGAGACTGCACTTTACTGTCTCACATTCCGAAGAAGAACATAGTCGTACTTCTGCTATCTGCAATGCGCCATTCCGACAAAATTGATGGAGAAACAGGTAATGCGTGCATATCTGAAATTTTTACATTTATAGTTGCCACGAAAGGTGGTTTAAACACTGTTTATGAAATGACGGCCACCAATTCTGATGCGAGGAGAAGCTGGCGTAGGCCACTAACTATTTTGTTTCACTTTACTGAACACAGCTGGCATAATAGTTGTCGCGTGACAGTTTTGAGGATTATAGCATGCCTTTGGCTCACTTCCCTCACCCCCTTACCCCACCCCCTTCANGGGGTGGGGTAAGGGGGTGAGGGAAGTGAGCCAAAGGCGTGCTATAATCCTCAAAACTGTCACGCGACATAGTTTTATCATATTCCAAGCTACAGCACAAAGCAGCACGAACTACCGAGAATAATAGACACTATCAAATGAACTATGCGTCAACCACTTGAAAGTGCGTGCTACTGTAAAAAGCCTACCTCGACAACTACAAATGAAAGTACAGCAACTGGTAGGAACCTCTGAACCAACTAAGACAGCTGAGAAAAATGCCGCTGTGCATGGAAGAAGATCCGAAAAACGAGTTCATCTTGTGTGAAGTGAACCAGCTACATCTGCAGAGAGCACACTGTTACGACTTACATCAGCTGCTCCGAAAAAAAAATTTCAAAATGATGAAGATTACTTGTAGGCAGGCAAGTGTTCTGTTACGCTATATTTTGAAAATATATGTTTTCTAACTCAATAATTGGGAGCTATCGATAGAGAAACTGAAAAATAAAAATTTCGTAAGGTCTGTCAGATAACTGCATTTTTAATGTCACAGTTAAAATTATAATAATTATTAAAATTGTAAATTCTTAAGCCTACTTTGCAAGCTAAATTTATTTGTAAACGTGTGCTAGTGTAGCAGTTATTTAGGTATTTTATACTTAGATTTCGTTGTAGTTCAATGAGTGTTTTAAAATTTCTTGTATATAATATTTTAGTCTACAATAGTGTAATTAATATCATATATAATAAATGCATATCAAAAGTATTTGATTTTGATATTATTCAATTAAAATTAAAATAATTGCTTAACCCATTCTGTATGTAAGAACAAGTTAAAATCAAGTTAACATAATTATTTNTCAATTAAAATTAAAATAATTGCTTAACCCATTCTGTATGTAAGAACAAGTTAAAATCAAGTTAACATAATTATTTCAGGATTTTATTTACACCTGGTCATAATGACTCTGTGCGACCTCACATTACACATAGAGTAGCGCGACATATTAAGGGCTAGGAGTCATAAGTGCCAGAGCAAGCACATCAGGGATTAAACCGTAAGTTCAATAACAATACATTATGTTCCGCATTTACCTTTTGTTTCAGCTTTTGAAGGAAACGAAGAGCGGGGTCAAGATGCACAGACAGTCTGGTGCTGAGGAATTGCTATTATATGTAGATAATGTAGTACTTCCAAGACCTTGTACTGAAATATCTGAATCCGATGTCGCGGGAACAAAAAAAACTATGGGTACGTAATCCTGATAACTGGGGAAAAAAATAAAGCCAAACGGTTGAAGTGACAACAATATGAAACTGTCAAGGGTAAAATCATTGAGGCAAAGCCAATGAGACCACCATTCTGTCGAGATAATCCAAAGCACAAATGTTGCAATAATTTTCCGAGCGAGATCAGAAAGAACGTATTTGATGCTTTTCATAGTTTGAACTCCGTTTATGACCAAAGTAATTTTTTGGTGAGACATATGGCTCCAGAAGATCCAAAACGGAAAGTAGTCTCAGGGAAGTCAAGAAAAAGGTTCACGAAACAATACAAATTAACGCGTGGTGGAGCGAAAAACNACGGAAAGTAGTCTCAGGGAAGTCAAGAAAAAGGTTCACGAAACAATACAAATTAACGCGTGGTGGAGCGAAAAACTGTAAACAATTTTCCTTAGAACCATGGAAATTTGTAAGAGGCTGATAAAAGGCATTTTTTTCCTCAATCAAGGTCAATTGGTACTACTGCCTGAATATAGAGGGAAAAGATTATCACAATCCGAACGCGAGGTGAAAGGGTCTGTGACGCAACATATTCTCTCATTTCCTACTGTTTACCGCACTATTGTAGGAAATCTACCTCTTATCACTATTTGGATCCTCAGCTAAACATCGGAATTATGTACAGGCTTTACCAAGAAAAATGCTCAGAAGAGGGAATAAACGCTACCAGTTATGCATATTGTAGAAGGATATTCAGGATTCTCAGAATAACATTTCATAAACCGAAGGAAGACATCTGTAAAATTTGCTTCACCTTTGACGGCATGCCAGAAGCCGAAAGAACTGCAAAACAAAAAACACACACAACTTCTTGCAAGAAAGGATGCAGCAAGGACAATAAGCGCTAAGGACAAGGAAGTGACATCAGGTGACAGGACGATTTTGCCATTTAATTTCGATTTACNCTATTTAATTTTGATTTACAGGCACATTTACGAATTATGTCTGATAACTGTGGAGGTCACCAGGCAAACTGCAATTTCAGCGTAATGTACCTTCATTCAGTTACAGTTCACCGAACCTCGGAAGTCATTGATCACGTATTTTTCTAACCGGATCATTCTCGAATGGCAGCAGAGTCGGTTCATTCGAAAATCAAGGCAAAGGCAAAAAAAAAATAGACTATGCCCGGAAGGTTGGCGATAAATCTCGAGAATGGGCTGTAAATTTCCTCAGCCCTTTAATGTAACAGCCTTACTTCATGATGATTTTCTTATTTTCAATACTGAGCAGCATTCGTACCTCAGAAAACCAGCAGCAGTTCATCATTGACACATGAGCAGACTCAAGTTGGGACGACAATAAACGACCGAACAAAGACGTTCGCGTGTAAAGATTTTGTTTTGTTTCCGTATAGGAAAACTGACCATAATTTATTTTTGCTAAATTGAACTATCTGTATTATTTATTCGTGCAATTTATAAGACATAATAAAGTAGGGCGAAGAAACAGAGCGCCTTTTCAATTTTACCAAGAAAGTCTTCGTATGTCTGAGACGAAAAAAAAAATTCCTACAGCTTTGTCGTTAACATTTGATACCCGGGATTTATCACGAGTTCTACGAACAACTTCCGACAGATATTTATTCAGAAAACACTACTGGACCACCTGGTGACGAGGATGACTGTAATAGTTGTTCGTAGCGAGGTGTATAGTTTAATGTAGTTCTATGAACGTACATAATAGAAATACGATAATGTACTTTGTAATGTAAAACTTATAAAGTATTTTTTAATTTAAAGCCTTTATAATTTCTATCAAAGCTGTATTATTTACTAATAGGTAATTTGTAAATGTGATCGATATTTGGGAAATATATATCATTATACTAAAAATTAATTTTAGTTTACAATTTTTAATTAAATTATTAACATTTTTTAATGTTTTCTGCATTTGGCTTGATTACTGATTGATAAATATTGGTTTTGATTTGGATTCACTGTTACCATCCCATTTACACAACACTTACATCCCAAAGTGTTTTGAATATTATATAGTTTACTTCCAACTATTGTGAAAATGAAATATACTATTGCAAATGCAAAGTATCGAACGTGCGATCTCTTTATTAACAATAAACATTTCTCCAAATGTAATTAAAATTCTCTTACGTGATGTTCAAAGGCATAGCATTATGGTGATAAAATAATTATTGATGAATACGCAATACTTACAGTAAAATTTACAACGGTTTTTTGCGCTTCCTAAACAATGGCGTTTTTCATATTCGGTAGTTTGCATCTGTCACAACGATATGTCAAATAAACTTTTCGTAGGCCTAATTACTTTATTCAAGAGCCATACAAGTAAATCTGTGTCTTTTCATAGCGAACCAGCTCTGTTAAGTAGTACGGCATGCCTGGGAGATTTCAAGTTTATCTTTCAAAATTAGTTATGTCAAAAAACAATCGTTGCAAATATTTATTTTTAGTTGAAATTTTCTGGTTCAGGAAACACAATACAAAAATTTTTTAACCGTGTTGGAAAGTAAAATAGATCTTGATGAAATTATCCACTACCACAAGCTTATATACTCACCAGATGTACTAGAAGTGGAACATTCTTTCCAGACAACTTGCCTTTACGGGATGCAACAAGTGACAGACGCCGAGCTGAAAAACAAGTTTTTCAGACCAGATGACGTTCACTTTCTAAATCCCGGCCTCTCGAGTTCCAAGATCAACGACATTTACCGCTGTAAAGGTTGTCANCAGATGACGTTCACTTTCTAAATCCCGGCCTCTCGAGTTCCAAGATCAACGACATTTACCGCTGTAAAGGTTGTCAGCTGTCCCGACGACGTCGGTAAAGGCACATTAACAAACTCCGAACCCGTTCTTGTTGTAACGGTTTGCCCAGATGTCTTGTTTCTTGTTTTCTGNGTAAAGGCACATTAACAAACTCCGAACCCGTTCTTGTTGTAACGGTTTGCCCAGATGTCTTGTTTCTTGTTTTCTGTGAGAAATTAAATAATCAGTTCCTTTCTCAACACTTTTATTGACTCATAAGTATGAAATAGGACGTCGATGTAACATTTATTGTTCAGGCTTCATATTTCGGGTTCTCTATAATTATAAATTTTATTTTAATATATGCGTGTGCCCCTGTCAATTCCCCATTAATTTTCCAACTTGAATAAATCTTTCTCAGACTAATTTGTTGCTGCCTAGCATTTCTTAATTTTCCACAGCAATGAACTGTTTCTGCCATGTTAATTTGATCCGTGCACACCCGAAAGTATCGAAAATGACTTATACTGCATGCGTAAAGCTGAATACTTAATTTCCTCTCGTGATTTTTTAATGTACTATCCCTTAGCTCGTTAAACCTAACCCCGGGAATTGTTGAATAACTGTATTCCTAGTTTAAACCAACCTAATATAACGTCCATTTTTTTTCTTTAGTGTTAACGTAAGTGCTTGCACAATAGTCATTAGCTGTCACGAGTTCAGGTGCACTCGGTAAATATCGGGAGGCTTCTTCGGGCGACTACACGAAGCAACGTGACACATCTGCTTACCATGCCAGAAACGCTTGATGAAGGCAGAGCGATATCATTGAACGGAGAAGAATTCTTGCAGCAATACAGAGGACTGTGTTACGCTACAAGCGGTCTGCGTTCCGAACACCCTATCAGAGACATTTGTCTTTTCAGGGAGGTCGTTGCCACTTCCTACCCCATATCAAGTAGAAGACAAGAGCGAGAAAAGCAAGCAACGATGAAATGATGCAATGAAGGTATCAACATGCTCAGTATTTTTTCTCGCACCTTTATTAAGATTGCCATTCACAAGGTAAAATAACCCTGAGCCCTGGCCAGGTATAATCCGCCTGTCTATGGTAATGAATATGGAACACCAGACTATTAATTTAAGTAAGCCATTCCGGTATGCCAGTATTTATGTTCCCGAATAAACTCGATCTAATTGAAACAACGCGTGCTTCGACAACACAGAAAAATACGTCTTTGTTGCAAGCATTAAATAGCTTTAATGAGTTAGTCCATTCATGGTATCTTCATACTATCTAAATAAATCTTTTAACAAATGCATCAAATTTTTTCCCTAAAAAATCATAAAAACAGTATATAACCAGTAACATCAATGTACCTTCTTTTTTGCTTAAATTAAAATCCACATATATATTGTATATTAATTATAATATTTATTCCATAGTCAATAAGAATTTAAAACAACGAAAAAGCAAGCATGTTGGTAGTGGTTAGTAAGGAATAGTTGTTACGTAAAATATTATTGAACTGGGCTGTTTTTTTTAGGAAGTTAATTGACACAATTGGAAATGTGCATGTTCTTGGTGATGCAGAGCTTGTGTATAATGCCTGAATGATAATAAAGTTTGTTTGAACGAAATCGGTTCAGTGGTTCTCATTTTGCTGTAACATAATCTCAACAACAACGGCAGCATAACATACTTGTATNAAACGAAATCGGTTCAGTGGTTCTCATTTTGCTGTAACATAATCTCAACAACAACGGCAGCATAACATACTTGTATTACTGTGTGCTGCCGCGTTTATCCATGTATAACATACAGCTGCGCATATTTCTCTAAGTTCACGTCCTTGAGATTATGCTTATTTTATCTCGTGTTTACTTGCGCTCGGTTGCATTGCTTCTCATGCATGTTATCTATGGAATTCTCTTAAATGTTGCATGCCTTCGTTCAAGAGTGGTGTAACTCTCATTCGTAGTTTAACTTACGCTGAGAACAGACATACACAGACAAAAACTATTTCAATGTACCTGCTTCACTACGCACCTGCCAATCACCCTGCACCAAACGTGCAGGGTGACGTTCAACATGCCACTAAGACTGCGAGGTTATGCTTCATTGCTTCCAATAAATGTCAATGAGGAATGTTTAACAAAATGAGATTGTTTTAAACTGGATTTCAGCTTAATTCTTTAAATAAAATTTTACTTCAAATAAATGAAAACTATAATTATAATAAAATATTGGGATTTAACTCATGATATTTGCCATAAAAGGTTTGTTATGTACGAATATTAACCATTTACTTTATGATATTAACTTTGTAATAACAATTTGAAAAAATTAATTAAATTTTAGGAAAGTTTTTTGAATTCGAAAACTTACACAATTGAATTCATTTTAGAACTAAAAAACAGTCACTTTTGAAGGCTAAAGGTTGCACGTTGTTAATGCAGTACAAATTAGAATCAGTTCAAACAAAAAATCTCCTGGCTGAAGACATGGTTTCATGCAATCATTTTGTCTTGCCACTCGCCCTCCCAATCTCCACTGAAATGCTCCTTGCATCCGTCCCTCAATTGCTGAGCAATCTTTGTAGGCCGGTTTGTAGCACATTCCCGCTGAATACTACGTAGCTGAGTGATTTAGGCTATCCACAGGCCCGTAACCACGGCTGTGTTTATAATGTCTTCGTTAGCGGTGAGCAACCAGTTATGAAGGGCACATGCCGCTTTGGTAATTCTGATTGTAGTATCAAATTTCACTATGGTAGGCTGACTCAAAACACGAAAACTACTTACTAAGATGCCGAATGCGTTTTCCACAATTTTTCGTGCTCTACAAGTCCTGTAGTTATAAATTCTTTCTCCGTGACCTAAGTTTGGTTTTGAATAAGGTTACAGCAAATATGTTTTCAAAGGAAAGGCGTCATCGCCAACAAGAAGCCTTCCTTTTGGAAGCAATACGTATATATTTTTTTAATAATCTCAAAAACTGGTCCTCTTAACTACGTCCTTTTATTGAATCATCAAAAGCATACTTTAATGAAAAATACAAGGGCACTTTTTTGTAAAAACCTGATAAAACCGATGGTATGTTGTCACTGAAAGGTGTACATAGTACACCTTACACTGTACAACCATACTACTCACAGCAAAACAAACACGTTTTCACAACTTCAAACTGAAACATTGCAATGATTTTATATTCCCTTTTTACAAACAAGGTGTCGTTTTATTTGTAATCAAATTACGCTTTTGATGGTTTAATAAAATACGCTGGTTAAAAAGACAAGTGTTAGAGATAATAAAAAAAATTGAAAATATTTATATATATAATCAATGTGTTCATGAAATATCGAACCATATTTGTATATTTGTAAGTTGTGCAAGAAAGAATTTCAAACCGTATATATATTTATTGATCATTAAAACCATATTTCTTAAATTAATCTTCACCATTTTCTTTTAATGGGGGACGGCCCATCGAGAGTATAGTAAAAGTACGAGTAGTAGGAAAAGGAGAGTTCACTGCCAGGGGATTGGGGATGGGGAGCTGAAGAACCACACCGACCATCTTGGATTACGTCATGCGGAAACCTCCTGCACGGTCATTCCTTGCCAGCAGTGGCCATCTTGGATTTCCATTGCTGAGAGGCAATTAGTAGCCGTAGACATGTTACGAGCTCATTGAAATCGCCCCAGAATACATACTCGAGTAATTACAAATAATTACGTTTTAGCTTTTTCACCCCATCAAGCTTCGAAGTCAGACCCGAGCTGCTCGCTAAGCCGATGTCCAGTAACAGTTCAGCAACAATGCCGAATTTCGGATGTGTCTCGTCTTTATAAGCATTGCTGGAAGAGACATTGACTGCCAAATGTGCACTTGTGTGGGCGAGTAATCACTTGTACTTGCGAAGAGCCTTGTCCGAGTATCTGCCAGGCTCGCTTTTAAACATCAATTCATAGAATCCTTAAGATGCCTGCATTGCTTCATCATCAATCTACATAAAATCATTTGGCAGAAAAAAATTTGTTTGTTCTCCAATAACCATTTCTTATTGCAATATATAAACACCATACGTTCCATCATTAAACCTCGTAGTGTATGAAGACAGGTAATTGCGAACAGTTTTGGTGCACAATTTAGCCCCGTCTTTTTTACACTTCAATGCAGCTAAAGCCAAATCATCTTCAACAGTCGCAGTATCTGTCAAAAGTATTTTATGCTTCCTTCCTCTCCTGGGAGGTTCAGTCTTCATTTCAGCCAGGGAACTGTTTGCTGTAAATTATCTAGCCAGGATATGAGAGGGCGGAAAGCCTCTTCCAATGTAGCATCGTGCTCCATGCACACACACTTGGCAGTAAATACTTATTGCACACACTTTCGTTTATGCTATGCAAATCCTCGATTGTAGTGGCCATTGTACTAAAAGCAAAAGTGGAATGGTCATAGTATTTATTTGGGGGCCGACTCAGTGCATCTGTGTGATCAGCTTTGTGATATTGTCTTCAGACTTGAAGATTCGCTGGACGACTGCATTCGCACATGCTGGCAAAGTTTCCATTTATTGTCGTTTGTGCGCAAGTCAGATAGGACATGAACGATCCCACGATGTATAAGGTCTTCAAAATCCGCGAGCATCACAGCCAAACCTTTGGCTTGTGCATCTAGCTCATCGGACATGAGTGTAAGAACTCAGCTATACGATCTCCAACATTGCTGAGTTTCGATTCCATGTTGGCTACAGTTTCTAGCTTCTTACTTAAAGCTGCCAGCTTTCTCGCACCATTGGTCGACACATTAAGGTGCGCATCTAGTTTAGCAGTCAGGGCATTAAGAAACCTGTTGTCAGCTGGCTCGCATACGTCATCGAGCTTCGTCTCCACAGCCGAGAGAATGCCTCCTAAACATCAAGTTTCTGCGCGTCATCAGTCAATGTACGAATTTGATCATCCATCTTAGCATACATCGTACTGGCAGTGTCAAGATTCAATTACATGTTGACCACAGCCTCTAGCATCTTAATTAAAGAAGTCAGCTTGCTCGCACCCTCGACTGACACATTAAGGGGCTCATCTAGCTTAGTAGTCAGGCCAGTAAGAACCTTGTTGTCAACATGCTCGCCTAAGTCATCGAGCTTCGTCTCCACAGCTGCGAGCTTGCCTCCTAAAGCAGTCAGTTTGTGCACATCGTCAATCAATGTACGAATTTAAGCATCCATTTTAGCAGACATCGTACCGAAAGTGCAGTGACGAGGTTCGATTCCGTGTTGATCACAGCCTCTAACTTCTTACTTAAAGCAGTCAGCGTGACCGCACCCTTGGTCGTCACATTAAGGTACTCGTCTAGTTTAATTGTCAGGCCAGTCAGAAACCTTTCAGCAACTCGCACCCCTACAACATCGAGCTTCTTCTCTATGGCTGCGAGCTTACCTCCTAAATCAGCTTGTTTGAGCATTTCATCAGCCAATGTGTGAATCTGAGCTTCCATCTTAGCCGACATGGTATTCGTGTTGCCGAATAGCCGACATTCTACGGCCTCGAGCGCATTGCCAGAAGCAAGAGCAGTTAGTTTGGACACACTCTCGATCAATGTGCCAAGCTGCACATCCATGTTAGTAGTCAGTATATTTGTATCGAGGAGATGGCCCCACGGTGGCGAGGTCCAGGTGTGTTCCTAGCTTATATCAGATTTTGGGAACTATTTTCCTTGTATCACTCCTCGGATGGTCTCTGTCCCTTCACCATAGGTCCCCCTCTCTTGTTCTTAATATACATCGATTTGAAGGAAAAATTGCTGTAATTGCATAATTTATTTTGACATTGTTAATTTCGAATTTTTTCAAAAAGTTGAAAATGGTTACGAAATTACCCTAAAAATTTCATTCCCCACCCATTAAGGCCTCCTTCGTGGTGGGTCTCCACGACAGCCTCGAGGGGAACACTCTTTGGTAAGAAAGCGGTACAATTTTAAGTTCAATTACTGCGATGGCGAATAGGGAAACGATGCAGGAAATTCCCATTGGTTATACCCCTGTGAACTTTACCCGACGAATAGGGAAATGTTGTAGGAAATTTCCATTGGCTGAGAGACAGTTCCGAACNCCCTTCCTTCCCCCATGTGGTGATGCACGCGGCTCTATACAAAGTTAAAGGAGTGCATCAGCCAATTAGGAAGCATGGTGAGGACCCTCTGTAGTGATGCGCGCAGGTCTTTATAAAGTTGAAGTTGCGCCACAGCCAATTGGGAAGTGTGGTGGGTGCCAGACGTTGTGGGAAACTGTCCGTGGCGCGAGTCTGAACATGGTTCAGTACGAAGTTCAAGTCTGCAACGACAAATGGTAAAGCATGGGGGGCACCAGTTCATGGTGGGGGCCAGATCGTGGTGTGGGCCCACCTGTGGTGATGTCCGTGGCTCTTTTCAAAGTTTCAAGACATGCAACAGTCAATTGGGAAGTGTGGTGGGGGCCCATCTTGGTGCTAAGCAACTTTAGTGCAAAGTTCAAATACAGTCATTACAAAAAGTTTCTGTTCGGTAAAGTTTACCCAGGAAGTGATGAAATATACTGAGGGATCTGGCTATATGTTTTTTCAATTGAGATTATTAAATAAAATATCCACCTTTTAGCTTTAAAGGTAGGACCACATAATTTTTTTTAAATACAGGGAATTTATTTCAACTTGCGATCCACATGCATCACACTTAGCACCACATGCAACACAATCAGCATCATATGCACCACAATCAGCACCACAATCACAACAAATGCACCACAATTAGCACCACATGCACCACAATTAGCACCACATGCACTACAATTAGCACCCAATGCACCATAATCAGCACCACAATCACCACAACATGCACCACAGTCAGCAACACATACACCACAATTAGCACCACATGCACCACAATCGTCACCACATGCACCACAATCGTCACCACATGCACCATAATCAGCATCACATGCCCCACAATCAGCACTGCACACACCACAGTCAGCACCACATGCAACATAATCAGCACGACACACCACAATCGGAACTTCAATCAGCACCACATGTACCACAATCAGTAACACATACACCACCACATGCACCACAATTATCACCACAATCAGGGGTCATTTATGGGTTATTTAGGGGTCATTTATGGGTAATTATGTGTGTTTTATGGGTCATTTATGTGTAATTATGGGTCATCGGGGGTCATTAAGGGTCAATTATGTGTCATTATGGGTCATTATGGATCCTTTAGGGGTCATTGAGGGTCGTTAAGGGTCATTTGGGGTTCATTAGGAGTAATTTAGAGGTCATTAGGGGTCAGTCTTGGGAGGATTTGGTCTGCCAGTAGTCAGTTGTCTGCTTTATGTGTGACCATGAGTTCAAGCTGAGCGCGGATAACACGAAGACGAAGTGTATTTTCGGGTTTAAAAAAAATATTCACTCGTAGTGTAACGATGATACCTTAGTGGCTAGTGATTCAGTCCCAAGTTTTTCCAACTCGTCTGGGAGGGACCTTCCCGGGCTAACTATAATGTGCATTGTTTACAAATTAAAGATATTTTTTTCGTGGCAACTTGCGTGCGAGGTTATCTTTTTCCCTCGGAGATTGTTACAAAAATGACTTTGATGTGAGGGGTTAAACATTTAAAGAATTTTTACTTTATGTTGTTTCACATTTGACGTGTCTGTATATACTCGTGACTGACATAATATATCTATGCTAGAATTTTTATTTCAAATGTGAAATATTCCAAGTCTTCTTAGCTAACGTGAAGCCTGCTGGGCGGACAGCGCGCTGTAGATAGCTGTGAGCGAGCCGCCGACCACGCGCCTTCCACAGCTTGTATTGCAGGAAGAGTAAAGTACAACTCACGTCTGCCAACTCATGAGTACTGCACGTGGTACCAGCCCACACCTGCCTTCGCCATCGATGCTGGCGCTGAAACGACGCGTCTTACACATGCAAGGCCTCGCCTCCTAAAATATATTTTTTTTTCCGCCAGTGGTGGCTACAGATTACGTTTCTCGGGGATGTCCCGCGACTTGGTGTACTGGAATAGTTTTACTTACCTGTGTGCTCTAGTGGATGATACTAATAATAAATCGTCAGCAGATGTCGTATTGTAAGGAAGGGACTGGAAGGGGGTGGAGGCTTGTCGACTAATTAGTGAACGTGAGTAATTGACCGATTAAATAACGAATTACAAAAATTGGGGAGGGAGGTGGTGGAGGAACCTCAGGAAATGTACGTTTTTTAATAATTATTTTCAGCAATTTTTTATAAATTTATAATTTTTTGTATTTTTATAATTGTTTAGGTTCAAGGCCATTAAAAGTCACTGGTATGGGGTCAAGGTCACCCAGATCCAATATGGTTATTGGGTGACGTCACAACATGTCGGCCAGCCGGCGCCTGGTGCCTACTCCAAAATCCGTTGCTCCAAAGTCGGCCTAACTATTCCGCTTAGTTAGTTGGCCTTCCTACGGCAGACTATACACGCTGTATTCAGCGATGCTGAAAAACGCCTCACACTTGCGCTGGCCAGTACGATTGTGTTTGCACAGATATTAATAGTGTTGGATGTTGTGTGTCGCAACTGTAAAGGTAAGGCGCGTGCAGTGAAACTGAATATACGAGCACAGGAAAGACGCGTGTGGTCCTAATCTATGCTACAGAAAACCACGTTATAAGTACACTTAGCCGCGAAAGGGCTTGACAGTCTGTTACTTCTGTGAGTCAACTTGGTTGCTTAATGAGGCTCTAGAAACCGGCTTTATTTCCGATTGGCTTCTGCGTGCCAAGAAAAATGTTCTGTTGGTCGGGTCAATGTCTGGTGAATCCGCCATCTGGCACTGATTGACAAATGACGTTCCACCATATTGCCAAGTAACGCATATTTTTGAGCGCGCACGACTATTCTAAGAATATTTCCCTTTTTTAAATAAATGTATTGGTGTCAAATATTGTGAGTCTACTAGCAAAAATGTAAATATATAATATTTGTCGCAGGAATTTATTCACAATTCAAAAATGTTTGGTAAGCGATAAGTGATTTTGTTGAAGAAGATGAAGATTTTTACACTTATGTTGGATTTAGAATTTTGAGTAAACGAAGACAGAAATGTTACTACACGCGTATTTTCGGACTGTTATGTCAGTGTGTTAAAATAGGTCATACACGAAAAAACACATGCATACTTGGCACGGCAAAAACTTTAAAAATATTACCAAATATTTTTTAAGTTTTGGAAACAAAAAAGTAGATCAGCAGAGTTCAAAAAGTTAAAACGCGAAGCTTGCGAAAGTGTTAACATGAACCCCAACAAAACGGCTGATTACGCCTCTATGAATCTTTAACAGGTAACAGTTTACCACATTATTTTCTCGTTATTGTGTACATTTATGTGTATGAGTAAATTCTATATGAATGGAATTGAAAAGCATGATGTAAATTTGTTATTCCCGTGTTTCTATTGATACGTAATCATTAACAGTCCCGAAGAACTTGTTAGGGCTTGTCAACTCCCTATAGTTATGAATTCCGCGGCAGAGAGTTGGGTATATCGTGCTGCGGAACTCGGGAATCTCCGTGTGCCCTAGGGTTAGAGGAAGTAGGCAAAAACAGCTGGAAGTGCCGGCCAACTCTTCAACGAGCGGTTCAAACAAGCTCTTTCACAAGACCGTGAGTGGAGAGAGTACCTCCAAGATCTCTCTTTATATTGAAATCAACTAAACATTTGAAATGTCAAATTTCTACTCTGTTCAGACACAAAATGTACGGAACCAGCGGTGCCTGCCCTGATTAGCCGAGCTCTCCGCCAGGGGCGGGGCCTTGTATTCTTCACCCAGAGATGGCAGCACTCTCTCCTTTCATACGCGATGCTCTCGTAGTTTACAAATCTAGTTTTTAAATATACCGCCTCTTATTTTATTAATTTAAATTGCTGTTAACCATAACATCAATTAACAAAAAAAGGCTGCCAACGTACGTTTCCAACCTGGGTACCTTACAGCGTCTCAAGGATTGAGAAATGATTGAAAACACAAATATGATCAACAACTACCTAATATATAAATATATATAAACAGCTCCTCATGATCACACTCATTACCATCTCATTTCACTACAGGCAAAGTTTTCACCCAGACATTACGCGAATAATTTCATGGGACTATTCAAGCTTAGAAGAAGCTTTCGTACAATAAAAGACTGGCCGGGGGTTGTAATAAATTCTCGCACAGTCTATAACTAAACATGCACTTTTCAAAAAACCGAATTAAAAGGGACAATACTAGTTAGCAGCCTCGCTGGTTAAAAGCTAATGGGAACAATGACTTGCTGGGGAGAACCGGCTTGCTCTATATCTAAGAGAGCTTGGCTTACGAACGACAGTTTGACGATGTGGGGGGAAGGAGGGGGTTAGCTTCTCTTTTCCGCAGCAATTCAAATGAAAGATAACTGGGTGGACAAGAGTCCTCTCCAGGGCTTGTACTACCCCCGCGCTGAGGAGCTTGCTCCAGTGTTGAAAAGCGGCGGCTCTCCAGGTACACTGTGGCGATGCACAAGGGAGAAGGGAAGAGGACAAGTGGGCTTGCTGCGTGACATTTGGACACAAAGACAAGGCGTTGCTGGAGGCCTTCCTCGTCGGCTTGCCGCTTCCCGCTAAGGCCTCGCCCTCGGGCCGCGACCAGAATACCAAACAACCTCTCCCGCTAGGAAGTCTTCCGTCGCGCCGTCGTTGTCTAGGTGCCAGCCTCCACTACTCCACACACTATCTCCACACTAGAGGGATCACACTTGATAGACCCTTTCGAGCCACTATTTTCTCACGTCACAGCCGTGTCACCAGAACTAAAAAAAAAAAACAATGGAAATGTTTTAATTTGAGATTAGTTAAGAGATTTGGGCCACTCTTAACAACGATGTGAGGGTAAAATGATGTCAGAATGGAGTAGCACCGGAATGCATGGGCGAGGGATAGGGGAGATCCCCGAGAAAACTCGCCAACCAGCGACATCGTCCGGCATGATTCACACTTGCGGAAATCCGGGAGCGACCGGCCGGGGATTGAACCCGGTTCGCCTTGATGGAAGGCGATCCGTTAACCGCTCAGCCACCGCGGCCCCTGAAATGTATTAATGTTTAAAAATTATAAACTTAGGAACAACGAAAATACCGTTGTTCAGTTTATAACTATGAGGTCGTCAAAAATATAATTTCACTTTCAATACATAGCAAATTATACAACGACAATTTTGTAACGTCACTCGATATTTCCATAATTGCTGCCCAGTTCCACTGGATGCTTTGTGACTTACCTGGTATTATGTTTACCCAGGCGAGATCGTTGATTTTCGATTTGATTTGTTGGAAGGACGTTAAAAATACAAAGGTGTTTGAGAAAATTATGAGTCGCCAGTCTTAGATGCCTAATTGTACAAAGTATGAAGTCACCCCCAAAACTAATTTCCAACTAGATGAACCGTAGGAAAAAATTGAAAACAAATGTCACCTAGACAACGTTTACCTTGACTAAGACGGGTTACCTAGGTTGTCTCATCAGGGTAGCCATCGTATTGATGTGCTTTTACTTGCTCTGTGATCAAGATCTCACGAGTCAGCGCTGTAGTAGTCTTCCTTGTGATACGTTTTGAGTTGCCAGGCCGCGAGCGCGTTGGGAGGGGCGGAAAGTTCAACAGTGTAGTGCGAAATCCTACCACCGACCCTCTAAAACGAATTGTAACATATTTATTTTACTTCTCTCCATTTCCTCGATTAATCCGTTAATGTCAGTTGTCATGTTTGGTTTTGCTGTTCGTGGTTGCTCTAGCTGTTACTGACAACAGGTGGTTAGCAAATTGAGTGCTGGCTTGCGTAACATTACGTATCCTGAATTCGACATAGTAGTATGAATTTTGCCGTAATATAACGGCGTCTGAATTCCTTGAAGGCACTGACGATGCTATTATTTCTTTTATAGCAATTTTCTTGACATGCTCTCCATCGTGATAACACGTCGGCAACACGCAAAGTGTACATTACCTAAATGAACAAAATAAATTGTATATTCTGTTACGTAAAAAGATAATTTCATTGGGACATTGATCAATTGCCATCACATTGGCTGACATTCGGCCAGTAATGAACGTTGCACAGTACAGTATAGTATACGATGTGTTGTGGACCAACAGGACGACGTTAAGTGGAAATACAGAGTCCAATAATACTGGAGTTTGCGCTGCTGTAGATAGAACTGACTCACTTCTACTGTATCTTGTCTTGAATATCTACGTTTCTATTCGTATTCAAAGTGTTAGAAATGTCTCCAGTTTGCGTGTGATTAATTTGTACATGTTTCGTCCTGTCTGCTCGACCTTGAAGCTGCTGCGTCGCAAAGCAAGAATTAGGGTTAGGATAGGGGAGGAGAGCGTGTGTTTTACATAATTCCCAGAGACTCGTGTGTTTTTTTCGAGCACGACAGGAGTACCATACTTACACGTTCATTACTTTTGTTCCTCCACCCAACACTTCACATGGCCTTTACGTAATTTCTTTCTTAATTTGAATGGTTTGGCCATACCCACATGACAAAACCATATGTTACTGTAGTGCCACGTAAATAAAAATTTACAATTAGTTACAGAAGTAAAACAAAGAAAACTTATAAATGGAGCAGTTATGCACATTAAGACGTGGTTGTAAAATTGTTACTTAACAAGAAGTTACTGATAACTAATGATCCTACGTTCCTCTACACGGATGCAAATAAATTTTAGTGAAGTTCTGAAAATCTTAGATAGTAGATAGGCTTTGACGTCTCATTAACAACAATATAATTAGAGATGAAACCAGAAACATGTGAAACAGTANTAGATAGTAGATAGGCTTTGACGTCTCATTAACAACAATATAATTAGAGATGAAACCAGAAACATGTGAAACAGTACCAAGAAAATTAAAATACACTAGTGACTTACCCGGGATTCGAATTCAGAAAAGGCTCGTAAAATTAAGCTAGCTTGCAATCAACTGTATCACGGAGGTAGGATAAAAACATCACCTTTTGATGTAATCAGTATATTGTTTTGAATGATAGGGTTCACTAACTTGAAATATTTACACGGACATCATTTTGAAAATAAGTTCCTGAACCATTAAAAACANTAGATAGTAGATAGGCTTTGACGTCTCATTAACAACAATATAATTAGAGATGAAACCAGAAACATGTGAAACAGTAACAAGACAATTAAAATACACTAGTGACTTACCCGGGATTCGAATTCAGAAAAGGCTCGTAAAATTAAGCTAGCTTGCAATCAACTGCATCACGGAGGTAGGATAAAAACATCACCTTTTGATGTAATCAGTATATTGTTTTCAATGATAGGGTTCACTAACTTGAAATATTTACACGGACATCATTTTGAAAATAAGTTCCTGAACCATTAAAAACAAATACACTGAAGAGCCAAAAAAAACTGGTATAGGCGTACGTATGCAAAATAAGAGAGGTATGGAACCAATCAGAGTAACGCTATGCGGTCGGCAGCTAGATAGGTTACTACTGCTACAATGGCAGGTTATCAAGATTTAAGTGAGTTTGAACGTGGTGTTATAGTCGGCGCACGAGAGATGGGACATAGCATCTCCGAGGTAGCGATAGCATTTGGATGTTCGCGTACGACCATTTCACGAGTGTGCCATGAATATCGGGAATCCGGTAAAACATCACATCTTCGACATCGCTGCGGCCGGAAAAACATCGTGAAAGAAAGGGACAAACGACGACTGACGAGAATCATTAAACGTGACAGATGTGCAACCCTTTGTCAAATTGGCGCAGATTGTATTTGTGGACTGCGCTGCAGGATTCATGGTGTGAATTGCCTCCTGCATACCTTCAGAATAAAGTCACGTCCATGCCACGTCGTCTTGCGGCACTTCGGCGTACTCGGGGGAGGGAGGAGGGGGGACTACACGATATTAGGCAGGTAAACCAGTTTTTTTGGCTCTTTAGTGTAAGTTTACATGGCCTCCCATAACGCTACTTGTGTGAAAAATTTGTTGAAAATCGGTTAATTGGTACCCGATATAAGGCATAAAACCTTATTTTCTTAAACAGTGCTATCTTACAAAACTGCTTTAAAAATCTTATTTATACTATGCGTCTACTAGATACCATCACTATAAAAAGTTTCGTTGAATTTTGTTAAATTGTTAACTAGATATGCCAAATATATAAAAATTCTATATGGCCACCATTTTGAAAATCCCTTTGTTTGGCCCCATTGAAATCGTGTGACTTTACATAAACTTTTGTAGGTGTGCAAAATTTTGCTGAAATTAGTTTAATTATTCCGGAAATATGGCCAAATGTGCATTTTACTCACCTGACACTTCTTTGCAAAAAAAAATCCTGCAAATGAGGATCTCTATATGCATAATTATGTTTCTAATCAATACTTTTTGCGTACAAAATTTGGTTGAGTTTTGTTGAAATGTTTAATATGTATAACAAACTATTCTAAATTATTTATATACGCTTTATTAAAACATGCCTGCCGTACATAACACATGTTAATTTACATACTCTACTGTAGCAATACTTGCGTGGAATTTTGGTATGCGATGTGGTCTAAAACCTCCATTGTTCATGTCATGATCTTCATAAATAGAGGACAAAAGTTGATGTATTAGCACGTTCCATGATATAATATACAAAGTAAAATTTAAATCCGTTACATAGTTTCATACATACAGCACACTAAGCTAAAATATTGATATTTGTGCTATTCAGAATATAAGAGACTTGCACACTTAAAACATATAAATACATCTTCTTCACCTAATTTAACAGAAATTGGTTTACTGTTTCCTGATATATGGCATAAAAACTGTATTATTACATGTAGGGCTATCTTCTAAAATGGCGGAGAAATGAGGCTTTGCATAGAAGATTTTTTTATCGATATAACTGATGCTGTCATCATACAAATTTAAGTTGAAACTTTTTTTGCAATTCCGTAGATAAAAAATATTGAACTAAAATCTTTATATGGCTGCCATTTCGAATATATGTGTGTCTCACCCTCTCAAAGTTTATCATTTTACACTATCCGTCATAGTGATACTTGTTTGCCTAATTTCATAGAGAATAGTTGTTTTTTCGGAGATAGCACAGAATTTGAATTTTCAATGTGATACTATTTTACAAAATGGTGGCCAAAAGAGTCTCCATGTAGACACATTTAATGTTTTTTTTTAAATACTTGAAAAAAATTTCTACATATCAACTGCCACATTACTACTTTTTTGCCAAATTTGGTTGAAATCTGTAAATTGTTTCCCGAGATAATACACCAACAACTTTATCAATTCATGTAGCGCTATCTAACAAAATGGGGTACAAAAGTGGTCGTTGTTTGGCTTATATGATGCTTTAATAGATACTGTCAGCGTACAAAATTTCGTTGAAATTAGTAAAACCGAAAATATTAATATGTCTGCCAGTTGGAAAATAAGTGCCTAATAAAGTTTAGTCACTTACATTTACCTGGCCTATAATAGTATTACTTACGTGTCAAATTTGGCGGAAATTCTTTGAGTAATTTTCGAGATATAACGTAAAGGTTTTATTTTTTCATGTGGTGCTATCTTCCAAAATGGTGGGCCAACAACAATATTCACCTTTGAATTCACTGCTTACAAATTTCGCTGTCAGAATACCAAATTTGATTTAAATCGTTAAATGGTTTCTGAGGAATGGTATATCACCCTAAGTTTTAAAATGGCCGCCATTTTGAAAGTAAGTTCTCAGTGTGGTCTAAAACTATAAAAGTTAGGTGTCCCTACTTAGTGCTTACTATATGTGTACCGAGTTTGGTGAAATTCTGATAACGCGTTCGAAAATTGGAAGGACACACACGCACATACACACACACACACATATATATACACAAACCTACACACACACAGACAGAAATACAGACAGGAAAGTGATCTGATAAGCCTTTCTTTGCTTCCGAAAGTAGGCTAAAAAGCAAGGAAAATGCATTGATAATGTACTGAAACTTCTTCAAATTTGCCACTTTTCAAATATATTAATGTTAAAAAACATACAGTATGTTTTCTAACATTGTTTTTTTTTTTTTTACATAAAATGTTTCAGTTCTGCTTGTAAAGTGATATTTGTTGTATTTATTACACAAAAGTAGTAATATTGATTTCGTCAAGCAAATAAGGACTATATTTTTTAATACTGAATTAATTGCTATGGCCCTTGATATACTGTTTGCAAGTTCAACACTGTTATACTGTAATAAACAATTATGACTTTTCGCAACATTTCTCCGTAATACATATCACAATATTTTGTTTTCTTTATATTACTTTTCATAGAAAAAAAATACCATAATAATTTCAACCAGAACTGTTTTGTAATCCTTGTTTAAAAACTCGTGTTAAAAATAAATCTTCATTTTTGACAAAAAAATGCTGAATACAAAATAATATTTATATATTTCCTAATCACGTTTTTGAGAGTAAAACCACTGACGCAAAAACGATTGTTACAGCTGCTGCTCAGCATCGCTTCCCTTGCCCCGTCCCGCTCGAGCGAGCGAAGCAGTGCGTCAAGGGCATAGTACTAAACGGAGGAGTGTGTGGAGATTTGCATAGGAGCGTCGCTGCCTCGGTAAGCCTATCGGGGCTCGTGCCGCCTTTTGTCATTGAGAGGATTGAATGTCTAGGGTCGTCGTTGTAAGAATGTTCTGGTCATCAAACCCGCCTCTCTCAGAGCGACTCGGGATGCGGGAAACCTTCTGGATAGGACAGCCTCCGAGCACACAGTCTAGAGTTTGTACGATTGTACGACCTTAGCCCGCGAGGTGTGCAAAGACAACGAAGCGACGAACCAGCGAAGCGACGAGTGGCGACGACAGTGGGCACCTAGAGTGAAGTCTGTAGACTGCGAGCATCGGTACAGTGGAGAGTGAGACTGACGGGCGAGACCATTGAACTGGATTTGGAAGGATGGCAACAGAAAAATTGAATATGTGTAAATAGTAAGTGTGACTTAAGTGAATAACCTATACAGAGGCATTGATAAGGACTTTAATTAGAATTGAGATAGACATTAAATATTGCGCTCAGTGAGAATAACAAGCGTAGATAGTAGTGTAGATACGTAGTTTAATGTTGCATAAACATTGTTAGCATTATAAATAAATTAAAAATTAAAACGTAGTTCTTTATTTTATTAATATTTCCATCCCTCACAAACACTGATATTTTCTTCTGTCGTCTTGTAATAGTGAAACGAGGTGGACGGTTTTTATTTTTTTTATTTTAGAAAAGTGTCCACACTGGACACGAAACAGCTTAAATAAATATGTAGAGTTGAATCAACATAATGGTTCGTTCTCAGATAGAATTTTTTGACCCAACAGTGTTAAGTTGAGAGATTTGGACGAGGTCTTGAAAGCTGATCGCACTAAAATATATATTTTNGGCTCTTGCCAACGAGGTCTTGAAAGCTGATCGCACTAAAATATATATTTTGTTCTATGAAGATCAGTGCTTTTCCACTATAAATATTTTTACAACAAATTTATTTTGTAAGAGCAAGTAATCATTAATATACCCATATTTTGTTGGCTGTCTCAAACCTTTCTCTCAGTGCAGGTTCCTGCAAGTACGCAATATTTTACCTAAAATCGGTTTTCCTAAGTTCTTTCTTGTAAATAATGTTGCCTAACTGTGATTTCTTAACGTCGTTAAAATGTTACTTTTATAGGATGTCGGGGTTTTCGTTGAAATTGTTTTGTGTAAAATCGTTGGAAAATGACGCTCCAACAAAATATTAAAACAAAGTT
Organism: Clitarchus hookeri; assembly: GCA_002778355.1. NCBI lineage: Eukaryota > Metazoa > Arthropoda > Insecta > Phasmatodea > Phasmatidae > Clitarchus > Clitarchus hookeri. The sequence continues at coordinate 214,782 of NQII01002920.1, read as the reverse complement.
TTACCTAACAGCATTTTCCTTAAATGCGTTTTGCCTAATCGACATTTTACCTAACGTCAGGCGAAATGCCATAAGGGAAAACGCCGCCCGCATTCTTACTTTCCCGCGATACACAAGGAAAATGATATTTATGATACTGTGTCCGCATTCACTGCGGCGAAAGGAGATTTCTCCGCCGCAAACCTCATCATTCCCGATCGTATCACTCGCGTCTCAGCTTCATGACTCCCAACAGAATTGCTACCGGATCAGGTAACAGACGCGATCCTCTGCCGCCGCTGAACACGATCTTCTTACGGTGTTTCTAAAAGGCAACTTCGTGATCTCTTTTTATCTGGTCGATCCACCTTCTAGCTGTGCCTCCTCCTCGTTGCCATCTTGCGACTTTCCCTTCAACAGACTTACAGCAGCTTCCCTTTCGTGGTACATGTGTGGCCGAAGAAATTCGATACCATCTGACGAGAAAAAGTGAACGTCCACTTGTTAACTTACTTTCCTTTCGGAAAGAAAGACTTACTTGTTATTTTTGGTGTATGTTGTCGATCTTTTCCGCTTTTTTTTTTTAGTTTGGTCTTACTAAACCCACGTATATTTCGAAAATTATCATAATGCGTGAGTTTAAACACCACTTTATCAGGATAGCTGAATTTTCGCCACAGTTACTCTTATTTCAAGTAGGTAAGTAGTGTATGTATGGGCAGTCTAACCTAATGTGTTTAGTATTTTAAGAGAGAAAATGAGACTCGTGTGGCTCACTTGCTAAGGCTCGCTTCTTCGGAGGACTTGGGGCCCCCTTGCTCGACGTGGTATTGCTGGGCTACCCGAAGGAGCTCAGCGGTTATATCCACTAATCCTCCAAGCATATATGTCATTTTCTGGTAGCCATATTACTTTTATAGGCATGATGTATGTCAAATTGTAATAGTATTTATTAGCCGATTTTTTAGTTTTTTTTTATTACAAAAATTATTTTATTATTTTTAAATTGTACTGAAATTGTACATAGACTATAGCGTAAGTATGCAAAAGTCTCTCAACTGCATTTCCGGTCTCCTCTCTTGAAGTATAAAAATTACAGGATGTCATAATCTGCAAATTATTCACTGTATCGACCGTTTTGTAGGCATAAGTATGCTACTCGGCTTTTACATATATTTGCGTATGACTAATCCAATCCCATCATTTGAGTAACGAATCTCTTCTAGAGTATGATATAATCATGGTATGTATCAGCATCTACCAACACTTTTATAGTCATAGCCGTCTATAGTTGTCTATGGTGCTATGCCCATGAGACTTGGAATGTACGAGGACAACTCGGGAGAAAGTCTTATCTTACATGCTCTTCTCAGATATCAATACTTCGATCAGTACAAAACCTCCACACCAATCCCCAACAATAATCCGCACCGCAATTAGCACCACATGCACTGCAATTAGCACATCATAAATCACAATTAGCAACGCATGCACCGCAATCCTCACCAATCCTTGGCAATCCTTCTCCACAATCGTTACCAATCCTCCACAATCTTCCTCACCAATCTACCGCAATCTTCTTCCGCAATCCTCTACAGTCATTACAAATACTCTTAACTAATCCTCAACAATCATGCATCAATCATTTACTATCTTTCCACTAATATTTCACAATCCTCGGCAATCTTTCCATAAATATTTCAAAACCTTTCCATCAATCTTCGCCAATCCCAACCAAGCTTCACCAAACCTCAACAATATTTCCGTCAATCTTTCGTAATTTTTCGTAATATTTCCATCAATCGTCGCCAATACTCGCCAATCCTCATCAATCTTTCCATCAATCTCCTTCAATCTTCCGCAATCTTTCCCTCAATATTTCGCAATCTTTCCATTAATCTTCCCATTTTTCCATATATTTTTCAATTCCTCTATAAATATTTCTATTAATCTTTGAATCTTCTGATAAATCTGGCAACCCTTCCATCAATCTTTCGATCAATATTTCCATCATTCTTTTGCAATATTTCCATCAATATCACAATATTTCTGTCAATCATCCAAAATTCCCATCAATCTTTCGATAAATTGCAATCTCTATATCGATCCTTCAATCAATCCATTGGTTTGTCCCCACCTATATGCATATAAATTACATTCTTTTGCCAACCGTCTCCAAATTTTTTCATATCGACAGACTTAACATTTTGTATGCAATCCACTTTCCATGCATTTTTTATACTTAAAGTCTTCTTTAATATTCTGTATGCCGATCTTTACCTTAATAGTTGTGTGCTCATAGCGCCACTTCAAAGTTGGGAGGGAAAAGTAAGGGAAAAGACAATTATTTTAAAATACCAATTTATAAATATTTTGTAATTACAATTTCAGAAGAAAGCAGTTCATCACATCACATCACATCTTCATCTGACTGAAAATATCTCGTTAACTGTGCGATAAATCTCCACCTTGTTGGAAAGCGATCCATTGTCTGAATTTATCAAAAAGTTAATTCGGGTCTTCGAGAAAAATGAAGCCATTATTCGCAGCGTCTTCTGCCTTCTTCACGTCGCTCATTGCAACAGATGTAGTAGAGAGGTGCGTCAGTGCATTGAAAAAATAGTCATCGTCTTCAGCCCCATAACTGTCTTCATGTTGATTTTCATCGATACTGTCTTCCTGGTCATCTTCGTCGCCTGTTTTCTCCTCAGTATCAAGTTTACTTTTCTTTGTAGCAGACGCTGTATGATCATCAGTATTTACAGATGATGATTGTTTATTTGGAAGTTTATCGTTTTCACGCCAAAGTCTCGCAAGTGTACATTCTACACAAACTGACTCTACTGCACCATGAAGGTCACTTATAATTTCATCATTAACTGTCTCATCATAATCACCTGTCGAATCTGTGGAAAGGAGCCAAATATAGAATACCATTTTTATTTATAATTATAATAATTCCAGTTTTTATTAATTTCGTGCGCACACATATTGATTACTTCTACACACCATCTTAGGTGACTACAGTAAAGTTAGAACCAAAAATATATACCACATATCAATTCTAAAAAATGTTTTATCAATAGATGTACATTTCGACCACTGTGAAAAGCGGCACCTAAGATGGAATACTGTTAATTAGTTTCAAAAATTATGACCTGACAATGAAAACAGCACACTCATATTTATTTCCCATTTTAGAAATGGTCTTAAAAATATTGAAAACATACTTTCCTTTTTGCAGTATTCACACACAAACATGTCGTTTTCTTCAGCAGAACATTCATTGCGACACTACTGTGCACATTCCTAGCACTGCATCCACGTTTCATCTCTTCGATATTATGAAAATTTACCCTCGAAATAGAAGCACGCGGCATTTGATCAGCAGGACTTACTAGCCCAATATCCACGAAGACCCACATACTCTGTGGGTCTTCATCTGAAGAACTTTTGCATCTCAGTTTCTTCCGTTTTTGCGTCTTACGTGTAACCAAACCACTGCAAGAAGGCTGAGTGTTGTATAGTTCTATGCCAGTGTCTGTTGTAGCAGCTTTTCCTGATTTTACGGAAGGATGTGTAGTGCGGTTCCCTTTTTTGTATTTTTCTACTACGCATGTTTCAGTGACTCCTCCAAAGTGTTTTTGTATGGCGATGATGTCAAAAGTGCTGCCTTTCCTAGTGCTCGTCCCTTTTTTTGGGCCTTATTTTCTTTGCAATTTCTGGGATAGGAACGATATGTTCAATGACTTCAGTTTCCGACAGGTCTAAATCGGTAGGTCTGTTGACTTTGGTGAAAACATGCATGTCTTCTTACTTAGCAGCAAGGAAATCGCTGTCTTCAAATACTGTGCGATTAACGGAATAGAGGCCTGTATTTATGAAACCATTTACTGTAATGAAACCTTTTTGAACTTTCAAATACGTTTTCCCAAATAGTTATGTAATAGCAATATGCGTGATTGGTCTACAGGTTGATCTCATAAGCATACGTAACTCCTTTTTAGGGCCCCATGAAAGTTTTATAAAGTGGCTGCATGCGATGTGTTGTACGAGGCGGTAAATACAAAATGCTTATATCATTGTCTCGTACTAAGTCAATTACTTCTATATTTCTTGCGTGATGTATAATGGCCATCTAGTATTAACAATACACGATCCTCTGTGGAAAGTTTTAGAAGGCATATGTTGGTTTTGGCGCATGCGTCAGGAGTCCGGATTCAAATTTACCAACCATGACGTCACAGGCGCCGTCGGCGGCCACGCTCTGGGTGTCTTCGCGTGTCTTGGACGATCTGGTCGTGACGTCATGGTGGGTGTGTTTGCTTCTCTATGCCCCCGAATATACTAAAGAGCATTACTGTTTTCCATGTAAGAACCGCCTATGGGACACCTTATTAAAAATCGCTGTAATAAATTCGGCATAAATGTATGATGCATGAAACCTATAATGAAGGATGTTAGACGAATTTCGGACTATGAATACAGATTGTATAGGCTGATATAGGGTCAACAGTTCGAATATCAACCTGTGCATTCGATAATTTTTAGCTATATTTGCACATGAATTCCTGACTTATTACATACACACTATGTAAATATTTCAGCCATATACATCGCTAAGGAATGGTGTAGGGACCTGCGTTCGAGACGCGGAACTATAAAAAATTATTAACTCTCTTTGTACATATAAAAATCTGGTAATTTTCCCTAATGTTTCGGAGACTTTCAGGAATGTATAGTAAATACGAAATGTATGTTTTGGGCATCCGATATAGGAATTCGAGTGAGATAAAGGGTTTCCAATTTGATTAATAACCTGAGTTTTGGAAGCCTTTTTAACGATGTTCTTACATAAATGTCTCACTGTTTAGAATTCGTGCGCAACAGATATAAGTATTTAAGCAATATCCAAAAGTAAGGTATGGTCTAGAGACCTGAGTTAGAGACCCGGGACTACAAAAGAATAATAATTTACTTTCGGACTTGAAAAAAATTTGGTAATTTTGCCCAGTATTTCTGATACTGTTATAGGAATGAAGAATAAAAATGGAGTGTAAGTTTTAGGCATCGGATATAGGAATCAGAGTGAGACAAGAGGTTCGCAATTTGATTAATGAACCTAGTTTTGGAAGCGTAATAGTGTTGTTCGTACATTAATTTTTCACTGTTAGTATTCATGCACAACTGATAACAAAGTTTAAAGCAATCTGTAACTGTTAGATATGGCGTTTGGACACGAGTTCAAAGCCCGAAACCATAAAAATATATTAATTTTCTCGTGGACTATGAAAATATCAGACAGTTTTTTCCGAGTGATGAATTAATGTATATATAGAGTGGTAACCCACGATGATGCCTTATTTTATGTTGAGATGTTGAGAAGTAAACATCGATTTGGAAGAATTTTCTCGCTATACAGTGAAGATTAATTGCAAATACGAAGGCCTACCTTTGACCTCAACGAACATGGATCCACGACCTGCATCATAGCTGCCTGAATGCCGACTGTATTGATTCTGCGATAGAGTTTTTACCTTTGGTCACAATGCTTGGCGACATGAGAAAATCACCTGTACGACGAGTCCATTTAGCATGAGGAAGAGTTACGATATTGTTCCTGTACAGTTTATGCAAGGAAACACATTATAAACTATATTAAATGTGTATAGTTTCGTCTACTGGGAGCCAGCAAGTGTTGCCGCCAATATCCCTTGCTGCATCGAATGGTACTGGATCGACAGGCGATTTTGATGATACAGTTAATGATGGAATGATGAGTGACCTTCATGGTGCAGTAGAGTCAGTTTGTGTAGAATGTACACTTGCGAAACTTTCGCGTGATTTCGATAAACTTTCAAATAAACAACCATCAACTCTTAATACTGATGACCATACAACTTCTGCCACAAAAAAAAGTAAACTTGATACTGAGGACAAAACAGGTGGCGAAGATGACCAGGAAGACAGTATTGATGAAAATAAACATGAAGACAGTTATGGGGCTGAAGACGATGGCAATTTTTTTCAATGCACTGACACGCCTCTCTACCACATCTGTTGCAATGAGCGACGTGAAGAAGGCAGAAGACGCTGCGAATAATGGCTTCATTTTTCTCGAAGACCCGAACGAACTTGTTGACAGACTCAGACAATGGATCGCTTTCCAACAAGGTGAAGATTTATCGCACAGTTAACGAGATATCTTCAATCATTAGAGAACTGAAGGAGGGGGGTTATATCGCATGATGTGATGAAGGTTTTTTTTCTGAAATTGTTATTACAAAATATTTATTAATTGGTATTATCAAATTATTGTCTTTCTTCCTTAACTTTTGTGTGTTGTATCCTTTTTTTTCCCTCGCAACCTTTAAGTGGCGCTATGGTCACACAACTATAACGGTAAATATCTGCATACAGAATATTAAAGAAACTTTAAGTATGAAAAATGCATGGAAAGTGGATTGCATACAAAATGTTAAGTCTGTCGACATGTACACATTTGGATACGGTTGACAAAAAAATTTAATTTCTATGCATGTAGGTGGGAACAAACCAATGGATTGATTGAAGGATCGATATAGACATTGTAATTTATCGAAAGATTGATGGGAATTTTGGATGATTGACAGAAATATTGTGATATTAATGGAAATATTGCGAAAGAATTATGGAAATATTGATCGAAAGATTGATAGAAAGGTGGCCAGATTTATCAGGAGATTCAAAGATTGATGGAAATGTTGATATAGGAATTGAAAAATAGATGGAAAGATTGGAAGAATAATGGAAAGATTGCGAAATATTGAGGGAAAGATTGCAGAAAATTGAAGATTGAGGGAAAGATTGATGAGGATTGGTGAGAATTGGCGAAGATTGATGGAAATATTGCGAAAGATCACGAAAGATTGATGGAAATGTTGTTGAGGTTTCGTGAAGCTTGGTGAGGATTGGCGAAGATTGATGGAAAGGTTTTGAAATATTTATGGGAAGATTGCTGAGGATTGATGGAAAAATTGCTTAACATTAATGGAAAGATTGTGAAATATTAATGGAAAGATTGTAAAAGATTGATGGATGATTTTTGAAGATTGGTGAGCATTGTAGAGGATAGCGGGACAGGATTGTAGTCAGTCGGTGATGAGGATTGAGGACGATTGTTGACGATTGTGGAGAAAGATTGGTGAGAATTGTAGTGCTTGCAGTGCTAATTGTGGTACATGCGGTGCTGATTGCAGTACATGTGGTGCTAATTGCGGTGCGGATGATTGCTGGGGATTGGTGAGAATTCGTGAGGATTGAGAAAGAGAATTGCGGAGGTGGATCGCGGAGGAGGATTTCAGAGGATTGGTGATGATGATTGTGTAGAGGCATTGGTGAGGAGGATTTTTGAGAAGGATTGGTGAAGAGGTCTGCTGAGGAGGATTTGTGACGAGGATTGATAAGGAGGATTTATGACGAGGATTGTTGAGGATTGGTGTGGAGGTTTGGGATTTATCGAAGTATTGATATCTGAGAAGAGTACATAAGATAAGACTCTCTCCCGAGTTGTCCTCGTACATTCCATGTCTCATGGGCCTAGCACCATAGACAACTATAGATGGCTATGACTATAAAAGTGTTGGTAAATGCTGATCCATACCATGATTATATCATACTCTAGAAGAGATTCGTTACTCAAATGATGGGATTGGATTAGTCACATACGCATATATATGTAAAAGCCGAGTAGCATACTTATGCCTACAAAACGGTCGATACAGCTGACGCTATACCGCCACTGTGGAAGACAGAGTGGCTTATAGTGTCGTTGTTAATGCCCCCAGGCACAGACTATATGATGCCTGAAGGTTAAGAGTTTGCAATAATTTAGTCGGTTGCTGTTTCATTTTTAAGGATGAATATATTGTCTGGAGTTTACACAAGAACTACATATATCAGCACTTCCAAGGTGTGGCACCTAATTTGACTACTCGTATTCACTGGGGGACTTTGTGGTTGAGTGGGGCTTCTCTGGGCGCCGATTTTTATACTTAACTCAGCGGTGAGTGTTGGTAGGCTGTCATCTGGGGGATGAGCTCCGGAGAAGTGGTAGGCCTTGGAAGAAGGCCCGTAGGTGCTGCCGTCTCCTTGGACTGCGGTTCGGACTCGTGCGCACATCTTCTCGCGATTCCTTGATGCAACTCTTCCCTCGGCGCGGTGATAATGAACTGTGATACCCCACTACTCTCGAAAAGGGGTTTTTATGCTCGCCAGTGTCCATCNCTTGGACTGCGGTTCGGACTCGTGCGCACATCTTCTCGCGATTCCTTGATGCAACTCTTCCCTCGGCGCGGTGATAATGAACTGTGATACCCCACTACTCTCGAAAAGGGGTTTTTATGCTCGCCAGTGTCCATCCTTAATTGTCGGCACATGTCACCTTGTGCGGGGGAGGGGGTGAGGGGGTGACGTGGTAGAACGCAGAACAGTGCCTTTCAAAACACGTGTCCTGGTTCATGAAGGGGTTGGGGGGTACCTCGCCCCTAGCTTACTCTCGTCAGCTACTTCTTCGGTGTGTTTCCACATTGTCCTGTGGTTAGCTAAAGGGGGGGGGGGGTGTTCTAGGCACCAATATCCAGCTCGTCAGCTATTTCTTCCGTGGTGCGTATTTTCTGAGTTTAGGCGAAATACACATGATTATTTGGTGATATCGCGTGAAACCTCTGCGCTCCACAGATCTCACAGGCAGACGAGAGGCCTAGGGTGGTGAAGGGGGGTGGCAGGGAGGCCTGCGAAGCAGAACGCGCAGCAAGACACGTGTAACTGCGGTCCATTCTGTCTGTTCACCTGCTTCGTGACACGTGTCTCTACCCTGTTTATGCGGGGGGTGGTTGTGGGCCTGCGTTGCTCTACTATCCCTAAACCTTCACACGACACAGTGAATAATTTGCAGATTATGACATCCTGTAATTTTTATACTTCAAGAGAAGAGACCGGAAATGTAGTTGAGAGACTTTTGCATACTTACGCTATTTTCTATGTACAATTTCAGTACAATTAGCACTAAATAAATAATTTTTTTATTTAAAAATATAATAATTTTTAAATTGGCTAATAAATTGTGTTTGTAAATTACCAAACACTGTGAATTTTCGAAATGTGATCTTGTGAACCTACAAAAGTATTTATTTCTGGAAGTATATGTCAGTTCTCGTTCCAGAACTCTTATCTCTGTAGACTGGGTAGATCCTCTTGTAAGTTGCGTAACTATGTCTGCTGTAACACAGGCTTAAAATGGTCCCTTCCTTTACCCAATTATTTCAGTCTTTACAACACGAAAATACAAAATTTTGCTATGAGTTTCTGAGTGGTTTTTTGATCACGTCTCTCAATAGCTAGAACTTAAACAAAGGAAAAATGTAGTTATATAGTTCCTTGCATTATAATTTACAAGAGAATGTTTAGTAATGCAACAATTATAGTATTATAACTTAAATAATATATATATATATATTTATTTAATAAAACTTAGACGAATAGATTTGGGCAGTCAAAAAAAATCAGTGGAAATGTGACAGACTACACTTTGTTATCTGCTATCACGGGTCAAAAGCAGCCTCACTAATAAGTGATATTGAGAGAGCGGTGAGATTAATTTTCCAATGGTGGAAACCTTACGCTAACCTTTAATTTTTTATGAGCTGTTTATTGAATTTAATTATTAATATGCTCTCCAGTATTTATCTGCAGTACAGTAGTACATTTTGTGAATGCTCAGTTATTGACATAAAATCTGTGCGCCGAGAAATAACTAGTGGATTCAAGCGAAATTATATTAGTGCAATGTTACGAACAAACCAACATTGTTTCCATTCATCGGAGGGATGGAAACTGAGCATATTTATTACCTCGTCGGATCGCCTCGTGCATCAATATATACGTCCATATATACGTCAATATATACATCAATATATACATATATATCAATATATACAGTATATATACATCAATATATACGTCACACAACGAATCATTCAAATTAGATATGTTATTCTGAGGCAGTTTTGTCCACAGATATTGCAAATTTTGTCAAAGTGACCACATCGACATGGAAGGAACTGGCATCCCACGTGTACTCGCAAATTTTCGATGGGTTCAAATCATGTTACCCAAAAGGCAACGGAAGTGTTGAAACAGGGACACATATACTCCTGGGAAAACCGAGTAGCATGCATGCGAACATTGTCTTGCTGTAAAATGGCTCATGGGCGGTCAGCCAGAAAATGTAGTACATTGTGCCGCAGGATGTTTTTCAACCTACCACTGTGGATAAAACAACCTTCGTATCAGTAAAGGTTGTCCGTGGTAAAACTGAGCACTTCCTATAGCCCTGATCAAGATCTACCAGTATGCATATTATGTATTCTTCCGCCAAATGTAAAACTAGCATTGTCTTTGGCCTGATCACTTTATTCATGCGTCGGTCAAATGGAACTTTGAAATTAGTTTAAAAGTAAATACTTAACAAACCTGCTCATTCTTATACTTATGCGCGTAAAAAACAGACATAAAAATTAATCATTTTAATTTTCACAAATGCTTACAATTTTAACGCAATGGCATGACATGCAATTATGGAATTATTTGCCCTCCGTCGTTGCCAACTTTACTGGGCGCATGCCATTCAGTGTGCCTGTTAAAATATATGGAGGGAGGGGCAGTGACAATTTTGAAAGGTTTATTTCAAAAGTGGTCAATTAACCGTGGACAGCCTATACTGTAATTATGGCGAACGAAGATCATAAGCGATGACTCCCCAGACCATTAACGCTAGTAGTTCGGGCATGTGTGCCTCTGTAAGATGAGGGAATGGTTACTACAGAGCACTGTGGCTCTCCAAACTCTTGCACAGTGGTCGTCTGTTCCCAAAGAAGAGCGCAGTGATACGTCCATCTGTAGCATTTATTTCAAGTTACTCCGTAATTACACTACTGCAAACGAAGGCGAAGATTATAACACATTCAGACCCAGTGTACATAATTTTGTACATGGCACACCGGAAGAATTTTTTGGCTGGTATTGTACCACTGTGTAGCTCAATGCCCAATGATCTTCACGTTGGGTTAATAATTCGTAGTCGTGCTACTGTTATCGGTTATTAGCGGCTCATATCTACTATAGACAAACACAAATACTACAGCTCATTTGACATGCTAAGAAACACTGGTTCTGTCGGCTGAAGTACAGTCACGCTACAAATATTTTATAATTTGCAACACTTGTACCCATAAATAAAATGGGTTTAAAAGGGTTTAAATGTTAATGGCATAAATCGTGAAGGTCGTTGTGATAGCGATTTACCTTTGCTAGGCGTCTGGAAGTACTTTTTATAGATGGACGGAGGAAGACGCTGACTCCGTTCGTACTTGTCTTGCAATCAAAAAGTCGTCCCATATGCTGGTCTGCCGCGGTCGGCCAGAGCAGGTCCACCATGTTTGGGCACTTTCACATGTCCATTGCTCCCAGCTCCATGCGAGTGTGAATTACGAAAAGCCGAAACGGCACTACTATCCGACCTCTCTCAAACTCCGTAATTTGTTCGTACTGCTGTCTAATACATCTTCTCGGCATGCCTACCGCTCATTTATCACTCGATACAAATATCGTACTTGCCACATGTGCTGCTCTGAGGAGTTTTTATATTCATCACATGTACGACGTTTGTGTGTGCGCAATTACACAAAACTTTAATCATTTGCTTTGCATGTTATCCATCGATGCACCTTTTTACCAACACGCACAGTTACCAAACTGTTTTTGTAGAAGTATGCAAATTTTTACGACTATTGGTGAACAAATGAGACAGGTTTACAACAAATAATATAAGCTGGTATTCGCAAAATGTTGTAAGGTTAGGTGCCAAAATACGATACACATTTAATTAAAAATTTGTTTAGAAGAAAATAGTGTAAACTTTAATTTCTGAAACGCAGGGATTGATTTGAAACTGATTATACTTTAAAGATTAGTAAATAGAATGTAAGCTAACAAAAGTTTTAGCTTTGTAAAATTTTGAGAAATAGGATTTTGTAAAATGCTGGTTTTTCTTAAAGGGTTATAAATAAGATACACAGTAATTGTTTTCTATTTAGTTATAAAAAAAAACGAAAAGTGGTTTGGTGACATTAAAACACGTATATACCTTCAATATACAATAAAAATTCATTCATTGTGCTGTGTTTGTGTAATTCACTTACAATAGTTCTGCACTAAGGACTGGTAAAAAGTTCCTCTTCTTTACTGCAGTCTTCGTTTACCCAACGACGACATTTACAACACTGGCCGGGCCCACTCTTCTCACGTCCTCAGGGAAAAATCGCGTGCAAAATAAGCATTCAGCATCGACATCTTCATCGTTCAAATCACCGGAATTCATCAGCAGCGTTTTCTTCTTCAGATTCGTCATTACTGGAAGAACTTGGACGCTGTTTCCTAGGTTTGGAGTTTTTAGACTTCTCCTTCAAAGTTTTTGTTAATAGCTCCTTCTTTCTAACATTTTGTGGTTTCATTTTGCTATTCAAGCATTCTTTCAATTATTGATGGTAGGAGCTAGATGTTATCAAAGCTGTTTGATCTAATCTGTATTATTCGGTCCAGGTTTCAGAGAAGTTCAGCATGATGGTTTGGTGTTATTACTTATAGGTTTGTCTCTTTAGAGTTTTATATTATTACTGTTGAAACGTTGGAAATCGTGAAAAACCAAACTGTCCAAAAACTTATCTGAACTAGGAATAACGATGTATTTACTCTACTAGCCATATGATATCAAAATCTTTAGAGAACAGGCCCTATTGTGAAAGAGTAGCCTGTTCTTTCTAAAAGCATTAATTTAATTGGCATCGTAGTAGCTTTCTGATAGGCAAGTCCATAGATATTAGCATTTTTAAAGTGAGTTACTACACGTCCCTGGTCATGTCGAAGTCAGTTAGAAACCTCCTGATCATAGTAAGTCTTCAATGGCTTCATAAATTCTACATGTAACGGTTGCATTTTATCAATAGAATGGGGTGGAAGGCGAATTATGGCCACATTATTGAATCTACTCTTCTCGAGTAATTCACTGTACCATGTGTGGTAACAGCTGCCATCTAGAACTAGAAATACTCGATCTGCTTCTGTAGACTTGGCAAATTTCACAAAATACCCAACATGTGGCATGCAGATGTTGAGGCTGGGAAGTACCATCCAGGAGTTCGGCCTTCGTATGTTTCAGAGCAAAAACGAAGTTCGGTGATGCGCATTTGGTCTGTGGCATTCACGCATGTTAAACTTGTGACTTAGGCTCCTCTTTGTGTAGGCGTCACGTCAGAAGTTGTTATTTTACCTTTTATTAGGAGCCTCTGCCTTATTACGGGTTTTTTCAACATATTATTATAAAAAATATTTCACCTCAATTTACAATTATTTTACTGTGTGCGTAGAAGTTAAGGAGGTACGAGGTATATGCGGGGTCATCCACGTCAACAGGCTCGTTTCCGGCCGATGATTTTCCAGCAGCGCGGGAAAGAAGCGCCGGCTCTCTCATAATTATTGCGGAACCCTGTGACACAAGAACCCGTCTGGCTGCGGCGTAGAGGAAGCAAGCTCCATCATCACACGCTTCTCGCCAAACGAGATTCGTCGGCAGAGGAAACGGGGTCGCCCGCCAGCAATGGGCGGGAAACACGTCTGCCAAACTGAGCACGCCAAGAATTTTACAGTTTTAACTGATCATGACGGCGTTCAGGGACAAAATGGGCGAAACGAGATGACATCCACAATCTACGAATACAATATTTCTACTAGGCTTCATTTATTGGTTATAGCAATACGAATCCTGACACTTCTAAATAATCTTTGGAAAAATTCTCTGTCAGTGTTTGCATGCATTTTTCACGTAGACATTACGTAAATGCCGTATTCGATAACTTCCTTAGAATTAGAAAATCTAGTTCAATGATTGCATTTATTTATTAAAAACTTAAGTTTACATCGATGTTCACTTAAGTGGAGTATTCTCTTTTTTAATAGTGTAAGGACTAACATAATATAAAAATATCTGTGTGTTTGACAATTTTATTTGGTGAAAGATTCAACAATCAAATTTAAAAAAAAACTAATCAGTGTTAATAAAGTGTTACGTCAACCTGAACCAACTTTATCAGATTAGTAATGAAGAGAAATCTGCATTGAATAAAGCCAATAAGAATAAATTAAACAAAAAGAACCAGTTTCCATTGCGTTCTTAGGGATTACCAAAATAAATACCCGAGTCAAAAAGATTTTTAAATATTAAATAATTTATGATTAATGCAGAACTTCATTTAACTTTCGCATTATGTGGGAGTAGCCAGGGGGTGGGTGGGTATATCGGGANATAAGAACTGTGTGTTCCCCCTTGAACATGAAGGATGTTTATAATATTTTGTGGTTTCATATCGGTATATTATCCCATTGAATGTAAATAATTTTTGAACTTAACATAAGCAAACTGATATCTTTAATTTTTTCGCATATGAGAAATTTGTAATCCAATCCCCCTTTGAACACAAAAGAGGTTTATAGCATTTTTAAATTCCTTCTATGTATATTATCTCATTGGTTGTAAATATATTCTTTAATAAATATGGCGTTCATATTTTTTCCAAAAATATGAATTTCAACCTTTCCCCTTCCCCCAAGTAAATTCCTGGCTGTGCCCCTACAGCATTATCACTCATGTGATGAATCTCTTATTTTAGCGATTCTGTATGCTGTAGAAAAACCGCGTGGAAAGAGAACGTTTAAATTTTGGGTGAAATTTTTTTAGTGAACGGCGTGAATGAGTGTTTTTGTTAACTTATAACTAAAAGACTTCACACAATTTCAGTTATTTTATGCTCACATTCCCACAGCAGATGTGCCGCACGAAATAATGTGGTAAGCATGTTTTTCTAATGATGGCGTTTTGTGAGTGTCGTAATTTGTTTAGCGCTCGCAATTTTCCGTAAATGAAAATAAAATAAATAAAGTAACATCTGCAATTGTTTTAATGCAGATTAATGTAGTTTTCGGTAGCACTTAATTGGACGTGGCAAATGTCTCACACCTGGTATATGTCCGGTTTAATAGGTTGATTTCAATGTTGATTTGTACATTCCATGAACATTGGGTTTAGAGTAGTAACACAAAGCTACCTTTTTTTCAGTTTTGACTTTATCGTTGCTATTCAGTTGCTACAAATCAAATATGCATCTGCGTCACGAAATTTAATGAAGGAAGACTGCCCAATAAATCCATTAAATAATTTTATGACAATAGATTTGGCATTGGTTGCAGATATTTGTTCAGTTACACATTACGGCACTCAATTGCTCCATTCAAATACTTTCTGTATTATCTAAGATAAACACGTCGTCCATCTTCAACTATAATGGCATATACGCTTTAGACTATGAGTCATATAGGCTTTATACTTTCGATTTATTTTTGTGCGTAGAACGCAGCCGATGTTAATTCGTCGAATTCCTATTCGTCTGTACCGTAATCGTTGTTATAGTGACTTCATAAAATGATACTTTCTCTGTCAAAATTTACGTATTTTAGTGACAGGTGCAATTTTAGTACTCAAAAGAGTGATGTGTAACGCATAATGGAAGTAGAAACCTCGCTGACACCCCCCGCGATTTTAATCCCCCGCGAGCACCTTCGACTGGGACATGCGCGGAGAAGCCAGAAGTAAGTACCGCGTACAGGCCTTTACACGTGTCTCTGCAGCGCTGGACCTCTCCTGCCCCCACCCCTAGCAAACCTCGTAAACTTGGACGTGCCTACATTATACCGAGTTAAGCAAATAGCCATCAAGGGAGTTAAGATAGGGAAGGCGGACGTCAGGAAAATATCGCCGACCCACCCCAAAGGTGAGATACACCCCGAGGAAGGGCTGATCAGTTTGAAAGTTGGTGCCACAAGTCCCTTCCCCCTTTCCCCTAACAAAATGCAGAAGCACCTGGACACGCCCCCCCCCCCNNNCCCCCCCCATCCTCACCCCTCTTCCAACAGGGGAAGGCACATGTACAGTTTTAGGGAGGGATCCAAGAGAGGATATAAGCCACTTTACGAGAGAAGAGTGGGTCAGTTTTTATCACCACGCCGAGAGAGTCAGTTTAGTCGGGAGTCGAGAGAGGACATCGGAGCTGGGAGAAGAGCGTCGAGGAGCGATCCCAGAGCAGCATTCGAGGGGAGACGGCACCAAACGTGGGCCTTTCCAAGGCCGCCCACATCGCCAAATCTCATATAGCTGACAAAATACAAAGCACTACAAGCAGAGCTAAGTATCAAGTCGTCGTCCAAAGAAGCCCCCTTCCCAAGACGTCGTCCACAGTTAATCCGAGTTAGTTAAATAGAGTACCACACCTCGGAAGTGTTTCTGTATATATAAACTCGAGACAATATAACCAACCAGTTAAAGTGAAACACCGAAAGACTACCTTATTGTTTACCCTCAACCTATCAGGACCTGACGACCCTATGAACCACTCTGTACACCACATGTGGGGAATAGCGTCAAGAGTTTAATAAATAAATGCTGATAGTTTCGAACACTACTTAGCCGCATGGCGATCCGGACAGTCTCAATTGAACCACCTGCACCACTATAGCTCAACTGCCTCACTGGCCCTATTTTCCATTACTAGGAGAATCACACCATCGTCGCGAATTTTCAACCACAACCAGTACGGTCTCCCTCGAGATTACTCCCATGAGATGCTGTAACCCCCTGCCCCCAAGTATTTTGGGGTACCTAAGGCCAATTGGCCATTTTATCAGCCCGTGCTCCTGATTCCTTTCCAGGGCACTTATGTTTTCCCAACAGAGTAAACTTTGCTCGACCATTACTACCATACAGTTGAATTTTTTCACTCTGAAATTCCTGCTTGGACCCCAACGGGCTGACAGTAAAGAAGTCGACCAGCCCGCCATCAAGCCTCCACCACCACCATTACCTATGATCCAAGCCATTCCTGGGTGGCAGATGCCTCTTTTGGTAAACCAGGCATAGCGACCGCCCGGGTTTTTCCCGGGTGTTAACATCAGTACTTCGAGGTTATCCCACGGTACCACAAGGAGGAAATGGGTTCCTTTAAACTAGAAGAGGGGAGGCTATAACACAACTGAGTCTGTGGCCATTACATTTTCACAAATTTTAGTTGAACATGTAAACATGAAACTTTTTTTTGTTGCTTGTTGACCTGAATTTTAGACCAGCTAATGAAAGACCATATTTGGCAAACATTATTAAACAAACTGGTTTATTACCTGATTGCTAATAGAGTCGTAAGATGATAAAGGTTCGGATCGATACTGAAATATCGAACTCTGTTCAGTTTGTAGATGCTGTAAGCTAAACGATTTTCTCAAGAAAACTTCGTCTTTTTGCATGATTTTAGTATGAGAACCTGTATATGTCTCGTTTTTGTGAAAATGTAACCAAAAAACTATTAAAAATCGAATATTTTATCTTATTTTATTTCTAGACACACTGAGTTTGTTTTAATGAAACCAAGGGATAGCCGAAGATGAAAAATTTGCTTGTAATGAAATCATGGTGTATATCTACGAAAGATGAAAAATGTTTTCAGAAATATAAAATTACGAGACTATGTGCTTTTCTATCAATATTTAAGGCCTTGAAGCCCGTTTTGCATTGGCCAGTTTTACTTAGAACTTCCATTTATTATTTAAAAATAACATTTAGCGCTTGATAGTGTATTCGGAACACCGATATTTGATATTTTTGTAAACCTACGTTTACGTGCTAAGTTGTACGGGAATTAATGATTGTTTTCGTACCCCACACAACTACTGAGTTGTAAAATGAAGTAAACATGTATATAGTCTGTTAGCGGTTGAGTACGTTTCAAATCAACATTTGACAAATGTCACTATATTTTAACGGAAACACTGACACGCACAGTAAAGTTGGTAACGACGGACAGAAAGTAGTTCCTTTTTTTAACGTTGAATTGAATATGTTAAAATTAACTGAAAATTATGTATAAAAAATGGAATTGTAGTAAGTCTCCCTTAAGTGTTCACTTAAATTAAAATATGTTTTACAATGGAAAAAGGTGTTTTTCTTATTGTGCAAAGTGCACTCTTCAGAAATCGACGTCTAGCCCCTCCCAAAATAAAATTGTGTACGCAACCGTTGACAAAACGTAACGTAGCAATATGAATAAATCCAAGGTGTAGGAGGTGAGATATCCGCCGTGACTTGAGCTGGGACGTCGGCGCATGCTGAGGGGCGACCTCAATAAACAACAGTAAATATGTCGTGCTGCGCCACTGCCGCTGCGTCGTCGTCGTCGTCGTTCCGGGACTCGTGGCACGCCTCCTACGATCGCTCCGCCGCGTCGTGGGGAACGAGAGGATGAAGGATGAATGAAACCGGGAGGAAGTCGTCCTGACAGCGCGAGGGAGCTGTTTTCTTTCACACGCCAACAACGTTCTACGACGGGGTAACGACCCTGCGCGGAGTTCACTTGCTTCATGTTTGCGTCCGACGGCCAGGCTGAACCTCTCGTTGGCTGGGCCGCTTCTCAAATGCGCACGAAGAAGGTCGTTCGTATAACTTACTTAAATATTCTTCGTTAAGGATTTTGTGTGTCGAATCTTCCTCAGGGCCGCAGGAAAAAGGATTCCAAACATACATTATAGGCTGTTCGCGGTAAACTCAGCACTTTTTAAAGCCCCGCTTACGATCTAATGGTATGCATATTGTGTATGATTCCACCACATGTAAAATTAACATTGCCATGGACCTGATCACTTTATCCATGCGCAAATCAAAAGAAAATAGATAAATAATGGAAATATAATATTTTACAAATTTGCTAATTTTTAAACTTATATGGATTAAATAAAACAGGAAACAAAAGACCTTTCAGTATTCATGAATGTTTACTTAACACTTTCGGTTCAACGATAAGACAGAGACCTACTTTCCCTCCGTCGTTTCAACTTTACTGGGTGCATGTAGGTCAGTGCGCCCGTTAAAATTGATCTCAAAACTGCTTAATTAAGCGTGAACAGCCTAGAGTTATAAAAATAGGTTCGGTGATATTATGTACAGCTTTCGTTAATTCCTCCTGAAAGAATTTCTTAAATTAGGGCCTATATTATTGTAAAAATAATTTAATTCAATTCTTGTCATGATTTCGTCTAATAAAAAAATTTTACAAAGTTGTCTTAAAACCGTCTGCAGTACTTTTAGTCAAATATTTCACTACATCCTTTTATAGAACTACCCAGAAAGTTTTTGTAAAAATTGGTTCGATGAATTTAAAAATAAAGTTTCATCTATTTTTAATTTATCTTTTTTTAATATGCTATTTTTATACGTTTTCCGATTACATAGTTGTTATAAAGGTAGATTCGGTGGTCTCTGCCTACTTAGGAGAAAATTCGAGAAAACAAAACAGTAAGCCTTCATTATCAGTCGCAAATTTGGCTTTACCGTTATGCGAGCAATTTATTTCGTGAAACTTTTCTAGCTAAGTTTTACATTTAAATGCTTAAGAACGATGTTTTACTTAAAATTGGTTAAATCATAACTGAGTTAGGGTTGTTCACACAAACACAGATAATGCAGACACTCGTGCTATCATTTGACGTATAGGAAAAGTAGGCATTTACTGTAAACTACTCCTTGTTAGAACACATCCGATATATTAATGAACAGGTTAGTGAAGAATAATTTGGCTAGCACTCGCGTTCTCTTGTCGAGTCTACATTATATACGTATTTAAAACACTATTATTTTAATTTCCGCTGCAAATTTTTTTATGTTTATAAAATTTTTATTTTCAGAAAACCACTCATTTAAACCCCCAATTTTTGGGTTTCATAACAGGACCAGCACACACACACACACACACACAAATACTGGCGCCATATAGCGGTATACGCACCTCTGTAAGGCGTTGCTCCCATCACATTCAGATAACTGCGGGCTATCGTGTGCGGTGTAGCCTTGTACGCTGAACAATCCAATCGACGTGTCGGCCATAATTTAAAATTACGTGATAGTTACTGCATCTCAAGAACCGCCTGCATCTTTCTCTCTTGAACGTGGGGCGGCTTTGCATTTGAACTCGCGGCTGCTGTGTACTGGTTCCGTCCTACCGTTTACGGCATAATTTATTTTGCTGATAGCATCGTCTATCTTCGGAGTCTCTAAGAGTTATACTACTAAAGTTTTGTTTCTGCATTGTCGTTTGACTGAGCTTTTTATCATAAGTAACTCTGACGTAATTAAGAATATTTTTATATAACGTTATATATACACACACAGACACACACGAGTTGTGGAAGGAAGATGATGCGATCAGCACAATAAATTATGTCATAGTACAGGAGTAGGAATGAACCACCACACAGGAATACACAAAAACGGTAAATGGATAAACTAGCCATGTGATAGATTTTTTTATTTATTTTAGTTACCTTAGAACAATAGGCCCTAAACCAGTTTACATCAGTTTCAATAATAACACCACAAAAAATTACCAACATAACTAGTTAGCGTACTTTCCTGTACANCACCAGTTTACATCAGTTTCAATAATAACACCACAAAAAATTACCAACATAACTAGTTAGCGTACTTTCCTGTACATTTTATTCAAATAATTTTCAAGATGCTCTCCAACTGTCTGATAGTAAGATTGTGAGATTTTAAAAAATCGATTCAACTTCGGGGATTTTTCACGAAATTTGTTGGGAATTGATAGCGCAGATCCGAGGGTGAAAAAAAATACAGTGCATTTTAAGTAATTAGAAATAGTTGGATCAAACACAGGTTCACAGTAGGGACACAGGGACTCCTCATGCTCTTGCATTCCACATTAAGTGTTTTCCCCGTTTTTCCCTCGAAATATCCCTTTTTTTCCTCCCAAAAAACGTCAAAATGTCCCCTTTTCCGTAAAAATTACCCAAATTTCCCAAACAAATTTTAAAAAAATTATTTTTTCAAAATTGTTTTAATGACTCCACATTGTGGCTAAATGACTCATTTTTGGCCAAAAAGGATTGAGGAGTCATGAGGGATGTTCTTCGAGTCTAAGCTAAGTCGGATGGGTTATCTCAGAGTCTTCCCAAATGCGATATAAAATTCACGCTCTCGCATTCCATTGCGGCGGGGCGCCGCAGTGACGCAACGGATAGAGCGCATGTTAAACGCCATTCTCTTGCATTCCAAGCTGGGAGGATTATCTCAGAGTCTTCCCAAATGCGATATAAACTTCACGCCCTCGCATTCCATTGCGGCGGGGCGCCGCAGTGACGCAACGGATAGAGGGCATGTTAAACGCCATGCTCTTGCATTCCAAGCTGGAGAGGGTTATCTCAGAGTCTTCCCAAATGCGATATAAACTTCACGCTTTCGCATTCCATTGCAGCTGGGTGCCAGCAGTGACGCAACGGATAGAGTGCTCAAGAGGGTTATCTCAGAGTCTTCCCAATTTCAAAATCGATGGGGTGCCGCAGTGATGCAACGGATAGATGCGGGTTGATAACTTGTTTCCTTTACAAGTTTTTACCACAGTAAAATAAATATTTTAAAAAAAATTGATTATTTAGTAGCACTTAATATTTGTCTTAGGTTAATGTAATAGATGTTGAAGCACACTTGTATTATATGTGTTGGTTGGTGCATGTATATAACTTGTACAGTATCTCGGGTTTAATAAATAATCATATGAAATTATTAAATATCTTTGCAGTATATTACACCATGAGATCCATATTTTCTCAGGCGTACATAACGTATATTGAAGCATGAACGTACACTGATGCTAGCAGCCACGTGAACAAACGTAATAATCTTCGTAGTCTGGAAGTAATATCAGGTGTTTAAAAACCTCTCTACTATGCGCCTATAGCCCAACAAACATATAAACGGCGCATTTCCAAACATCACCAGCCATTAGGCGGCCGTTAAAAAATAGTTAGGTACTTTCACTGCAGGCAGTCAGGTTATTGGGACACCGTTCAACAAGCATTTACCCAAAGGAACTTCTTTTAAAAAACGCATTATTTCCCCGCACGAAAGACATGAAGTTAACTGCGCGTCGTAAAGACTTATTAGGTCCAGCCACGGCAACACAAGCGTTCAAAGCGCCAGACTGCAACACAGCCTATCTTACGCACCCCAAAAATTTTAACAAATTGTTATACATATAAGTAATGGAGATTAACAGATTTTCTTAGCAGTATAATGGAGGTTGTCACGCACATAGGTTTCGTTAGCCTTGTCGAAATCACTGCAGCAACCAACCTACTTACGCCTAACACAAATACTACTTCTACTACTACAAGCAATAGCCGGACTTCGTTATTGCGCCCCTTCAGTGACAATGAAGCAATCGTGCACTCAAGTGATGTTTTACGGAACCCAGGTGTTTAGTTTCGACATAGCATGTAAGAAACGATCCACTATGCAGTAATATTTCAGCATGGGACATCATGTAGCACCGGATGTGATATGCCTATGTCAAACTTATTAGGGCCCACTCTTGCATTGGAAAAGTTTTTTTTTATAATCTCACAATGTAGCGTTGTGACTCCTTTTTTGGGCAAGGGGGATTTTACCTAACATGCTGTGCGAGTCTCCGAGTGGCTAAGATATATCAACACCTACAAGCTAGCACCATTTATCATGGCTGAAGAATGTTCATATTCATTGCCCTCTTTTCATATAAATTCGCACATGTATAAGCATGGCAGGTTCTAAGTTCCGATACACAGCATACCCTCGACAATGGAAAAGTTATCACAGAATAATTTAAGCCCTATAAGCAAAGGTGCTCTTAATTTCCTATCTGTTTAATGTACAGATGACAAATTCGTTATAGATATATATATAGTTCCTGACAACACAAATCATAGTGGAGATATTTATGTCCTATGCATATAAAAATTATCACAGATTCAGTTAAGCCCTACAAGCATAGGAGCGCAGAAGTTCCGTATTGTATCGTGTAAGATATGTTCGGCAGCTTCATAACATCACTCCCATCATCTCGAAAGTGTTAAGTCTTCCCAAATTAGATTAACATTTTAGTCCCTCCAAACCAGTGTAGGCCTTGTTCAGGAAGAGTACTGCCAGAGCACCAAATTACGTTCTAATAGAATATAAAATCCAACACAAACTATTATAGTGTTAACGCTTTGAAAACGAATATTTAGTCTTTTGAAATCCTTCAGAAAATGTTTCTTCAACTGTATTATTTGTATGCAAATTTTTTTAGGTATTATGTATTATAATATAAAAACTGAAATTCCTACGTAGCAACACTATTCAAAAGGGCGGGCAAAAGAAGCTACGAACAATTCCAATATAATGCTTGCAATAAGTACTGCCAGCTTATTAAGAGCAATTAAAATAGTTGTAATGGAATGGTTTGCTATATGTAGCGAAATAAACAAAGTAAGAAATTAAAATGCTGCCATTTCGAAATAAGCATTAACTACTTATCATGTAACATTAAGCAACCTACCAAAAGGCTACTTGTATGCCAAATCTGGCAGAAATCAAGTAAGTTGTTCCCAAGATATGATGTTATTACAAAATGACTGACAAAAGAGGCTGTGAATGAGATCACATAATGCTTGAAATAGGTACCCTTAATACATTAAGCTTGGTTTAAATAAATGTTGTAATTCACTAGTTATGGTATACTATTACAGGGTTGCCATAGTTAATGATATTCCCAAATCGTATAATTTTAGCTAGTTTATCTCAACAATACTTGTATGCAAAATATGGTGGCTATCTTACAAAATGGCGACAAAATAGCCTGTAATAAATATTATCAGCATATTATGATTAATTGAAATCGTTGTAATAGTTCTGTGGTTATGGCATACTAACATAAAATATTTACAAGGCCACCATTATTAAAATGACTGAATAGCATATTGATAAATGGTTATGTAGCACTACAAGTAATTATGTCAAGTTTCGCGGAAAAGTGATAAATAGTTCTCGAAATATGATGTAAATGTTATTTCCATTTAGATAACATTGTTGTGTGGCCCAATTGACGCGTGCCATATTCAACTTAGAAACTCAGCTGTCACAACGAACGCCAAACCACACCTCCACCCGGCCACAAGGACCTCCCAGTAGCCACCTGCCTCAAAACATGTGGCATCAATTAACGTCTGCGGCGAAGCCAGGCCGGAGCAAGGGAGTAAGTTACATGTATCAAGGTTGCCT
>NQII01002920.1:126731-190503 GCA_002778355.1 Clitarchus hookeri | reverse complement strand
GCAGCCCACTGAAACTTGGACATGCCAAAGAAAGGATCAGATAGTCTGGCGATTTCTGCCTACGTCAAAAACATGTGATGAAGGGTAACACACGCCACAGAAATGGCTGACAGGGTTTGTCAGAGGCACCACAGGTCACCCCATTCCCCCTCCACAAACAAGAGTCGTGGCATGTGTAGGAAGTAGTCCTTGTTCAGCACCTCCCCCTTTCCTCTTCCCCTAACAAGGGAAGACACGTGTAAGGTTCTAAGGGGGGATGGAAATAGTTTAAAAGCCAATTTGTGTGATAAGAGGGGGTGAGTTACATGAGCACGCTGAGAGGAAGGCAGTGTAGCAGTTAAATGAGGCCGGAGAGATTGGACCCTGACCGAATCAGTCAGTCTCATCAGTCAGTCAGTCAGTTGAATGGATCAGTTATGTGAGATCAGTTGACCTGGTCAGTCAGTTACATCAGTTGCGTCACCGAGACAGGAAGAATGTGCAGCAGTTAACCAAGTCCGGGGAGATCGGACCCCGGCAGAGTTAGTTACGTTAGGCATGTTAGTTACGTCAGTTAGTGCTATCCCGCGGCAGAAGTAGTCGGCTGGGGGCCCGCCGAAGCCGCATGTCAGAATAGTCAGTTGAACCAGTGCACCAATGCGTCAGTCAAGTGAGTGTTATCGCACATGAGGCCGGAGTTCGGGCACCAGCAGAGACAGTGTTAAGAGGTCAGTCATATCGGGGCAGAAAACCAGTAATTTCCCACACTGCAGGGCACCAGGCAAGAGTCAGTTCGCAGAGTTCAGTCAGTCAGTGATACCCCATTACTAGATAGTGACGAGTGGCAGGTGGTGTGGTGCTCAGAAGCGCCACACCAGGACGCGCATAGCGTAAGGCATTGGGAGCCAGATCGTTGATGTCAGCCGAGTCAGTTACAACCCTACGCCGAGAATGGGAGTCGAGTGATGATCTTCAAAGAGGAGTGCCACATTGAGTGAGTGGGAGTAGTCCAGCACAACCCCGCACCGAGAAGGCGAATGCTGGGGTGGGGACCAGCCAAGGATCCCTCGTCGGGATGTGAGATTCAGTCAGCCAATGCCGAAGGAGGAAGCCAGCTGAGTGCATAACGCCAACGACAGCCAGGCCGAGGGCCTGTAACAGGGCCACCCAACTGACCAGACCTCAACTACTGCCAGAACAACAACCCAGCAAAAAATAGAGATAAGTACCCGCGTCGCCACTCAGGGACATGTCTTGTCGCCTAGTGTCCCACCAAGCTGTCGGAAACGTAGCCAGAGCACTGTAATCAGCCCTTCTGGTCCAGAACTCGCAAGGTCAGTAATGTATGAGTTGAGTCTCGGAAAGTAGTTTCATTGCCAGGTATGTGTGTATGAATTCCCGTCAAATGAACCTGTAAAACCAAGACATGATGATGTTATTATTATTCACCCTATTAAACATTCAAGCCACCTTATAGTCTATGACATTTAACATTAACTCAGATCCTTTTAACCATCCTGTATCACACAGGTGGGGAATAGCTTCAAGTTAAATTGGTACCCAATATGGGGCGTAGTTAATTCTATACAGGTTACTGCTTAACACAACTGAAGTTGAGCTCTTATTTGTTAACGGGGCGCTCTTAGCCGCGAGGCCATCCCGCACCCCGGCCTCCCAGTAGGCGGGGAAGAGGGATCACGCCCTCTCATCGCAGACATGACCAGCCCTTTCTGAATTGATCAAACCTGTTAGCTCCGACCTGTTCATCAGGCCGCTCCGAGCAAAGCCCCGATCTGATATTACAGATCGCACAAGGCATGTCCTACCACAAGGCCTGAGATTCTAGCACTCAGATTACCAAGCATGTGGTGTAGCCGGAGCGCTATCCACGCCCCTGACATCATCTCGGGGACGCCCCCGGAACATGCCATGTTCAAGTCCAGCTCTTCAGCATGAGGGGGGATCTCTCCGAGCCTTCTCCAGCATGCGGAGTCAACCACTGCCAGCACGAGTCCAACCTCATCTGATCCGTATATCCAGAGGGTACCTCTGGATGGGCCAAACAGATCATCCCATGCTACCTCTTATTTTCCATGGCACTTATGGGTTTTCCAATGTCTGACCGCCACCGCCTTGCCCACGGGCAGGGAAACGCGGGGTCCCTCTGAACAGGTGGGTACCTCCATGACCGTCCGGTTTTACTCCCATGTTGTCGTCATCGAGCGCCGTTATCGCAACGCCGCCCATAAGGCCGGCCCGCTGACATCAGACACGTGTCCTTTACCATCCTAGAATTTCTTCACAGGGAAATTCCTGTTTTGGGCCCCAGTGGCCTGAGTGCCAAGAGGTCCAACACCCCACCAAGTGGTCGGGCCTTGGTACTATCTATCGGCCCAAGCCATCACAGCAGATACCCCTATACAGCCGCTAGAAAACTGATTCCCATAGGGACCGGGCGGCAGAGCCCAATTCGTTTAAACAGGGGTGGCACGAGAAGCCTTGGGTTACCATGGATGTTGAGAGGCTATAAGAGACGCATCACCCATCCTTTCCAGAAACCGGTAAGTAGGTTGGGCTCGGTTACTATAGCCTAGTACTGCCACACCACCTCAAGTGTCCAACCTACGCTCCTCCCACCGGAGTGACCGTACGATCTTCCCCCCAGTTAATTCTATACAGACCGAAACAAAAATCAGACTATACCCAGGAAAGGGGCTAGTCAGGATGAACCAAAGACTTCGGGGAGTCTCTAACACCATGGCGCCCATTACAGCATTAATTAGCCTGCCATGAGTCAAAATTATAAGGCCAACAAACTAGGAATTAACGAGGATAAGCAGGAGGGGTGAGATCGTGAGAGCAAGGTGGGATAACGAACCGAGTTTTGCGAGGAGTGGAGGTGGAGGGAGATTAGCGAAGTAGTAGGCCACTGCCCACTGGATGGTGCACAATAGTGAAAGTGGTGAGAATGGCAATAGCTGAGATTAGCGAGGAACAGAAATACGAAAGTGAAGGGAGAAGATGAAGCAAGGCAGAAATTATCAAGGAGCAGAAACGGGAGAAAACCAGAGGTCAATTACACTAGATGGTGGAAAATGACGTGAGATAGGTCAGGCGGTTGGGTGAAAAACCGCGGTGCTGGCCGATAAGAAAAAAAGTAAAAACCAGCAGTGGGTTACTTGGTCACCGGACAGTGAACGATAACGGGAAGATAGCGGGCAAAAGTAATAAGTAACACAGGTCTTATGCACTATCTCAGTGTCCCAAGGGCGCACCTGTCACTGTGCCAGCCGATAACGAAGCATGGAGAGCCGGGCGATAACACCACTGAGCTACATACCGCCAGTCGATAAGAAACAAAAGGCGAAAATACACTTATGCAGGAATGAGCATGTGAAGCATACTGGCGAGGAAGCAGACCAAAAAGAGACAGTAGGCGAGAAGCGAAGAAATGAAGAGAAGTGCACTGACAAAGATACGAACTTGGGAGACCGCGGCCAATTCAAGGACGAGCGCCTGCAACCATCCGAAGAGCACAACAGAACAAGAGGAAGGTGGCGCAGCCTTCCCCCCTCTCCAAACCTACTGCCAAGGTTCACAGGGAGGGCGGGATAAGAAGCCACCTCATATGGCGGGAACAGATGCAGTTGGACGTGAGGTAAGTGTTTACTCAGGTCACCCGCTAAGAAAAATATCTAGGGCAATTATGCCCGACATGATACCGAAATGTAAGTGTGACACAGTTTGTTCAGTTTCATCTGTGTTATCCTATGCAAATGAGGAATTTAGGCCTTCAGCCACGTTAAAATGTGTTACCATTTTTTTGCCGAGGGTGTTTTATGTTGACATTTGCCTGTCGTGGGAGCGGCAGCGGAAGGATAAGATAGGGGTCTTATTTTGGTTCTTGACACGGCCTGTGACCCGCCTTATCAATAAAATGTAACATGTGTAAGTTTGGAGATATAGGGAATTGTATTTTTGTTTTCCATTTACCATCAGACCTCTGGTAAAAACGGCAGAATACCAGCTATTAGTTTAAGTTCAAACGCAGGAACGGAGTATCACAACCTAGGAGATAAGAGGGTTATTTATTTGTGCGGCCTACGAGCCGGTGTAAAAATAAATACCTGTAACAAAAACGTAAATGCTGTCAGTCATCTATGCAAATTACCGGCCATATGCCACAATCGTTTGCCTATATGCAAGAAAGTTCCCGATTTACAAGGGCGGCGGAAGCACAGAAGAGCAATTAAGTACACTGAGGAGATCACTTTAGGGCAGGTTTAATAACTGTGTAAACCTGTACAAATGTTTGTAACCCTGGAAATAGAGAGTAATTACTGTACGGAGTCCGATATGTGGTACCAGGTTTATGTTTGTTTAGCGAGTTCAAATAGATGATCGGCCTGCAATTTGTAGATTGTAAATAATCAAGCCATCAGAGGTGTTTGTAATCGGAGAGCCAGAGTGTTTGGCCCTTTTTGCTCGCAAGACACTCCTGTTAACCGTGGAGATATGTGTCCTTGAGTAGCAGGCCGAAGAGAGGACAAGAGGAAGTAGAAGAGTCAAAGTGGAGGGGGGTCACAGCTGTCGTGTGTCCACTAGACATGGAGCGCGAACGCAGTGAAAGACACAGCACAGAACAGCATATATAGAGGTGCAACTGAATCCCGAAATTTTGGCGAGAGTTAAGCCAGCTTCGCAAAAGTTGGGGGGATTTGACGCATGCCCTGTCCCGCAAGGGCCCACCAGTAGCTGCCTGCCTCAGAACACATGGCAGCAATTAATGCCTGCGGCAAAGGCAGGCTGGGGCAAGGGAGTAAGTTGCGTGTGTCAAGGTTGCCTCGGACCTCCACCCCCCCCCACCCTTGCAGCAATCCGAAACTTGGACACACCAAAGAAAGGATCAGATAGTCTGGCGATTTCCACCCACATCAAAAACATGTGCTGAAGGGTAACACTAGCTGCAGAAACTGCTGACAGGGTTTGTCAGTGGCACCGCAGGTCACCCCATTTCCCCTCCACCAACAAGAATCGTGGCACATGTAGGAAGTAGCCTTTGTTCACCACCTCCCCCTTTCCTCTTCCCCTAACAAGGGAATACATGTGTAAGGTTCTAAGGGGGATGGAAATAGTTAAAAGCCAATTTATTTGAGAAGGGGTGGGGTGAGTTGCGTTAGCCTGTCAAGAGAGGAAGGGAGTGTAGTAGTTAACCGAGGCCAGAGAGATCGGTCCCCGGCCGAGTCAGTCAGTCGCATCAGTCAGTCAGTCAGTTGAATGGATCAGTTATGTGAGACAACTTAACCTAGTATGTTAGTTACGTCAGTTGCATCCCCGAGAGAGGAAGTTTGTGCAGCAGTTAACCGAGACCGGTGCGATCGGAAATCTGGCAGAGTTTCACGTTAGGCACGTTAGTTACATGAGTTAGTGCTATAATGCATTAGAAGGCATCGCATGGGGACCCATCGAAGCCTTAAGTCAGAATAGTCAGTTGAACCAGTGCATCAATGTGTCAGTCAGGTGAGTGATATCGCACACCGAGGCCAGGATTCGGGCCACGGCAGAGTCAACCAGAGACAACATTAAGGGGTCAGTCATATTGGCGCAGATAATCAGTAATTTCCCATGTCTTGGGGCGCCGGGCGGGAGTCAGTTCGAAGAATCCAGTCAGTCAGCGATACCATGTCGCTGGATAGCGACGAGCGGCAGGTGGTGCAGTGCTCGGAAATGCCACACCGGGAAGTGCATGGCATCAGGAATTGGGAGCCGGAATGTGGACATCAGCTGAGTCAGTTACAAACCTACTCCGAGAACAGGAGTCTAGTGGTGAACTTCAAGGAGGAGTGCTACATCCAGCGAGTGGGAGTAGTCCAGTGCAACCCCGCACTTGAAGGTGAATGCCGGGGTGGGGGCCCGCCAATGGTGCCTCGCAGAGATGTGGGAGTCAGTCGGCTAACACCGAAGGAGGAAACTAGCTGGGTGCAGCATGCCAACGACAGCCAGGCCGAGGGCCTGTTACAGGGCCACCCAACTGACCAGACCTCAACTACTGCCGGAACAACAACCCAGCAACAAATACAGATAAGTACCCACATCGCCACTCAGGGACGTGTCGTGTCGTCTAGTGTCCTGCCAAGTCATCGTAAACGTAGTCAGATCACCGTAATCAGCCCTTCAGGCCCAGAACTCGCAGGGTCAGTAATGTATGAGTTAAGTCTTGGAAAGTGGTTGCATTGCCAGGAATGTGTGAATGAATTCCCGTCAAATAAACTTGTAAAACCAAGACACGATGATGTTATTATTATTCACCCTATTAAACATTCAAGCCACCTTATAGTCTGTGCCATTTAACATTTACTCAGATCCTATGAGCCAGCCTGTATCACACAGGTCGGGAGTAGCATCACAATGAGAGATTAGTTACTAATTTAACGTTAGCTACGTGAACTGCTAATGTATAAATTTTGGTTTAAATAGCTTTGCTGGTTGCTGAAGTGTTTGTACCCAAAATTGTAAATGGCCATTTTTAAAAGAAAATAGTATTTGGTATGGTTTACAAAGAAACATCAGGTGTACTTTCAGAATATTATACTTGAATTGAGGTTGATGAAATTTGGTTCACGGTTTCAAGAGTTTTTACAGGGTCACAGACATCCACAGGCGCACAGAGAGG
Organism: Clitarchus hookeri; assembly: GCA_002778355.1. NCBI lineage: Eukaryota > Metazoa > Arthropoda > Insecta > Phasmatodea > Phasmatidae > Clitarchus > Clitarchus hookeri. The sequence continues at coordinate 183,851 of NQII01002920.1, read as the reverse complement.
AAGGTGATCTCATAATTTAATATTTACTTCGAAACTGGCCACAAAGAAGTCATAAAGAAATATACTTAGAACAAGTTACAATTTAATTGGTCATTGGATAAAGATGACATAACCGTATTTACGTAACAATGTTAATTGGCAACTGTCGTATAAAATAATTATGAAATTATCTCGTGTTCGGTTCCTTGGAAACAAAATTCTCGTTTAGAGGTAATCGACCAATGGCTCGTGGATAATTTTTTCGCTTAAGGTCACGTCGACAGTGAGTCGTAAGACAGAACAAAGTAGCTGAGTTAAGCAGGAACGGTTAAGGAATCGGCCTTCTTCTGTATAATTGAACAAACTAAAAATTCACTTTGAATAAAATTTTATAATCACAAATTTTTGGCTAATGGCATGCTACATCAAATGTAAATTATTGTCATTATCACTTCGAGAATCATTTTCTACTCATAAATGTTTGGCTAATTGCATGCTATGTCAACTGTAAATTATTTTCATTAAAAAGGTCCTACAAAAACGCATAGTTATTAACGATCCAAAAACCAACTCATTGCGACAATTTAAGATTATATTTATAATTTGTGAATTCCAGGGGCAGTAAACGAATATGGAAAAGCTTACAAAATATGTCCGCCAAATTATTCCAGTTTTTAAATTGACTTTTATAAGTGAAAGGTTGGTCATGCTTGCACTAGTTCCTACGCATTGTTACGGGTTGTGGTCAGGCCCTTAGCTGAGCGGCTTGCCCGATCACACCATCACTTATTTATCCAGTACACGGGCTGTGATCGCTGAAATTAGTTATCAAATCGCAAACCACAGAATGCCCCTTCACCGGCCTGTAAACGGGGACAACACAGCCGATATAGGCCAATGTAGTCCGTGTGCGGTGTCTTTTGTCGTCGGGCCATTGGAACGAAAAGACCACTGAAGATGGGTGTGTCCGGACATCGACTTGCGCCAACTTAATAAGCCTCCGAAATCATGAACAAGGTGGGGATTCTCCAATTAGGCCTTACTGAAAACATAGCTTGTTAGATCTTTATAAAATAATATCATTTAATATTTCAGTATTATTTGTATAGCTCCCCTCGTTCATAATCGATCATATTTATATTGAAATAATATTGTACAATCTTAATGATAAATAAACCTCTTTTATAAAGTGTTCATTACATAACTCTTATCAATTTTTTATTACGCCCATATATCCCCATTAAGGATAAATTTCAACAAAATATCACAATCATAACAATGGTGGAGGCTTGTTTCCTCCCTACCTTCTCGCTGCCTTGCGTAAGTTTCTCTACCATCCACCCCCCATTTCAATAAATTCCCCATCCACCCACCCACGCTAATTTCCGTATTCATAATAACAAAATTTCAGTCTCATCCACTTTTAACATTAAAACTTTTTGCTTTTAAGTAGCTGTATAATTAAAGTATGTCATAATATATTTTTTTTAATTTATTAGGTTTTTAGAAACAATTCCTTTTTACGGCCCAATATCTAAACTTACAAAGCAATGATTTAAAACCTAAATAACAAACTTTATTAAAATTTTAAGAAGTTGAGTATGAACCCCAAGTCCCTAGATGTGCATATTTACCTCAGCAATACCATTCTGGTAATTCAAATTAAGATATAGATCATCTGTGTGCGCTATATGTAGTTCTTTGAAATGAAACTATTACTGTGATAGTAATTCATTATCATGTGACAATTTCCATTAAACTAACTTTCAACTCGTGCTAATTGAATAAATTCCATACAAGACATAATAATTTAGTAAGATATTATTGTTCTCCGATAAAGGTACAGGATTTTATTATGCTCTCCCATCAGTCAACATATCTATAAGAAAAATGCATAGAAATAAGATATACTAGTTAACTATGAGATTTTGTATGCTGATAGAAAGCCTGTATTACGTTATAAGTTGCCATGTTGAAAGACGAGTAGTCGCAGCTATATGTCAGGCGACGCGACCCAGTTGCAAGGTACCGAGACGACACATTCCCGCATCAGCACTTCCCCGCGGCATGAGCGTTGCTGTGTTGCGAAAATTAGTGCCAGCGTGCGCCACGCAAATGTTTCCTCTTGCCCACTTTAAACTTTACTTGTATTGTTCTAGTTTTAAGTTCCTCATGCTCCCAATATTCTCATACACTTCCCACAATCCATTGCCATACAGACACGGGGCAGAATGAATTCCATTGGGTTCACGCATTATTGTGATTCGCGGACTTAGCCCATTACCCAGGGCTTTCGTATGTGCTGAATTACACACCAGTTCTGAAGTGGATGCGCAGACTACTAAACCTGGCGTGAGAAGGTATAATTGTGTGCAATGTCAAGGGTATTTAACGAAATGGGAATAGTGCCCGAGACACACCCACTTCGACTGTGACTATCCGCTCACGGTTAGCCCACATCCACCCAATTGTCAGGAGTACTTACTCAGGAGGTCAAACTTTTCGTTTCGCGTGAGATGTGGAGCAATATTTGGGCCTCTGGCAGAGTGGAGACCCGACTAAAGAGTCCTTTCTTCTGTGCTCTACTGGGCTTGAAAGAGTTCGGGCAGTAGAGGCACAATCTGGATGCGTTGGATTTTTACTGTGGGTCCTTTCTAGTATACCATGAAGGTACTTTCGCTTTTGACCGCCCTGTTGTAAGTAATTGCGTAGAGATTTTCCCAATCCCTGTATACTACACTTTTGTGTGGAAGTAGAATTGCAAATAGTACCTTCTTAATTATTTATGTGTTCCTTTCATCTCTACTATCTTCTATTTGCATAATCAGTATCATAATGTTTTACTTATACTATGTGTTGTCCCTCGGCCTTGATAACATTTTATTTGTGTGTGGAAGTACTACTATAGTTACTCTTTATCCATACATTCTTCTCCTCTTTATTACTGCCTTAACGTTTTAATAATCAATGCCATTATGATCTACTTATAATGTGTTGGTGTCCAGCATACTTATTAACATTTTAATAATTAAGAGTTTTATCCACCCACACAGCTAGCTGCAATAAATTATTTTTAAAAAAATTGTATCCAAATAGGTATTTGTATAACCATCCCCATTTGTAGACATTGCCTAAGAAATGGATTTCCAACAGAAACATAAGTTAGCATAAAGATTTTATTGCCTGAGAGTATAATTGACGAAGCCTTTTCAGAAACAAATGAACTTTAATGCACATCTCAACATGCAAGCTTCCATGGTCGGACACCCCCAGAAACCCATATATACATGTAATAAGACCATAATAAAATTAACAAGTAAATTTTAAATAATCCTGCTCCTCATAAACTATTACGGCCATATTATTTTTTTAAAGTAAAATTTTATTGCAAATTAGGTGTTTAGATAAGCTGTGAAAGCATGCTCTTAATAAATTCCCTTGTTAGTTTCAGAACCACGCTACCACACGTTCGTGAACAGCAGCAGCCAGTAGTGACATCGCATCTTCTCCTCCAAAGTCCCTCGGGAGGGCGGCGCAAGCAATGTCCGCGATAGCAGAGGCAGCAGGACACCTATTCTGACGTCACACACAGCAATTTCAGGGCGCGCACTTTCATTACACTGCATCAGCTCTACAGTTTAACGCAGCTCGCGAGTCATACACAGGTAACCAGCGGTTTCCATATTTTACATACACCACTTAAACTGCACCCTGCAGGCAACAGTAAAACTTACATAACAACTTTACTCTAAAAATAAATATTGCTTAACAAAAAATAATAATAATCAAATAAAAAATATTAATATTACCGATAGGAGGCCTCCAAAATGAAATGTTTGTAAATTATAATATATAATGGAAAAATATATATTTTTAATTAATTTTAAAATTTAAAAGAATTTGAAAATAAACATTAAGAATAAAAAACTACTACATTAAACTAGTATACGAATGAAACAATGAATTATTTACGTAAATTTTATGACAAAGAGACGTCCCATTTGCACTAATTTATAGTAACGTAGACACACAATAACATGTAGTTATGACATGACATTTTTCATATTGAATTTTAAGATTTTCATTGTTTTGTAAATAAAAAACTTTGTTGTCAAATTTAAAATAATTGTATACACGTCTTATAATTATTATTAGAGAAACATTTTGTTGTCAAATACGTTAACATTTGTTTTGTTATTTTTAGATACTAGTGTATATTAGAATACATTTACTAATATTATGCTACTTAAGTATGCCTCCAATTACCCTCTTAAGTATTGAAACATAGTAAAAAGCAGCTGCAGTTTTGTTTTATTTTCATAATTAATGCAAATTTAAATAATAATTTTAATTACATACTACGTTATGGTACCATCCTATCACTATGCTAACCACCGTGACGTCACATATAACTCATTATGTAATATTATTACATCACTGCTATTACATTGTATGTATTAAAATGTATTTCATTTCCAGGAATTGTAGTTTTATGTACAATCACAAACAAAACAATCAATGTGCCGGGGTCAGAGCACTAAGGTTTTCCTAGTTCAATACTTTCGCATTTCAATTTACTTCTATTCTAATTATTACTACATTGTTTTTGCCGTTTCATTCCTTACTAATAATTTATTGTAGTGAACGATTCATGCCACATAGTTTTAGTGTTAGGGACTCACAACCTCATGAAAGGCTGACGCGTTCGCGAACCGCCCGCAGGGCGTCTTCGGCGCCCACGTGGAAGACACTTTGCACACCCAGCAATATTGAAGTTCAATGCTTGCACGGCCACTGCAAACACACAGCACAGCGTTTGTTCGGTCCACCTCGCCCGAGGACTGCGCGAAAGCAATTGACAGTTCCTTATACTTAACTTCTACGTCTACTGTAATTAATTTCAAAAAAATTTCCTACCTTACCGAAGAGGACTTCAACCCAATCCATATTCCTACTGCCACAAGATGAACCCCGCAACTCCCAATCATCTACATAATACACACGGCCTCCAGGGCGAGATGAGGGCATCTCGCTAGTGAACATTGGGGGAGATGTTACGAGTTGTGGTCAGACCCTTAGCTGAGCGGTCTGCCTGATCACACCATCACTTATTTATCCAGAACACGGCTGTGATCGCTGAAATTAGTTATGAAATCACAAACCACAGAAACCTCCTCCACCGGTCAGTAAACGGGGAGGACGCAGCCGATATAGGACAGTGTAGTCCGTGGGCGGTGTCTTTTGTCGTCGGGCCATTGGAACGAGAAGACCACTGAAGATGGGTGTGTTCGGCCGTCGACTTACGCCATCTTAATCAGCCTCCGGAATCATGAACAAGGTGGGGACTCTCCAATTAGGCTTTACTCAGAACGTAGCTGATTAATTCTTTATAAAATAATATCATTTAATGTATCAGTATTTTTGTATGGCTCCCCCCGTTTATATTCAATCATATTTATCTTGAAATAATATTGTACAACCTTTATGTTAAATATACCTCTTTAATATAGTGTTCATCACATAACTCTTATCAATAACTTGTAACGCCGCTATATCTCCGTTAACGATAAATATCAACAAAATATGAATTTAATAACAGCATGCTAAATGCCATTTGATCGTCCTGTAAAGTGGTGTCGGGAGAGTGGACACTAAGTGGTGCTATCTTTTAACCTTGTTAATTGATCTGCTCCTTCCCCCACCAAATGGGAGGGTGTCTTATGATTGGCTATCGTCTACCCCTACTTCTGAGGAGCTATTCTGTGATTGGCCGACTAATTGGTTGGTACCGTTTCGGCGGACAAAGCGCCCAAGCGACATTTGAGGGACTTTGAAATATTTTGAGGGTAGGATGATGGGTGTCGCTGAAAAGAGCGAAGGGTTGTGATGTTCTATGTGGAGTCGGGTCCTCATTGGTTCGGATCCCCCAAGCCAAATTAAAAGCATAATTTTTTTGTAGTGGCATAGTCCTTGGTTCGAAACCCATTGAGGTTAATTAAAGGATAATTATGTTTGTACTGGCAAAGTCCTTGGTTCGTGACCCACCGAAGGTGTAATTGTAAAATGAGTAATTGTGAAATAAACAATTACGAGAGTAATGAGAGACTAAGTACGTGTACAGAGAGAGTAATTACACTCTGGGTACACATGTTTAACCATCGGCTGCCGAAACACAACTTACGAAGGTGATGAGGTGCTCCTGGTTTCGATTCCCGTCGAGATTAATTAAAGTATAATTACATATGTTAATTAAAGTATAATTACAATTGAGTAAGTACTTGTTATTACACGTCCATCCTTTATGATAGTCAGCAGCATACTGAACTCCCACACAGAGTATGACCTAGAATAATAACAATTATTATTTATTAATAAAAAAAATCAGACTAATTGTGTTTCGAGAGTAATTACAAGATAGAAAATATGCCGGGAGCAAGTATACGGCCTCTCAACTCGGAGGCTGGACGCAGACTGAGTTTAAGACACAAATATCTTTTGATTATACCCCTCGCCATCTTGGATGACATATTAGGGTGAAATATAATTTTTTATTAATGCAGTCTTCGCTGTGCATCATGTTATATATATATATATACACACATATATATGTGTGTGTGTATTTAATCCCTGTTTTAAAGATCACCTTTAATTTAAATATGTTGTTTAAATAATAATAGCCACACAATCATGCTAATGTCCTGTCGGAATACTTTAACCAAGCACAAAATTCCGTCGTGTATCGATCGCCTGTATGCCAGGTGACCACATAGTTCCATATAATGCCGATGGGCACGCTGAGATCGTGGTGGGTGACCTCAGTCTGCCTTCACCCTTGCAAGAGAAAACATGTACGCTCTCCTGTATCGATCGCTTGCTGAGAGACCGAAGGAACTAGCTCACTTAAATTTGTTATAAAAAAGGAGAAAAATAAACACACCAAAAAATTAATACTCCAATAAACTTTATAGTTGTAGATATATATATTTCGTAAATACTACACGAATTCGAGAACACACGCATTTGAAAAGCAAGCGAAAAAAATCTTGATGCATATTTTTTTCTTTAAATTAGTGTTTTTAAACTCTTCACGCACATATTGTATATAACTTGAAATAAACACTGGAGAGCGAACATGTGGCTTGACATCAACTCTTTCATCCACCGCTATCCTTAGAACACCATCATAAAAAAAATCCGAGACGATTTCATTACAATCGTTAAGTTGTACGACTCGACTTCCCCTCTCAGAAAGTATGTCAGCCTGAGCAGTTTCTCCGCCGAAACCGGGAGGTCTAACTATTACACAAATTTCAAACGCGGTTACTTACCCACCAATCATGAGCTTTTGTGAAGCCCTTCCGTCTAACCAAAGATCTTTTTTTTTGGCCATTTAATATTTTTTTAAATTAAATGCTCATGTGGCGATCTAACTTTCTGCAATTCGTAAGATAAAAACCGCCTCTGAACGGTTCAGCAAGGTACGATTCAAGGTAATATACTCGAGGATACGAATGTTTCACAGAAATAATCTTAAATATTTCAGAAGACTAAATAACCTCATATTTTTCCCTCAAAAGCACCTTTTAGTTTCGACACATGAACATAATCGCCAACTTTATAATTTTGTTTCTGCTCATCATAAACCTTCAAATGGTTATATGCAGATTTTAACAAACTGTTGTCTTTCACGTTAATAGGTGCTGTTTGTATCGTTCTGTGACACCTTTAATTAAATAATTTCATTATTTAAGGCAAAAGGTTCTACTACCAAAGCCTTCTTTTCAGAGTACGTGGCATAATGGTTAATGCCATACTGCAACATTAAATTCTTGAAATGACCATTACAAAATTCCATTCCTTTATCAGTATGAAAATTTTGCGGGACACTCTCCTTTAATACCGACTACAGTGCAGTCTAACTTGTAGTCCAGTTTTATTCATTACTGGTATCCCCCAAGCAAATTTTGAATGCACGTCCATCATATTCAAAATATACTTTAAACCAGTATTATGTTTCAAGAGTAAAGACATGTCACACAGATCAGCTTGAAAAAAATCATTCATTACCAATGTAATAACCTTTCTTCTGGGAAAATTAACTCCGACTGGCGCATGCAATCCGTAGAAGGTTTACTAAATTTCATGTTTACTTTAATTAATAAATCCTCCTTCAGTTAATTATTTAATTATCGACACTATTTCTTTTGTGTGTGAATTATTACCAGAGTGTTTAGAAGCAATAAGCAATTTCAATCTATTCACTAATTCGTTAGGATTATCCCAATGCACATGAGAAAGTTCATCACCTACCTCTTCTTTATATAAACCACTTCCAGTGATATCCCTTAATAAATTCCATTTTGGGTGGTCCACATCTTTAATAATCCCTAAAGATGAATCGATATTGTGAAAATGAACAATTGTCAGTTTAACAAGTCGTTCATATTTTTCCAAATCAGCGTCCGAATACCCATTCGGTATCTTTTTAAATAATAATTCAAACAGGCCTTGGTTCGGGTCCGTCACATAATCACCTATTTGTATTTTATCTCCTGGTAAAAAGTTAATTACCGAATCTCCTAAGAACCAAGCATTCCCATGTAGATATGCACCATATGTCGTATAGCGACTAGGTGAATTACTGTTTAACGCTAGATATTTTCGAGTCCACTTAGAAAGTTTACCAGATAGAGGTTTTTTTTTTCTTTGCAGGTTTTAATAATTTGCTGTCCATCTTATTTTCCGTTGGAATCTCATTCGGTATATTAATTTCACTCGGTTTACTAATCACTGCATGTATTGTATCAAACCTGGACATAACTGGTTTTAATATGTCTTCATTTAAAAAATCCTGTCCCATTCGAGCGTGTTTTTCTAGCAAATATTTTCCCTTCACCGCCGGTATAACATTATGTAATTCCGATGTAGACTCAGACATCGTGTATTTATCCTTCACGTACATATCACGTAGTCAACATAAACGTAATAAATTAGTTGGTTTTCTTACTGGAACATTACTTCGACTACTCTGTGCCTTTTCTAATCTATCAACTTTATTCAAGACACCATCTATTTTACTTGCAATCCATGTTCCCAAGTCATTAACAACATCAATTAATCGAGTTTTCACATCCTCACATTGCGTTTGTAACTCTATTTTATTCTAATTTCACCTCTTATAAAGCGTGTTAATTCGTCCAATGTCTCTGTAAGTTGTGATTTAATAATCGTTTTGATCATTATGTTAAAATAACTCGTTAATCGGTCTAAATGTGTATGTAATAGAGTCTCGATATTTTGTATAGCATCGAACATATTCACTATAATCTTCTAAATTAATATTGTATTCTTATAAACATTATCAATCCCTTCAGACAAGTTCGCTGTTTTGTTTTGTACATCCGCCGTTTGTGTTTTCAATACGTCTAACGTCAAGGTGTTTAACTTTCAACAAATCGTTTATTTACCGCATCAACATCTTTCATCGGGTCGCCGACATTAAGGGATATATGACCGTTCAAATCACAAATTCCGTCACCAGTTCTGGTCAAACACATATTGTAATGGGAGCGTCTTATACCACTATGTCTGAATTTTGAAATACTCACTCTTCGTCAGGAATGATGAAACTGTCAAAACCACATCGGTAACGTCCTTTATATATCGGAAGCGCGGGTATAATTACAATGAAACCATATTTGTCTCTCCAACAATAGAAACACATTTCTTTAAATTTGGTAAACGACATGTCACCAATAATGTGTTCGTTGTAAATTTGTTGTAGATTTAAATTATCCAACTTTGAAACTATAAACATGTTTTCGTTATCGCGTAAATTATGTTTGGAAATTCTAGCATAACTTTGTGATAGACAAAAGCAGTCTACGTTAGAATTTCTGCCGAAACTAAAATACTTTTGTATCTCCCCTTGCGGTTCGCGCCATACATCGTCGAAAATAAGCACCGAATTCGGTAATACCTCACTCGGGGAATTATGTCATGTTTGTTAGTGAACGGAAAATAATTCATTTCATCAATCGCACAAAAAATAGGGTTTTAAACGTTTGTATTTTTCCTGTTGCAACGTTTTCGAATGTAAATATACGTTTTCAAACCTAAGTCCATTTGATTGTTCTAAGAGCGTCATTATCACACACGTCTTACCTTAAGAGGAAGGCCCAGTTATTATACACCGTATAGTTGACGGTAAAAGTATACCATATTTCTGTGTTTATTCAGTTACTTGTTCGTTATTAGTTACAGTTACTGGAAGATGTTCACTTAGCAGTATAACCTTCAAATTAAGAAACTGTAACGTACTTATCATAAAGTATATATGACCACACATATATAGGATCGTACACAGCCATGAATACTTTCTTGTGGTAGACGTGTCAAAAAAGGTAGCGGAGTCTTAAACACACTTATTAATAATCTACCGTTTGAACTTCAATAACCTAAATATAATTACTGTGGGTCCTGTACACGTCTTGCTAAACGTTTGGCCCATGACGACCAGGGAATAAACGCATTGGGCGAAGCGTGCAAGCAACACGATATAACTTACTCGCAAACAAACTATATAAAAAACATTATATAGCAGATACACTTTTAGCTGAGAAAGTCGGAAATATTATAAACAACCCTAATACCACAACTGGAGAAAAAATTGGGGGCATGGGTAGTTGGAAAAATTATGAGAAGTAAAGTCAAAAGAGGAATGAGTTATCGTACTACAAAGAGAGTGGGTTGTGGTAAACATGTAAGAGAGAAGAAAAAAAGTGGCTTCATACCATCCCTAATTTCCCTGCTCTAAGTACACTCGGTTCCCTTCTGGGCAGGGCCTCGGCAATCAGCCGGGCAGTTACACTAACAAAGAATAACACAGGTGGAAAATGAATGTTTCTTCGTCCTTACGAAGTAGGTCAAGGATCTTTGATAAAAAAATCTAAGTGAAGGGAAAGACCAGCGACGATTCTGAACAATCTTCAAGCCCGCGCGCTCAAAGACAAAGACATTCGTGTGTATGCCAAAAAACTTAAAATGCCGTATTTCCGAGGTGTGTACATGAGAGATGATTTACCACCAAAACAATTATTTTGGGAATGTATGATTGTTAATTCAGATTCTAAACAAAATGATGAGACCCACTGGGTTGCAATAAGAAAAAACGGACATCATTTCATCTACTGTGACAGTTACGGAGACTTACGTCCTCCATTAGAAATATGTAACTATTTACAGGATACACAAATCAACAACAATTACGAAAACGAATAATTACCGGAGACATATAACTGTGGACATTTCTGTTTACGGTTCCTGAGCATAAATAAGATGCACACTCCTTAAACACGTTAGTAGCACAGAAAAAAAGGTCACTCACACTTATCTTAAGCAGAAAATCATCTCAACTGCGTTCCGTTTATTTCCCAGCCTTGAAGTTAGAAGGTGAATGGTAAATGAGTCCAATTGAATTTGTAACATACAACAGTATACCAAATATAGATTCGCATAATCAAACATTCACACTGAACATTGGTAATGAAAAACATCGGACTGTTACACCTGTTGGGTCGTACGAACTTGAAGATTTGGAAACATTCATAAAGCGATCGGTTGCTGAAAATGTTAAGTTTGTGCTGTGCGGTAATCCGAATACTTAGCAATGTCGATATTGATTTCACGCAAAATTATTCAATCGCATCTATGTTAGGTTAAGGAACGGAAGGTGTATCCAGCCAATCAACTGCACGAATCTTCAAAGTAAGTAAATATTTTGTTAGTTAACGTGTGTCGTGTTAACGTAAATATTGTCGGAGGTTCGTTTTTAAACGGTAAACCTACGAACACAATACATGAATTCACTTTTTCAGTTGCGCCAGGATATAAAATAATTGAAAAACCAAATATCTTAATTTATCTTCCTGTAATAGTTAATCACGTTGACGAAATTGTTGCCACTATAGTCGATAAATACGGTAAGCTTGTTACATTTAGAAACGAATGGGTAACCGTACTTCTACATCTTAAAAAAGGTGACCGTACTCAAAATAAACTCGCTGTTCCTTTATTGAAACACAAAGAATTCCCTATAAAAAGACGTAAAAGACAACGTAAAGCTCTCAGTTCAATTAGGAAGCGAATACGGTTAACACGGAGCAATGAATTGTTTTTAATTTAATTGGGTTATAGTGTGAATAAAAATGGAAGACGTGCTTAATGTCGAGCAGCCCATCAGTTATGAGGACTCTATAACCAATACGGAGATACATGTCTACCAACCATTTCAGGCGGGACATTATACGTTTCCGTCAGAATTAAGAATTCCTATACAAAATCACGACATGTATACATTGCCTTCGAAATTGGCTGTGCGGTTCAGAGGGACAATTAAAAATACAGCTGATTGAACTAACCCCGTAACTACAGGAATAATTCGCAACGGTATACTTCATCTGATAGATAGACTCGTATACTTACTGAATGGTGTGGAAATCGATCAAACTCGAGATGTTGGAATTACATTTACTATAAAAAAATTACCTCTCGTTAACAAGAAACGATGTTTACACATGTACGGTGTATGGGAGGACCCACTTCTATAATTATAAACTGCTCATTAACACTGGCGGTAAATAAGAAGTTGTCATACCGCTAAGCGTGGTATTGGGATTCGCCGAAGATTATATACACGTTATCGTAAATGATAAACAAGAACTGGTTATTTTATTAAGCAATACGTACTTAAACGCTATACGTGATACAGGCAATTAAGAGGAAGGTGTTACCTTCGAACTAAGTAGCGTAGAATGGTTGATGCCGCATATTGAGATTAACACTCGTGAACGCGTGACATTTCTTAAAAATATAGAAAAAGGGAAAAACCTAGATCTTGCATTTAGATTTTAAAGTTTGGAGATGTTCCCGTCAGTAACACCATCCGAGAAAGTTGTATGCAATGTAAAATCAAGTTTCTCAAATGAAAAACAGAGATATGTCCTTATATGTTTCCAAACCAACCGCCAAAATAATGTACGAGCGGATAGGTTGTTATTCGATCATTGCAATGTTAAAAATATTAGAATATTGCTTAATAGTCAAGCTTACCTGTGTACTGATTTTAACACGCATTTCGCTATTGGCGAGTATCTAATTTGTTATAACATTTGCAGACAATTTCAAGAGATGTATTATTCGAAAGACAGTGCGCCTATATTAAATCCTGGAACATTTAAAAGTAAAGCTCCTTTATTCGTTTTTGATGTTAGTAAACAAAACCATTCTATAAATAACAGTGTTATTGATTACCGTATTGAAAGAACAGCGAACATGAATATTCCCCAAAATACCCAAGCTTGCGCTCTAATCATTCACGATAGACTAGTAACAATAATGATCGCGATAAGTTAGTCAAAGTATTAACGTAATAGTGTTTTCAGTTTATGTCTTAGTGTCATCAAGTAAACATGTTCTGTAATATTCAAGGTTTCCAAGCACCAATAAGGTTTATTATTAAGGAAATGGCTATCACAGACATACATGACCATACCACTGCGTCGCATACAAAGAACCTTTTGACTGGAAATTTTTAAGTCGGAAGTACAAGCGCACCAACGCTAGGGTTTCAAAAAATCACATTGGGTTAGTGTGGAAGATTGGATGTATGGAGTACGGCGACTTACCCTCTGTTCGCAACAAATATCTGAAAGACGAGGAGATATTTGTGTGTGGATTGGATGAAAACCATATTCTAGTAAGCGTATGCATAAGAAAGAGTTTAGTGTCCGTTATTTAAAAAAAAATTCGTGAAATGTACGCATATAAATCACTACTCATTTCTGCACGTGAAAGTTCTAAATTAATGCTTAGGTGATCGTTACTAAGTAAGGGGGGGGGGGAGAGTGGCATATCCCGATCGCAGTATTATATGAGTATAGTTTATAGCGCGATGGAGAAATTTAATCCTGGATTTGAGTAGGTATGCTAGTGTTCTCCCGGGATATACAAAATGTCTGGTTTCCTGTTAATAACAAAACTCCTTTACAAATTCAAATATGTGACGGAGAGGAACTTTGAAGTTTCTCCGTAATTAGTCTGAAATATACGTACGAGGAAGTCAGTGAACGTAATGGACGCGAGTGTGAAGTGTTTAATTTATGGCCAGACACAATATTGCCATGCTGTTTAAATGAATTAGAGAACGATGTTTTAGATGCACAGATTCNTTTAATTTATGGCCAGACACAATATTGCCATGCTGTTTAAATGAATTAGAGAACGATGTTTTAGATGCACAGATTCAAAAACGTATGTCGTACAGACTAATCAAATATATGCAACAACGGAACTGTTGCGGTATACCTGTGATCTGGACAGAAAAATTTCATAAAATAGAATGTATTATTGGAATTCCCAGCGAAAGTGGTGATTAGTTTCACCCTGCCGTGTGTAAACATGCAGTGTTGCCGAAAGCAAGTAAAAAGATTTTAGTTTCAACTAAAAAGAAATCCCATATGGCCGCCAGCCTATAGAGTCAAGGGATATCTGCATCAGAACTTCAGTCATTCATATGTAAGCATGGCGTGTACTGTATATTCAACACTGACACGGAGTACGATGTGTTGCAAGTAGGTTATAGAAGAGTATATTTTAAACCACACGATGGTGTGTTTCAAACGCAAGTGTGCAATGATATTGAACATTGGTGCTATACCTATGACTCATATCAAGGATTTAGGTTTGGCGAAGCAATAGTATGCAATAAAANACCTATGACTCATATCAAGGATTTAGGTTTGGCGAAGCAATAGTATGCAATAAAAGTGATTGTGTTGTTAGATATCTGCAACCCGACAGTGATTTACCATGTTCACTACAATATTTAACTATAGCAAGCTTTAACGAAGAAATTCGGGAGCTGCGAGCTGAAGATAAAACAACTTACGAACTTACCCGATTCAACACTGGAATTACCATCTACTGGAAAAAGGTGTGTGACGGGGATATTCACACGCTTATTTCCCAACAAGGAAATCTCTCATTTCCGCCCGTGTGTAATGCGTGAGTATGTGAAGTTTCCAACTCCCAACCCGGAGGATAAGTAATAGCGCTTCAATTTCCTGAGCATCCAAATACCAGTTCAGAATTGTCAAAACGTTTCCGAGTGACGTCAGCACCCACCCGCCCTGTGTGGGTTCACCAATCACCTCGTATTCGTCAGACTTCAAGTGGTAACTATAATTTGCAAGAATGAAGTTTCATCCGAATGGCAAGTACTCTCTCATTGAACATGGCTTGTATTCTGTGAGGTATCAATTATCTCGTTTATTTTACTCATTTAAGGAACTGTGTGAGGACAACATTCATTTTTCATGTGCATATGGTACTGGTTTCATGTTAACAAGAAATAAACCTTGTATAATTGATTCTAGTGTAACCCATTGTGACAGTTCTAAAATACTTACAAAAATCTCTGTTTGGAGAAACATTTCTGAGCAAGGCTCAGAATACAAGTTTGGAGATAAACGCCGCCCGCGTTGCATTTTACTACCCGCATACAAAACTAACAAGGGTGGATATGTGCTCGGGAAGCTCCCTAATCCCTATCATAACTGTTTGGTGTGGGAACGTCAATAGGGGAATATAAGTGATGAACCCCCATAATAATCTTTTTTGTTGTGGGAGGCAGACAAGGTAATCTGTGTCNGAACAAAGGCGGTATTCGTTATTCGTTAGTCATTATTGGTACGGGAGCAACCATGGTCTTCCCGGTGGAGTGAACATGTATTTTTTTCTAAAACCTGAACGCTGTGGCCCGATTCAAAAGGTTATTTCTTGTAACCTCTACCGCACGCAAACCTGTGCGCCTTTCAGCGAGAACGCATTTACTTTTGTCTTAGCAAGAGGGGGGGAGGGGGGCTATAAAAATGTGGAGCACAGATCCTTTCGCATTCTCTCGTCAACTCTCGAAGCGAGAACATCTGTCCGCGAACACCATCGCTCTTCAGTACATCCCAGTACAATGCAGATACACACTGTTTCACTAAACCAACACCCTGCGAAGCACTATGTGCCCACAGTCTAATACCGCATACATACATCGTACAGCCTCTGGTTCGGTGGAGGGCGACTGTGGTGTCACATTACATAACACTTCAAGACACTGGGAAGTTTCCTCGAGCCTTTAAGAGATACACCACCTAGGAGCTGAAGAAGAAACTTCAAGGTGAGCAAGCCTCAAGTTCTCGCGCAACACATGGCAGTCGCGTTTAGGGGTGTGTGTGGTGCACTATGTATGGTCCAATGCAGCGCTAGTGTGCTTTCTGGCGCACCGCTTAGCACCTACGCCCGAGGCAGACTCTCCGCCTAGGGAGTCTCCACTGCTTCCTCTTTTCTCTTCACCTTTCTGTTTCAGGTGTCGACTGGGGGCATGAGAGGGAAAATTACCAATTTCGCATCCTCCCCTCCACCAGGGGGACTGGTACCTCCCACCTCCTGGTTAAAAACTAAATCTAGCGTGATCATCAAAATGAAAGATAACCCCCACATACCCCCCGCCCCCTCCATCCTTTCCCATCCTCTGTTTTAGTATAAATATTTTTCTACTTCATAAACTGCATACAATCTTGCAATTCTTTTCTATCGGAGGGTTTTTAGGGTGTCTATACCCGTTTTTACCCCTCCCTTGTAGTTCAGGTTAAGTTAGCATGGGAGGTAAACTTGTTCCCCATCGCAGCCAAGTTTGCCTGATCCCAGTAAAGCGGCGAGCATGTGCCCTTGTAGTTCGAAACTTCCCTGCATGTGCATGGGGGTCAGTCGTGAGACGCACTTAGGTCCTATCCCTACCCTGGACCTCCGACTCTCCTCAAATTTTTAAGGTAGGTTAGAAATTAAATTAAATATCTCCGCGTTGCAAATAGTAGAGAATCATCGGTCGCTATAGAATACTTGGGTCGCGCGAACTCCGGTGTTTGCGGCATTCGCGACGCGTTGTGTGTTTTATGTTTCGCAGAAGATTAACGACTTTTAAATGTAAGTAATATTTTTTCATTTAATATGAGATACTTTTAAATTTAAGTTTTTTTTCATTAATATTATCTACTTTTAAATGTATGTATTTTTCATTCTCATGTTGGAGCGCTCCGTAGCGAAGTCGGTTAAGTGTTAGGATAATTTGGAGCATCCCTGGTTACGATTCTAGACCTCTTCAGGGCAAACAACGTCTTAGGGTATAGTTAACGTTCTTATGCGTAGATAGCGTTTCTTAAATATATACATTTATGGTCGTAAAGTTAAATACATGGCGGGTTAACTTAAATATATACATACATATTTATATGATAGGTACACATATTTTGTATTTTATTTGTCTTTTTTCAGGTATATTTATATCGTCAAATGTAACTATAATTCTTGTTTTATTTTGGTTTCAGATCGACTGCTTCCTAATGGGATTAGAGGCGATATTTGGCTAGTAGGAAATTTGCGATGGAAGGCCCTTTGGTTAAACGTCAGTGCTTTAGCAGTGACCCAGGGAGTCATTGAAGCTTTGATTCTTCAGTTGATGTAGGTTTGCCTCGGGATTTGACATACATCGAACTTGATAGTTCGTTCGGTCGAAGGTTAGTGGATGCGCGGATCCATAACGACCGGGTTGAGGCTGACGCAGAAATTGAATTATTTTTCAGGAGGTGTAAAGTTCCTTTTCTGGCCATTAGTAGAACACACCACCGACCTTTCAAGATGTATGTCTCCATGGCAGTTAAGTTTTTCAAAAACGCAGTAGCAGAGTAAATGGTTATGGAGACGCATCATTTCAGCACTAAAGCCACACCCGTCCTCCATTCATCCGATGTTGGCGAGATCTATGATGATCACATCGTCCCTCAACTCACTATGAACATTAGTGAGTTTTGTGGTAGAGGTAGCGGCTGGGGGATGAAGCTGATACTGCAGATGGATGTACACATTTCGCATTACAGACCATTCACTGTAGGTGCTTCTCACACAAAGCTACCTAATTTTATTGCATCTAGGTTGGCATGCATTAACATCGAATCTACAACAGATCAATATTTCCTGTACGCCATAGTAGCGGGTTTATTTCCTTCGAGAAACAATGCCGAGAAATCGTACTCACACCCAGATCCTCGTACAGTTTTCGTTACGAGAGGATTGTCGACTCCCGTCTTGCTACATAAAATCAAACATTTCGAGGAGCTCAATAATATATCTGTGAATTTCTATTCAGTCGTAGACAAGGACAGGAATATTGTTAACGAGACGTTTGATAATGTGAGGGAGGGGCGTATCGTACCCATTCGCATATCTCCTGTGCGATGTGAGCGCCATGTGAATATGCTAATTATTTTTGCCGTTGGTAGTACCGCCCATTTGCATATTGTTTTTAGATTAAGGATTTGCCACGTCTGGTTCACAGTCAGTTGACTAAGAATTGCAGGAAAATGTTTGTATGCGAGCACTGTCTCCGGTGTTTTTCAAGTGAGGAGGAACTCGCAAACCATACTTCATTTATGCCAACAACACGATGCTGTTCGGTGTATATTCCCAACTGAGGAAATTAAGTACGTCCAGTTCGGTAATTTTGCCAAACAGCAGAGAATGGGGTTTATTGCATACTGCGATACTGAAGTTTATTTGAAACCCATGTCCACGTACTTGCCCCCAAATGATGTCAGTGGCATAACAGCCATCAATAAACATTTTCTGTATGCTTGCGGCATTATGCTCGTGTGTGCTTACTATCCTACTTAACACAGTACCACTAATTTTTGGGTGAAGATTGCGTGCATAAGATGGTTGACAAACTTTGTTGATTTGACGATGTGGGTTGCAGACATATACAGCACAGTGGTTCAAATGAATCTGTTGACAAAGGCTGACAGGGCTAGACTTATGTCTCAAACAAGTTATCACATTTGTAATTTGCTGCTCGGAAAAGTTTCTGTGATCGACCATGATCATTTGACAGGCGCAATCAGAGGTCGCGCACATATTAAATGTAGTTTACTGTTCAGACTGAAAAAAAATCAACTTGTTGCTGTATTCCACTATCTGAAAAATAATGATGCCTTTTTTTTAATGAAGCCTTTAGTTCATCGTCATATCACTCAGCCCGACGAAAGCGTGATAATCGTAAATCCGAGCGACATTAAAAGTGATTGGAACCACCTTGGAAAATTATAAATGCATCACGAAACACATTCCTCACGGGAAAAACTCGCAGGGAGGAATGCGAGTTGTGCAATTATGTTACATTGACTCGTTCAAATTCATGAACGCGTCATTGGAAACACTTGCAGGCAATTTAACTTCTACACAGATGGCTATCACCCGGTCACACTTTCCAGACAACACACAATTTTATTTGGCAAAGAGAAAGGGAGTATTCCCTTGTGACTTTGTTAAGTCTATTGCCAGTCTGAAATGTCCCTTACTCCCACCAAAGGATGCATTTCATAATGTAACGAAAGGTGAGGGCATAAGTAATGAGGATTGCATTCATGCTCAATCTGCAAGGAATGCGTCCAACTATAAACATTTATTGGAGTACACAATGCAGTAATTATGTGTGGACATGTGTTTGTTGGCAGACGTTTTTGAGAATTTCAGGATCTTCTGTTTGGCAGAATATGGTCTGGATCCTCTTATGTACGTCACACCTCCTTCCCTCTCTTGGGATGCTCTTTTATTAAAAACTGGCGTGCGGCTCGAGCTGAAGACTGATGTAGATAAATATCTCTTTGTAGAGCGCGGGGTCAGGGGTGGAATTACCCAGGTTTCCAGAAGCCATGCGCAAGTTAATAATATTTGCAATTATGGGCCAAATAATATGCAAAAGTTTCCCTTAGTGAACAAAGGCATTTCAGGAGTTATGAAGGCTGAATGTGCTGGCCACATCATCACACACTGTGTGGGTTTACGACCTAAACTTTACATATATACTTTAATGAATGACCAATGTGTGCGTAAATCAAAGGGCGCGAAAGCTAACGTGTTGCAGTCACTCCTGTACAAGGATTGTTTGGAATTCCTTATGCAAAATTCACGGGTTATAGGGACCCAATACCATTTCCAATCGCGTGCTCACGATAACATCACTGAACGTGTTACCAAGGTCGCCTTGTCAAGTGACGACGACAAGCGCTACATCGACTCTGAGAATGGGTCGACTTTAACTTGGGGTCATTACAAAATGCCCTCGTAAATTAACCTACTCAACAATGTTGTCTCCTACCATCCATCAACTAGTCAACATCATCTACCATCCACCAGCTACAATCCATAATCTGTAACGTCAACTAAACACCTGTCTGCTACTACACACCGCCTGTCTGCGGCCACAACTGTGCAAGACGTGAGGTCGAGTCCGCTGTGGCAACTAAACTCCGACCCGACTTCGTGAATGAGACCATCATGGCGCGAGTCCAGTTTACTAATTCGCCGCATATCTGGTTAGCGGAGAGAGCTACCTCGTAGTCTGTCACCCAGTCCAACATGCGAGTGTATGCTGATACTCGCCGCCTGTCCACCACAACGACAACCTGCTGCCAGTTCAATGTGAGTATAGTGTGCTAACTCAACACCTGTCTACCACACCGTCTGCCCCTGTGTGTGTTTACAAACTGTAAAGAATTTGAGTTAAAGAAAAAAGTGTTGCAAGGAAGATATGTGTATAGAATGTTTAGAGGAAGAAAAAAACTTTGTATGGAAGTTGTGTAAATGTTGTAGATTTTTTTTGTAAATATAAATTAACTATTTTATTTTTAGAGGAAGAAAAAAACTGCGTTCAAGGAAGATATATGCATAGGGTGTTTAGAGGAAGAAATTAGTATGGAAGTTTTTTTTATGTGTGATTTCAAAAGAAGGTAAATTAAAATTGTTTAAAATTATCTGTATTCCTTCTTTTTTTAAATTTAATAACTATCCAAACTGAAATATACATGTTTTTAACCAATTATTAGTGTGGTGAAAACATGATATATGAATAAATGTCGTTAACAGGAATGGGAACATGTAGATATTTTCGGACAATCGAGATAAGATTGTCTGCCACATACACAAAGTGAGGGAGAAAAAAAATATCTGCAAGTTTTAATGAACAACTATTTTTTTTCTCCCTAAATATTTTACACTTTTACTCGACAAACACTCTTATTTTCATATAATGTTGTTCTTAACCAAAGTCACCAAGTGTTACAGAAAAATTATGACAAATATTTCTGGAATGGTAAACATTTTTTTCTTTGTGTGGTTTGTGAGAAAGATTTTAAGGAGAGAATGTAATGTGATTATCACATGTTAGTGTGTGTAGTCAACTCCTCCTTCAGTCAGGCTCACAGAGGGTTGTGGGGCAAAAAAATGTTTGTATGCTTCGACAGCACACAATTGTAAACCGACCCCCAATCAAACCATCCTTTGAGAGAGTGATGATTTGGTGTGAGAAAAAAGAGGGTGGGGCTAGTTCTTTCGCCCGCACGGCAAACTATCGATACAGGAGGGGATGTGTGTATCTTCCTCTATCCTTCTGAGAGCGCATATGTTTTATCTTAAGTGTCTGTCAGTCGGCTGACTCTCCTCGTCGCACAGTGCTCCTAGCGATAAAAAATGTGAACACTCTCGCCCAACAGCAAGGGTATGCCCCCTCTAGATACTCGTGGACTCTGCGGAATATTGTGCTTGGTTAAAGTATTCCGATATGATATTAGCATGATTGTGTGGTTATTATTATTATTACAATATGCTTAGAATAAAGGTGATCTTTATAACAGGGATTAAAATCACATCTCTTTAACACGCTGTACAGCGATGACTGCATTAATTAAAAAATATATATTTCTCCCTCACATGTCATCCAAGATGGCAGGGGGTATAATCAAAAGGTTTTAATGTTTTAAACTCAGTCTGCATCCAGCCTCCGAGCTGAGCGGTCGTATACTTGCTCCCGGCATATTTTCTCTCTGTGTAATTACTCTCGATACGCAATTACTCTGATTTATTATTATTATTCCAGGTCATGCTCTATGTTGGAGTTCAGTATGCTGCTGACTCTCATAGAGGTTGGGCGTGTAATTACAAGTACTTGCTGAAATGTAATTTTTCTTAAATTAACATCTGTAATTGTACTTTAATTATTCTCGATGGGAATCTAACCAAAGACTAGCTCAATACAAACGTATTTACGATTTAATTACCCTCGATGGGATTGGAAGCAAGGACTATGCCCCTACATATGTAATTATGCTTTAATTAGTCGCGATGGTATCAGATATATTGTCTAACCCAGGGTGTGTGCTTATTTAAGGGTAATTATCATTTATTTATCTTCGGCGGGATCGAACCAAGGACTATACCACTACAAACGTAATTACACTGTAATTGCCCTCGATGGGATTTGAACCAAGGAGGAACCGACTTTACATCCAACACCACAGCCCTTCCCTCATCTCACACCGTCTCCCATCATCCTTCCCTAAAAAAATTTCAGAAGTCCCTCAAATGTCGCTTGGGCACTTTGTCCGCCAAAAGGGTACCGACTAATTAGTTGGCCAATCACAGAACAGCTCCTGAAAGGTAGGGAAAGACGATAGCCAATCATAATACCCCAATTTCCCAAGGGGTAGGAAGGGAGAAGATCAATTAACAAGGTTAAAAGATACCACCACTTAGTGTCCACCCTCCCGACACCACTTTACAAGCTAATCAACTGGCACTTAGGCCACTAATGACTCCCTAGCATGCCAGAACGCAGGTGCTTCCACTACTAGTGAGTNCGCCCGCACGGCAAACTATCGATACAGGAGGGGATGTGTGTATCTTCCTCTATCCTTCTGAGAGCGCATATGTTTTCTCTTACGTGTCTGTCAGTCGACTGACTCTCCTCGTCGCACAGTGCTCCTAGCGGTAAAAAATGTGAACACTCTCGCCCAACAGCAAGGGTATGCCCCCTCTAGATACTCGTGGACTCTGCGGAATATTGTGCTTGGTTAAAGTATTCCGACATGATATTAGCATGATTGTGTGGTTATTATTATTATTACAATATGCTTAGAATAAAGGTGATCTTTATAACAGGGATTAAAATCACATCTCTTTAACACGCTGTACAGCGATGACTGCATTAATTAAAAAATATATATTTCTCCCTCACATGTCATCCAAGATGGCAGGGGGTATAATCAAAAGGTTTTAATGTTTTAAACTCAGTCTGCATCCAGCCTCCGAGCTGAGCGGTCGTATACTTGCTCCCGGCATATTTTCTCTCTGTGTAATTACTCTCGATACGCAATTACTCTGATTTATTATTATTAGTCCAGGTCATGCTCTGTGTTGGAGTTCAGTATGCTGCTGACTCTCATAGAGGTTGGGCGTGTAATTACAAGTACTTGCTGAAATGTAATTTTTCTTTAATTAACATCTGTAATTGTACTTTAATTATTCTCGATGGGAATATAACCAAAGACTAGCTCAATACAAACGTATTTACGTTTTAATTACCCTCGATGGGATTGGAAGCAAGGACTATGCCCCTACATATGTAATTATGCTTTAATTAGTCTCGATGGTATCAGATATATTGTCTAACCCAGGGTGTGTGCTTATTTAAGGGTAATTATCATTTATTTATCTTCGGCGGGATTCGAACCAAGGACTATACCACTACAAACGTAATTACACTGTAATTGCCCTCGATGGGATTTGAACCAAGGAGGAACCGACTTTACATCCAACACCACAGCCCTTCCCTCATCTCACACCGTCTCCCATCATCCTTCCCTAAAAAAATTTCAGAAGTCCCTCAAATGTCGCTTGGGCACTTTGTCCGCCAAAAGGGTACCGACTAATTAGTTGGCCAATCACAGAACAGCTCCTGAAAGGTAGGGAAAGACGATAGCCAATCATAATACCCCAATTTCCCAAGGGGTAGGAAGGGAGAAGATCAATTAACANCGAAGGGGTACCGACTAAATAGTTGGCCAATCACAGAACAGCTCCTGAAAGGTAGGGAAAGACGATAGCCAATCATAATACCCCAATTTCCCAAGGGGTAGGAAGGGAGAAGATCAATTAACAAGGTTAAAAGATAGCACCACTTAGTGTCCACCCTCCCGACACCACTTTACAGGCTAATCAACTGGCACTTAGGCCACTAATGACTCCCTAGCATGCCAGAACGCAGGTGCTTCCACTACTAGTGAGTNCTGGCACTTAGGCCACTAATGACTCCCTAGCATGCCAGAACGCAGGTGCTTCCACTACTAGTGAGTATCTGAGACGTGAAAGGAGAAAGAAGAAGATTTCCACAGCGGAACTTCGTAAGGGGCTTTCGTTAACCGAAATTAAGCTTACCACGNCGAAAGGAGAAAGAAGAAGATTTCCACAGCGGAACTTCGGAAGGGGCTTTCGTTAACCGAAATTAAGCTTACCACGACTAAAAAGCAGAAATGGCCAAAAAATTTTGTAAGAAATACAAATCACGTTTTGTGTTAGACAGCAAAAGAGCTTCCTGATTAAATTTTCTAGTACTTGGCACAGCATGTTACTAGGCGCCGAGCCGATAACCATCAGTGAAACTAGCCCTCTTACGGCAAGGTGGTCCCGTCACCTACAATATTTTTTGGCATGACCATCTGATACAAAACACAGTAGAGCTCAGCCTAAATAATTCCATCCGTAGTATGTGTATAATAGTAGCTAAATGTGACATTACTATGACGTGGAGAAGAGTCTTATAGTAAAACGCCAGATATTGTTAAAAAGTGCTCTTTCTTGTTATACCAAACTAAAAAAAAAAAGGCAGTCTTACATAATGATACATGTTCTTGCAGTGAAGTGGAAGTGGAGAAGTTTGGCCGGCTCTTAACATCTAGGTCTTGAGAGCCGATGAGGGTGAAGCTAGGGGAGTAGCGAGCAATGCCGGAATGCAGGTATGGAGGAAACGGGAGATCCCAGAGAAAACCCGCAGACCAGTGGCATTGCACGGCACTATTTCTACGTGTAAAAATCTGGGTGCTACCGCCGGGAGTCGAGTCCGCTTCGCCTTGGCAGCAGGCAAGTTCTTTAACCTTTATCCCACCGCGACACCTGCATGTTCTTGGATTAAACCGCAAGCACAGGCAAGATGGCTGGGCATACTGACGATGACAAATGACACAATAAATGTTGAAATCCTTTGCTCACAGACGAGGTGGTGCGGAGTCTGGTCTACAAAGGTGTGCAAGTGGAGGTAAGAGGAATTTACGAAAGAAGTACATTCGATGTACTCTTGACTGAACTAGAGAATTAGGCTGCATAATTATTATTAATAGAAAAAAAAATTAATTAACGTAATATGATTGTGAATAAAGTTCTATTATTTGCACTTGAGAATGTTATATGGTGAGAGGTATTAAATTGTGGAAGACATGGCTGCATAGATTTTTTTGTTCCGCTGTAAAAATATTGCAAAAATGAGATATAGATATTTTATTTTATTAATACCCTCATCATTCACGAACCTGGCCACGTATGGGTAATCGTAATATAACTTCAAAAATTTAGCGACAGTCACAAATAAGTCAATAATACACACAAATTTACGTAAAGTCTGCCATTTAAAATAAAATTCAAAAATTTTCTTTTTACTGACATTTACATTTTGAAGAATCGCATGCGCTTTTTATTGGAACCCATTTCATTGTATAAGTTAATATTTATTACGAGCAATACATTTTGAAAAATGCTATAGATTGATGGTCATTTATTTTACATAATTATTGTACACAGTTTTGTTTTCTCCGAGGGATATATATAATTTTTTTTTTTTTTTCCGAGTACCGGTGAAGAAAAAGTCTATGTACAACGCAAGGTGAATGTTTACCATACACGCTTTGGGAAACGAGGGAAGGAAATTCCAGTGAATGACTCTTGTTGAAAGTTGTGTACGCACTCAAACGTTAGAAAGTGTGCTCAAACAAACGAGTGAATTGTTTGTTCACAGCACACTCATCTCACTTGCTGCGTCGTAAATACGACCTGTAAATCAACATGATGCACTTCCACGTGTTTTGGTTCTGTTCTGGCTGGGAACTTTCCCTCGGACATGATGTTGGGCACAGTGGTGTAAGTGTTAGCACACGGGAAACCTCCGTAGACTAAAGATGAGGTAGACAGATTTTCGTCTTCTGCGCATATACCCAACATTGACATACTCTAAACCAACACAACTGTCGAAGTAACATAGTCAATAGTGATGAATCATGAATGTGTTCGTTTACATTTGAATTTTTAAGACACCTACTCTTTTATATGAATAAAATACTTGTACTAACTTCAATACATTCCAGTAGCATTAAAACTCGGCTAGAGAAAGTGTACAAACATATCGAAGTACTTACATAAACATTGTTCTAACCTCAAATCCTAACTAAGTTGTTTTTATAGTGGTATTGTCAGAAAAGAAGTCTAACCTTGGAACACGTACTGTGGCTACTAAACAGTTTGCATGCGCACTCTACTAAATTTTTCTTCTATAGAATGCACTACCAGAAATCACTGGTTCGAAGTCTCATAGGTCGGTGTACAACAGTGATGATGGTTGAGTTGAGTTAGGCGTATCCTTGGTGGCCTTAAGTAAGTGTTGTTCCAGATGTGTTAGAACGAACACTGATGTATCTAGGGAAAATGTGAAACTGTCAGCAATGTAAAAATTTAGTAATTTTGCTAACTGTTAATATAAGTAAATTGTCGACTTATTTTAAACGTAGCATTTTAAATATGACATTAGAACGTGCAAATACTTCGCCAACTTCACTGTAAGTGCATCAGTTATAATCAGTTTAAAAAATGCAGCTAAGAAAAGGGACTTTTCAATAAAAGGTTCATTCCAAAAGTGCGTAATTGACTGCGAACAATGTATACTCTGTAAGTAACTAAGCTAAACGTCAATTTCTCCGCGTTAAGATTCCTCGCCCGACATAATTTGGCTCTGTGAAAGCTTCCGTTTACCTNTAGCTAAACGTCAATTTCTCCGCGTTAAGATTCCTCGCCCGACATAATTTGGCTCTGTGAAAGCTTCCGTTTACCTGTGACGCCATTGCGAGGTAACTCAACTAATTTTTGGCGCTCCCTTTTTCTCTTCCTCCTGCAGCCCGGAATGCCACTGTGTCACTCGCTGTGTCCATCGATCGTAGACACGTTGCACATGAAGGATATTTATGACGGTGCTGTACACAGCAAGACACCAGTGCCCAATCTTCATTGTGGCTTATTTGATTTGTGGCATTTTCTACGCCTTTTTGATATGAACGATTAATACCAATATTATCGAGCACGCAGCACGTTGTTCACTGTTTGCAAGAAAAATACTGAACACAAGTAAAGTACATACTAAAAAATGTACGTAATTGCAATACTCGAGTTCGGAAGTTAACGTGTGACGTAACTGATTGAGAGCAAAGAGGTGAAACAGCCTCTTATTTCGCGAACTGCTGTCACACACTCCAGCAAAATGACGGTACTGGCTATCAACATGTCGGAACGCCGTTCGCCGATCAGCGCCTGCTTACCTACTCGCCAGCCAGCAACCCAGCCAGTACAGAACCTTTCGCAACAGGTAGTAATCAGAACAAGGCCAGTTCCCAATCCCTCAACAAGCCATTCATAAAGGGTAAAGCCCATGCCACAATTGTGCTGATGCGTCTGTCCGAGCCGTTCGCCGTTCCACGCAGATTTCCGATGACGACGAGCCTTGCGTGCTACGATTGAGGTTTTCTGATAGATACAGTTGAAAAAACAGGCCAGAATTTCCGTGCAAGTTCCTATGCTACAATTAGCCTACTGTTTTGATATTACTTCGGCGTATATTATATTGCTTGCCATTCGTAATTTGACGTGCTCTCTGCTTTGCATCGCTTTCCTTGGCCCGTCCTGCGCGAGCGAGCGAACGAGGAAGACTGCGTACAAACGTGAGAAGTCAGTGGCAATTTTCAAAGGCGCATACCACCGAGTGCCACCGCGATAAGCCTATCGCGACTCGCGCGCTCCTGGCCTTCAGGGGTTTGAATGTCTGTGGTTATCTGAAATAATATTCTGGTTCATTGCCCATGCCTCTCTCAGCGAACATTGGGGTGCAGTGAACCTTCCAGATCAAGCCACCGAGACTATTTAAGCTGCGACGGACCTCCGAGCCGACAGTTTGAGAGTTGAGAGTTTGGAGGATTGTGCGACCTTAAAGGACAGGTGCGTGAAGANGTGCAGTGAACCTTCCAGATCAAGCCACCGAGACTATTTAAGCTGCGACGGACCTCCGAGCCGACAGTTTGAGAGTTGAGAGTTTGGAGGATTGTGCGACCTTAAAGGACAGGTGCGTGAAGACCCAGCGAAACGACGAACCAGCAGAGCGTCAAGTGGCGGAGAGAGTAACCAGCGGGAGTAAAGTCTGCGGACTGCGAGCATCGGTGCAGTGAAGAGTGAGACTGGTGGGTGGGACTACTGAAATAGATGCGTGGGAGTAAGACATTTGGAATGATGGCAACAGGTAAACTGAACAAGTGTAAATAATGAATGTAAATGAAGTTATTACAACCAACGTAGAGACATTTGACAACTCGCTTTTAGAAGGATTTCAATTAGTATTTAGATAGATATTTAATATTGCGGTCACTGAAAATAACAAGAGTAATAGTGGAGATAGATAGTTTAATGCTGTATTTAATAGCTGTGTAAATAATATTAAAGTAAATTTAGTTATTTTATTTCTATTTAGATCTGCATCCCTTACGAACTCGAATACGCCCCTCTGGCGTCTTGTAACACTATCGATAGCAGTTAAAAAAAACAGGTCAGTATTTTTGTTTAAGCATCCATGCTCTCGTTAGCCTTCTGTTTGACATTTCTTCGCCGTATATTATACTGCTTGTCATTGATTATATATAAAAATGGCCTTAGATGCAATGCATTACTTAGCAAACCGTCCAAATTATAATTTATAAACAACTTAACAAATATATTATCTATTAAAATACNACCCAGCGAAACGACGAACCAGCAGAGCGTCAAGTGGCGGAGAGAGTAACCAGCGGGAGTAAAGTCTGCGGACTGCAAGCATCGGTGCAGTGAAGAGTGAGACTGGTGGGTGGGACTACTGAAATAGATGCGTGGGAGTAAGAAATTTGGAATGATGGCAACAGGTAAACTGAACAAGTGTAAATAATGAATGTAAATGAAGTTATTACAACCAACGTAGAGACATTTGACAACTCGCTTTTAGAAGGATTTCAATTAGTATTTAGATAGATATTTAATATTGCGGTCACTGAAAATAACAAGAGTAATAGTGGAGATAGATAGTTTAATGCTGTATTTAATAGCTGTGTAAATAATATTAAAGTAAATTTAGTTATTTTATTTCTATTTAGATCTACATCCCTCACGAACTCGAATACGCCCCTCTGTCGTCTTGTAACACTATCGATAGCAGTTAAAAAAACAGGTCAGTATTTTTGTTTAAGCATCCATGCTCTCGTTAGCCTTCTGTTTGACATTTCTTCGCCGTATATTATACTGCTTGTCATTGATTATATATAAAAATGGCCTTAGACGCAATGCATTACTTAGCAAACCGTCCAAATTATAATTTATAAACAACTTAACAAATATATTATCTATTAAAATACTAACCGTAGGGTTTCGCGCGCTTTCGCTTTTCTGTTAATAAACAAATCATCTAATTGGTCTCAGCATTATTGACGTCAGAGACTGATGATGCAGTCTGTCCTGTATGACCTCAAGAGATGCAGTCTGCTCAGCTCCCGTCTGTCAGCACCTCACCACACGTCTGCGCCATCAGCATCTGACGTCACAGGTCATGTGAACCAATCAAATGCTGTATCGGTGAAAACACAATCAACTCGAACAGATCAGATAGACGTATCTGCTCAGTTGTGGCAGGTAAGTTATCCTGAACTTCAAGTTCTAACTACGTGATATGATTTGTTATTGAAAATGGGGTAGAGAACAAAACACGCCCTAGAAAATTGGGAATTAAAATTATATATAAACAATGTGAGATAAAACCACACATTCATGATTAGTGTTAAAGGTTAACATTTGGCGGGTGATACCATCGTCCGTCATNATATTCATGATTAGTGTTAAATGTTAACATTTGGCGGGTGATACCATCGTCCGTCATTAGAAATTGTGGGGTGTTGTTATTAACCACCAAAAGTGTTTTACCAGTTGGTGTTATCGATTTTTATGGCCTAATAATCACGTTTACTTTAAAGGAATATTTGTCTGTAACACTTTAAATGTAATATGTTTCTTTAATATGGAAATAAAAACCAGAAGTTACTGATATAACTAATGAGAATACTTTCCTCAACATGGGTGGAATAAATTTGTATTACATTTCTTAAAAGCTGAGTTGATATGTTGAACGTGAATTCTCTTTGATAGCAATAACATTATAAATTAAACCAGAAACTCACGCAACAGTAGTGAGACAATTACAAATACACACATGCCTTGCCCCAGGCTTGAACTCAGAAAACCTCAAACAATAAGCTAACGTGCAATCCAGTGCATTACGATGGTTGAATTCGGAGCATCAACTTCGGATTTAACCAGTCCAATGTTTCGAATGATAGATTTTATTAACCTTAAATATTTATAGGGCCGTCATCATGAAAATAAGTGATTGAGTCACTTAAAACTTGTAAGTTTACGTGGCCTACCGTAGCGCTACTTGTGTGAAAAATTTGATGGAAATCGGTTGTTTGGTCCCTGAGATGTGGCATAAAAAAAATTATTTTCTTATTTAATGTTAACCTACAAAATTGCCAAAAAAAATATGTTCTATATACGATGCTTCAAATGTATACTGTCTACATACAGGTCTGTGACTCCCTCGGGAGGAAGGTTTCCAGGCGCTTGATGTGGTGTGGCAGTACCATTCTATAGTTACCAAGCCCGGTTACCGNCACTTGATGTGGTGTGGCAGTACCATGCTATAGTTACCAAGCCCGGTTACCGCATTTGACCCTAGAAAGGATGGGTGATGCGTCTCTTATAGCGTCTCTCCACCCATGTTTCTGCAAATTGGGCTCCGCCCTCCCGTCTCTATATGGGAACCAGTCTCCTCGTGGGTCAGGGGTATCTGCCGTGATGGCTCGGGCTGATAGTTGGTACCTAAGCCCGACCACTTGGCGGAGTGTTGGACCACTTGGCATTCAGGCCGATAGGGCCCATTACTGGAATTTCATGGTCTGGAAAAGTTCAGTGTCCGATGACAACTTCTCCGGCTGCGCTGCTGGTGGATGGATGAGGTGGCAATAGTATGGAGACAGTGATGATACGTGGAAGAACTCTGGAACCTAAGGGTCCAGACCTACGGAGTTTGATAAGGACGGAAATCTTCCATTCAGAGTCTATCGCACGCCACCCTCCTCTACAGATGGGCGTCGTTGGTGGGGCGGTCGGACATTGATAACCCACTAGTGCCATGGCAAATAAGTGGGAGTACGGGCTGATAGGGTTGGCCCAACCAGAGGTTTTCTCCGGTGTGCCGATCACTAGAGGTTGGACTCGTGCTGGCAATGGTCAACTCCGTATGCTGGATGAGATCTGGAGAGATTCCCCCTCTCAAAGAAAGATCGGGTGGTGAGCGGCAACCTGCTCCGGTTGTGTCCTGGTAAGACACTAGGACCCCGGTCAGACCACACGCTTGGTATATCAGGGCAAGGGTCTCAGAACCTTGTGGTAGGGTGTTATTGGCCGTACTTGTGAATCAGGTTGGGGCCTTGGATTTTGTTACTTTAGGTGCATGGCTGGCCCACCTGCGATGAGAGGACGTGATCCCTCTTTTCCACCGATTGAGCTGTCGTAGCGTGGGGTGACCTTACGACTAAGAGCGCTACGAGAAAATACAAAAGTACGAAGGCTGAGAGGCTCCTTGTATATACAGTATAAATATATTGTCTACATACAAATTTTGGTTGAATTTGGTTAAATTTTTTATATATGTGTCAAACTTACCCAAATTATCTATGAAGCTGCCATTTTGAACATAGTTGACTGACCTGTTCAAGTTATGAAAGTTTGCATGGCCTTCTGTAGCATTAATAGTGTGCACAATTTGGTACAAATTAGTTGAAATGTTCCAATGTAACATTTGATGATAATCTGTTGATTGGTCTTCGAGATATGGCATATATCCTCTATAATATACATGTGGCGATCTTCATAGATGGAGGACAAAAAAGTTATGTATTAGCTCATTCGAAGATTGTAAACTGTCAATATACAAAGTTAAGATAAAATAGGATACAAATTTTCGTAGATATCGTAAACAAAACTTTAATGATTTTATAGCCGTCATTCCGAAAATAAGTGTGTCATACTTAAAAAAATACATATATTAATATGGCCTACCACAGTACATGTTCGCCAAATTTTGAAAGAATGTGTTAATTGTTTCCCGAGATATGACATAAGAACTTTATTTGTTCACGTAGCCATATATTACAAAATGGAGGGGGGAGGGAACGCTCCATGTAGATACAGTTGATAGTTGTAACATCCAATGCCAGCATACAAAGTTATATTGGAATAGATTACACGTATAGTTTCGGCAATATAGCATTGTAAGCTTAAATAGCTATATGGCCGCCATTTTAAAAACAAGTGTCTAACATAGATAAAACATATCACTTAACATCATCTACATCAGTACTACTTGTTTGCCAAATTTGATAGGAAGCGGTTAGTTTTTTTTTTAATATATGACATAACTTTATTTATTCGCATGGAACTATCTTCCAAAATAGCCAACATAAGAGGTTATGTGTTGGTATATATAATGGTTGTAATAAATACTCTCAGTATACATTATTTGGTCTAAATTTGTTATAGGGTATGGCAGATATAACAAATAAGCATAGAATATTTGTACGGTCACCATCTTAAAAAGAAGTACCTAATAAAATTCAATAACTACTTTTAATTGGCCAATCATAGTATTAACTTACCTGTCAAATTGGGGCTGAANAAAAAGAAGTACCTAATAAAATTCAATAACTACTTTTAATTGGCCAATCATAGTATTAACTTACCTGTCAAATTGGGGCTGAATCCTTGCAATTGAACTGAAAATCCTAAACTATAGCTAAAAAAATTGATCGCATTAAGCAGTAACTGAGAATTGGTTTAGTAGTTTTCGAGATATAATGTAAAATGTTTATTTCTCCATTTGGTCCTTTTTTCTAAAGTAGCAGACCAGCACAATATCCATCTCAAAATTATATGCTCACTTAATACGCTGCTAGCATACAAAATTTGGTTTAAATCGGTTGAATAGTTCCTGAGATATGACATTTAAAAAAATTTAAAGGTGAAGGGGACACATTCATGCTCAGACACATACACACGCCTACACACCTCCTACACACGCATTCACTCGCACATACACACATACACACACAGATTCACATACAGGAAAGTGATCTCATAAGCCATTCTATCCTTCGGAAATTAGACTAAAAAGGAATGCAACTCGTATCTTGGACAGGAAGTGCAGCAGACCGAACCATTCAGCCATCTTCTAGCTAAAGTTAACTAAAATCTTTATTTCCGACGGTTGCGCAGAAAATTCTTTCATCTTTTACTTTAAAATGCATCACGACTGAATTGTTAAAGCAAAGGAAAACTACGAAACTAAATTATTAACAAAATTTTCTTTAAAAATATATATATACAATAAAATCACTGCATCCCTGTGGGGCGAGGTAGGCATGGATCCTGCATAGGTATTTCACTCTGTGGTGTCATGCGGCTGCCTATTGCAGTGCACCATCACAGCATNCGTGCAGGAAATTAGGGAGGGTGGCTAGAAAGGATATAAGCCTCTTTGTGGGGAGTGTGGAGAGGGTCAGAAGATTACCGCACAGAGAGCAGATCAGTTGAGTATCGCTGCGCAGAGAGGTTAGTTCGAGAGTTCGTCAGTACCGCACAGAGAGAAGTCAGCCGCGCTGAGTGCAGCCGGGAGAGATCGGACCCCCGGCCACATCCATCAGTCGAAGCAACGAGCAGCTGGTGGCACGGCAGTTCGGTACCGCCACACCGGTATGAGCAGATAGTAAGTCGCGACATTAAGGGGTCAGCCATATCGGGACACGAGATGCGAAACGCGAGACACAGGTCCGATTCNAGATAGTAAGTCGCGACATTAAGGGGTCAGCCATATCGGGACACGAGATGCGAAACGCGAGACACAGGTCCGATTCTGAGACAGTTACCAGAGTCACATCGGACGTGTAGTTTCACCACGTCGGGACACGAGTCAGCTAGTCAGTTACCACATAAGTCAGTCAGTTTTCAGTCAGTCAGTTGCAATGCACCGAGAAGGCAGAGTCGAGTGGTGAACTTCACCGAGAAGTGCCATGTCTAGCTAGTGGGATTGTCCAGTGTAGCCCGTAGCCACGAAAGATGGGTGGGGCCCACACAGGGCCCTTCGCCGGGACGTGGTAGGGTAGTAAGCAGTCAGTTACTACCCTACGCCGAGAACTGGAGCGAGTGGTGAGCCCCACTGAGGGGCGCCATGTCGAGAGGAAGCCAGCTGCATGCAACAAGCCAACCACAG
This sequence comes from Clitarchus hookeri, assembly GCA_002778355.1. NCBI lineage: Eukaryota > Metazoa > Arthropoda > Insecta > Phasmatodea > Phasmatidae > Clitarchus > Clitarchus hookeri. Next base: position 149,230 of record NQII01002920.1, on the reverse strand, counting down.
GGCCTTAACAGGGCCATCCAGCTCACCTCTTTCAACACCAATTTATTCAAAGCTATATTTCAAAGATAAAAGCTAATATGTACAGCTTGATGTCATGTTAGAAGCATCCGATATGAAACTTTAACTTCTGACTGATTATAGGTACTTTTTTCTTGGAGGATAGTGTGTGTTATGCTACACAGTGCTACAGACAATCCTCGCCTGTGGGGGTTCGTCAAGTAGACAATGTAGGTGATTTGATCACTTCGTCTAGTTTCTGCAACTTCAGGAACTCAGGACTAATAGGACCTACGCCAGTATCATCGACCTCTTGGCCCATACCATCGACTTCTTGGGTCCTGTCTTCTTCCTCTTCAGTTTTATCATCCTTTTATTCGACTGAGGTGTATATGTATATACCAGCCAAATTGAGAGCTTACAACATTACCATGACCTGAATGGAGTTTGAAAACAGTAGTTGTAGAAGGAAATAAAAATGTTGCAGAAATGTATTATGGGAAGTGGGAGCGATACAGACCTACAGAAATAGTAAACAACAAACCTGTATTATTAACAGGAAGTTGAGAATGCAATGCTGCATCCAGAACTACTGGTGAAGATGTGAAAACTGTACTGAAATGTGCATATTTTACTGATGATAATGAAGAAGTGTCAGCATCTGCAAAGCAAAAGCATAAACATGTCACTGAAAATAAGTGCTATTTGATGAAGGGGCAAAGGAAACGTGGAATCGAACCCAGTTCATTGGTACAGAGGCATCTCGCAACATTCTCATCATAGAAGAACATACATGCAGTCATGTAACGTGAACTTTCTGCGAAAGAAGTCGTGCAGTCTAGCTACAGTTTTGTTTTTGTGAAGACCAAGGTGGAATGGCCTGCTGGCTTCAACACTTGTTATTAATTCCCTCTGTTACCGAACACTTATAATGAAATGTTTCCTGTAGGCGTGACGGCCTGGCTCCGTTTCCGCACAGGCAAGTTTATGGTACCGAATGCACGGACAAGTTGGAGATGCAGAAGTGTGCGCACGCACGTGCATGATCGAGGCACATGTACGTCGATGCGTAATTGGCTCTGTATGGATGCATATTACTTTCATGTAGAGATGCGACCTGTCCACATGTTATATATATATATATTTATAATTACTTTCTGAATGTTTAAATGGCAGTAAATTTTTTCTCAGTATATATTTTTTTATATATTTTACGCATATAAAGTGTGTGTGTGCTTGCGCGAGCGATGCCTGCATTTTTTTCCTATGTGTACATTCGACATTAAACAACCTCTTTATTTTCGTGGGAGACAAGTTTATTGTCTGGTGAGTGCATAGGCCGATGTTATTATTTACTTTATTTCTTCCCCTAACCGTCCAATGTCAATTTTTTTTTCGCGATTACAAGTATATTATCGGGCGAGTGCGTACGCCCATGTGAGCATTTACTTGGTATCTTCTCGTAATACTTCCCATTAATTTGTGGTCGTGTGGTCTCTAGATGTCGGTCTGGCGACTGAAGGGTGGTCGGGTAGAAACCGCACCCCTCCTGCACTTTTTGAGTTCCGAAACAGCTACCAACTAAAAACTAGCGCTCCTGGCGGCCACTGTTTGACATACACGCCCCGCTGCTAGTGCGAACCTGCCAGCGACGAGTGGAACCAACACTCACACAAAATGGTCGCATCGATACCAGTGCTCCTAGCTGCGAACTGTAGAACTTCACACACTCTGGTGGCATGTGAGTGAATCAAAGATGGCCACCTAAACCTGCCGACAGGTGGCCGACGCTGAAATTAAAGATGGTCGCCTACAGCAGTAGACGATTATGAGGGAAAGTCCAAGATGGAGGATGTGAAAATCTAGATATATGAAATAAAGGAGACAGGAGGGAATATGAGAAAACCCCCAAGGCATAGAACACCCGAGACAGAACGGGCGGGAGAGAGGGAGCGCAGGAGGAAATGCCAGAGCGTGAGAAAAAAGAAGAGGAATGCAAGAGAATGAAGAGATTGGAAGGAGTGATAGAGCAGGAGATAAATAATTAAAATTCCAAGGGGAAAATGGGAAATCCAAAACGTCCACCGTAGGCAAGGAATTATAGAGCATGAAGTTTCTGCGTGACGTCATCCAAGATAACTGCCGGGTATCTCCGCTCTCCCGCCAGCAGCCAGTCACGTGAATCGGCATTTTCCAGCTACTTAAAATAACATTGTTGTTNGGGTATCTCCGCTCTCCCGCCAGCAGCCAGTCACGTGAATCGGCATTTTCCAGCTACTTAAAATAACATTGTTGTTTGTGTTAAAAAAAAAATCTTGCATTTGGAGAAAACTGAACGATTACACTAGTGATATCAAAATTTGTTCAGTGGCTTATTCAGATTTTGAACTGTACAAGTACACATGTAACATAAATAATTGGTAGCAACACAAGAACCTTTTTATCATTTATTATAATGCTTNGAACTGTACAAGTACACATGTAACATAAATAATTGGTAGCAACACAAGAACCTTTTTATCATTTATTATAATGCTTTTAGATTTTTGCCCTTCGTTTGTCTCCGGTTCCTTCCACAAGGTCACCTAAGATGAGCACTCTTATATGTTATATAATTTATACAAAATTCGAGACTCAAACACAAAGCATTGTTTTCAAATGTCAACAATTCAGCCATATCGANGTTATATAATTTATACAAAATTCGAGACTCAAACACAAAGCATTGTTTTCAAATGTCAACAATTCAGCCATATCGACCATTAAAGCTTTCAGATAAGTATAGGGTCACGTGTAAATGTGTACAATAGTAGAAAGTGGTTTTAGTACCGCCTTTTTTCAATATCCATTAATTTCGCTTTTGCGAAATACTTGTATGGTTGAAATGCTGCATATTTTTCTAATACGCATTTTGCAATAATAGGTTTTTTTAGTTTATTTTATAGAATAATTAGTTTAATAGAGTAATTAGTTTAAATTAATTTTCTAGAATCCAAGATTAGTTTCTTGTCGACATAATTTTGTTTTTATTTTAGTTTTTAGCAAAATAATGTTTTACAATGAAAGTTTAATCATTTTTTACAATTAGTGAGTACCTTTTCNGTTATATAATTTATACAAAATTCGAGACTCAAACACAAAGCATTGTTTTCAAATGTCAACAATTCAGCCATATCGAACATTAAAGCTTCCAGATAAGTATAGGGTCACGTGGAAAGGTGTACAATAGTAGACAGTGGTTTTAGTACCGCCTTTTTTCAATATCCATTAATTTCGCTTTAGCGAAATACTTGTATGATTGAAATACTGCATCTTCTTCTAATACGCATTTTGCAATGTTAAGGTTTTTTTAGTTTATTTTATAGAATAATTAGTTTAATAGAGTAATTAGTTTAAATTAATTTTCTAGAATCCAAGATTAGTTTCTTGTCGACATAATTTTGTTGTTATTTTAGTTTTTAGCAAAATAATGTTTTACAATGAAAGTTTAATCATTTTTTACAATTAGTGAGTACCTTTTCNTTTATTTTAGTTTTTAGCAAAATAATGTTTTACAATGAAAGTTTAATCATTTTTTACAATTAGTGAGTACCTTTTCTCGCCAAATTTCTTAATTCTGATAATCCTAGTTTTAAGAGTATCTGTTAGCACTAGTGTTTACTAAACGACTCGTATGCAACAGGACTGGAAGTCGATCCCTGGACTTTTCCCTCGCTGGATAAGATTTAATTTACGTGCAAGCAAGTGCATTATTAAAAGCACAATGGGGAAAAAAGTTTTGTAGAGAACGAAACGTTTTATTGGCCACCGCCAAATTCTTTGGGAATATGGACCTCAAAGAAGAATGTGTGGCATCAACAAAATTAATTTGTCACAGCAGTGCTTATCGGCAAAATCAAAATTAACTTTTCAGTTAACTAAAATATTCAGTGCGTTCGATATTTACGGCAAAAATATTACGTTACGAGCAGCAATAGTGAATAGTGGAGTTCACAGAAGTATTTTGCGGGTTCTGACTTGAACTTAAAAATATCTCTTATTTAACAAACGGCGCGCACGCCAAGGCTTAAATGCTTTATCTCAAGGAAAGTATATTTTCTGGAATCATTTATTTGTACAATTAACTTACCTTGGAATAACGAGATCACGCAGTTCAGTCCCCATTTAGTTAGAATTTCCCTCATAAATTCGTTCATAACCTAATGCAAGAGGATAAACACGGACGAATGTGGTGTAGTGTCCAACCATAAGACATGAGGAAACCCATTATGAACGCACAGCACGGCACGGCGCGGCACGGCTCAGCTTGGCATGGCACCGGCCATATTTCTCTGCACAGACCACAGTGGAATGCAAAGCACTAGGAGCGGTCGGCACGGCTCGGCACGGCTCGGCACAGGAACGGAACGGCCGGAATGCCTCCGCGACAATTAAATCCGTACACCTCGAACGGCCCGGCCAGTACATATGTGACCAGGCGTGTAGTTGCCGGTGCGCTGTTCTTTGTGCGAGAAACAATTGTCATAAAATGAGTACAGACGAATTGCTTATAGAATGTGTGCGAGAGTACCCATTTCTCTACGATGTCAGTGATGCCAGCTATCACAACAGGAAGGACAACGCATGGAAACATATCTCAGAAAAATTCAACGATTTGACAGTTACTATTATTGTATGTTTTGAAACTGTGTTTCATAAGGTCTCGGGTTAAAGTTTATTGGCCGTAAATTTGATAATTTGCAGTTGTTAAACGTTTAGTTTGTCTGTTATCATGGTAAACATAAATGTAAGTGGTAATTAAAAAGTATATTGTTGTGTTTGGAAATGGTTTGCAGTCAAAGTCATCAGTATTGTTACAAATCGCAACGTTACTTAATTTGCAAATATCTATTGTACAGCAATGAACATGCAAAATACCCCAAAGTTTCAATGTATAAATGAATGAGAAAGTTGTATATTTACACGTGGCATTATGTTTCACAATTCGTATAGTCATTTCTGCAACTAATTGTATCTGAAAATTAGCTTTCAGTAAAATAAAATCGAATATACATACAGTGACTCACATTAATATTCGGCCACCTACGNTATCTGAAAATTAGCTTTCAGTAAAATAAAATCGAATATACATACAGTGACTCACATTAATATTCGGCCACCTACGATTATCGCAGTTTCATGGCCTTATGTTAGATTAGTAATAAAGATAAACATAAAAAATATTGCACAATCATTTTTGTGTGCTTTAAATGAAATGCTATTGTAGCCATTAACTTAAATGAGCAGTGTAAGTTAATGAAACACAATATTTTGTCCTCGTGTGCTTCATAAGTACGCCACTTTAATATTCGGCCAGTTGTGGTGGATGCTTGGCACAGGCATGATGCACATTGCGTTCGTACCTCGTGTCATTCCCTGCACGCTCTCTGCGCTGAGAGGTTCTATTGGGTAGCTCTGTTGACTGCGTCAGTCAGGCAAATGGGACGTAGGGCAGGAATACAACGTTTGAACAGCGGCAGCTGGTCATTTTTCATCATGCAAAGAAGAAATCTCAACGAGAAATTGCGGAGCACTTGAATCCGCCGAGGCCCACTGTCGGGGACATCATAAGAAGGTTTCAGAAGGAAGACAGAATAGATTCGGTACCTCAAAAACGACAGACAAAGAAACTAAGCGATAGAGAAGAACGTCTAGTAATCAGGAAAATAAAGAAAGGTACGAAAATTTGTGCTTGCAAACTTACAACGGAGGTACTCAATGAATGCGGAAAGAACGTTTATCCAGAAACCATACGACGAGTTATCAGAAGAGCAGGATATAATAGCAGGGTATCTAGAAAGAAGCCTTTCATTAATGAGGCAAATAGAAGTCGTGACTTACATTCGCAAAAGACCACGCTGACAAAGATGAAAATTGGTGGAATGATGTTATTTTTGCTGATGAGACGAAATTGAATGTGTTTGGTTCAGATGGCAGGGTAACAGTATGGCGCAAGCCAAATCAGGAGCTAAAACCTGGGAACATACAACCTACTGTGAAACACAGTGGAGGTAGTATTATGATCTGGGGCTGTATATCTACAGCAGGTGCTGGAGAGGCTGTACGTGTCAATGGAACGATGAAAAAGGAAGACCACCTCAACACCCTGACAGCAAACCTACACAAGAGGGATGATACTCTGGGCATTAGGAACACGTTTAAGTTCTACCAAGATAATGACCCAAAACAATTCGTACATTGTCTAGAGCTGGCTTTTGTAAAACTGTCCCAAAGTCATTAACACACCTCCTCAATCACCCAACCTGAATCACATAGAAAATCTGTGGGATGAACTCAAAAGAAGACTGCGTACTACAACAATTAGGTCCACAAAAGAATTAGAGAAAAGGTTCAAGGAATGATGGAGTAAGATTGGCTCCGAATGTACCAGGAATATAATTGCTAATATGCCACAACGCCTGCGAGAAGTAATTAAACAGAATGGCCATGCTACCAGGTACTAAAAAACTGTGTGTTTAGTTTTCAANGATGGAGTAAGATTGGCTCCGAATGTACCAGGAATATAATTGCTAATATGCCACAACGCCTGCTAGAAGTAATTAAACAGAATGGTCATGCTACCAGGTACTAAAAAACTGTGTGTTTAGTTTTCAAAGAGGATTGTGTCTATGTTTGAATGATGATGGCCGAATATTAAAGTGACGTACTTATGCAGCATGGGATGACAAAATCATATTGTTTGTTAAGTTGCATTGCTCATTTCCGTTATTGGCTACCGCTATATTTCATTTAAAGCACACAAGAATGATTGTGCAATATGATTTATGTTTATCTTCATTACTAATGTAACATAAGGCCATGAAACTGCGATAATCATAGGTGGCCTAATATTAATGTGAGCCACTGTATGTAAAATACAACCTGGGACCTTTACATATTCCATGATGTTTATTGACAGTATCATTCATCACAGTATTTCAGTCATTAGTAATATAAAATGTCTTTTTTTGTCATGAAACCAGTGAAACGTGTTTGTGAAAGTAAGTGTATCGTTGAAACACACAAACGGGAACAATGCAGATCACTTTCTTCCGGTGTACACTCGTTGCAATTGTAAATATAGACGTCCACCTGGTGACATAAAATATTCTGTAGAGTCTTCTCTGACCCTTTCTGCCGAGAAGGTTGTGCGGCTACCGACATGAGTGATGTCACCAAGTAGACAAAACTCTTCTTCAAGCTCCAGTTCACCTGGTTGCCANAATGTCTTTTTTTGTCATGAAACCAGTGAAACGTGTTTGTGAAAGTAAGTGTATCGTTGAAACACACAAACGGGAAGAATGCAGATCACTTTCTTCCGGTGTACACTCGTTGCAATTGTAAAGATAGACGTCCACCTGGTGACATAAAATATTCTGTAAAGTCTTCTCTGACCCTTTCTGCCGAGAAGGGTGTGCGGCTACCGACATGAGTGATGTCACCAAGTAGACAAAACTCTTCTTCAAGCTCCAGTTCACCTGGTTGCCANGTGTGCGGCTACCGACATGAGTGATGTCACCAAGTAGACAAAACTCTTCTTCAAGCTCCAGTTCACCTGGTTGCCACGAACATTTATCATTTCTGAAGAAATTTTGCAGTTCAACGGTTGCTAGAACTATTTTATCAACATAGTTGGGTAGAATGTATTTTGTGGAGTACCATTTGCCTTTTTTAGTAAGCAAGCCAAATTCTTTTTCCACTACTCTTCGCGCACGACTGTGCCTGTAGTTGAACACTTTTTTATGTTCGTTATTCTCCTAATCCGCCTCTGCACATGGTGGCATTAGATTTTCTTTCAATGGGAAAGCTGCATCCGAGACGAGAACAAGCGGTAACATTTTTCTTCAGTTTGGCGGTGCTTTGTTGCAAGGCAAGTTCAGTTTGTTAGCATTAAACATTTTTCGAAGAGCACATTATTTTAATATTCCCCCATCGCTGTTCCTACCATATACACCAACATCTACGGCGATAAATCTGTAATTAGCATCTACTAAAGCAATTAAAACGATACTATGCTGGTGTTTTTAGTTTTAGAACTGAACCATTTTTTGGGGGTTTCTCTAACACTATATGCTTACCGTCAAGCGCCCCGCAGTAGTTCGGAAAGTTCCACATGTCAGAAAATTCGCGTTCGATGTTGCTTCGTGGGAACTGGCATAACGATTGCCAACAGAGTTTGCCAAATGGCTCTTATGGTTTCGTATACTATGTTGCGCAATGTGATGTAACGAAGTCGATAGCTGAATTACAGTGTCGTAAATGAATTGACATGACCAAGAGCTCTGGAACAAAATACATAGCAATTATCAAAATGGAAGTATGTTTTTCTCATAATTACATTGTAAATTCTCCTTACAATGCTTTATGTTATCATATGTATTTAATTATAAAATGTCTATATTTATTGGCAACCATCGATTCAGATTATGTAAGGGGCAAATGATAAAGGCATTACATGTGCTCAGAGCTATGACAATAGATAAACATTAATGTTCACATATTAATGATTACATGTATGAGTGAATTACTTTGCTCTATTTATCCTATGTGTATTTGTATACGTGGTTGTGTGTTTTCGGTGCCTTTCATGTCGATATGTGTGTATTTATGAGTTTTATCCTCTTTTTGTTTCAGCTATGCAGTGTAGAAAAAGGTTGGTAGTAGTTTTTCGTGACAGTTTCAGGAAAGCTTACAAGAAAAGCAGGACCACTTCTGGTCGGACGGCTGCACACGTGCGGTCTTAGAAGTATGAAGTAGTCATGTCTTTCATTATCCCACACACTGGAGAAAGGAGCCAGATATCCAATCTAACATGTGATGTTGAGAGCAGTGACGACGTTGAGATTAGTGAGTTAGATAATTCAGATGCTGTGAGTATGGACAACGAACATGATGAACGGCGACACGGTAAAAATTATAACTTACATGAAATAACCTCACAACGAACGGGTGCAATGGGAGTTACATGTCGCACTCCAAATATAAGGGATAAAGGTAAAGACAGCTCCCACCCTCCAGTTGCACAAGTTCTGCAAGAGTATCTTCGCACCAAGATATGCAAGCCTAAAGCTACACCGCACACTGATACTCTCAGTACTTTTTTTCAAAGACATGGAGTAAACAGTCACATAATTTAAGGTACCCAACGAAATAGAAATTAAAGGGAAGATTACTAACCTTGTCAACGAATACGAAATTAAGAACTACCATAGTCCAGTATCGTCCACCTCACAAACCTCTTCACAAGAGCCAGCTTTGCATTGCTCATTCTCAACGGAAGAGTACTCGGTGGATGACTATACCGCTACAACACAATCTCCACAGTATAGTTACCAGGAACAACGACCGCTAACACAACTTGTGACAACCACGGAACAGCAAGTTGCGCCAATTTGTCTTACGTCATCACATGTTATGATAAGCGGACTACGGCAGTCTTATGGCTTGCCATCTGGTGTACCTTTACCTTAGACGTATCCTTCTGTATTATGCCATACGAATCTATAAATACTGTTTTCTATGAAGTTTAATGTCAATTGTGTGGTTGAGTAAAATTCACATTTTGGTTGGACTTCCATTGCCTCCAGTAACTACGACGAGGAACAAATAGAATGACAAAAATAAAACAAGTTACAACGTACAACACAAAACGAATTATTAATAACCAAAAAACCAAATAAAATATTGTACATATTTAATTGTAAAAGTTTGAATTTAACTCAATACATGCTGACAAACTGTGCATTTTGTTTTTTTGTGACGAGGTCTGTAAGCTTGAATTAGGTTATGACAATTGTTATACACAAAAATCATTTGCAATTATGTATACATAAAGACATGTACTTACTTCAGCGTCAGTGCAAGTCGTTCCTCCTTACATACAGTTTCTCGATACGGCGAATATTTCTTTGACAGAGGAAGCAAGTTAACAGCTCGTAAAATTTTTCTCGTGGCATACGAAAATACAGGAAAGATTTCGCCGTGCTGGCCGTTACAAGTGGGTTAACTACGTGCCGAGCCGCGCCGCGCCGTGCCGAGTCGTGCCGAGCCGCGCCGCGCTGTGCCGAGTCGTGCCGAGCCGTGCTGTCCGTTCATAATGAGTTTCCTCCTAAAGTAGCCACACTGAGAAAAACTGTTTTGTGGTGACCAAAAAAGTGTTATTAGTGTCTATAAAATTCTTTTTTCAATACAGTCGTCACAAATAATTTTGTCGCACCAGAAATTTCTTCCCAGTATTTAGTGGCAACCAGAAAAGGACTTCAGTGGTTACCAATAAATTCAGTATGTTGTTATCAATAATGTGTATGTGCATGGCATAACGATGCAGAAGGTTCACTATACCTATGATGTTATCAATATATATTGATAACGTCATAAGTATAGTGTACTTACAAGTATAGTGTACAGGCGGGTTGCGAAGCTGCTGAATATGGAATACAAAGCGAGTGCTTTGGCAATAGAAGGGAAAAAAAAATATTAGTATTAAATAGGAGAAGAGCACTACAGTGTGATACCATCACAGTGCGAGGGTGGGACAAAATAAACGCGAGATATAAGTCGCATGCGTGACAATTAGCATATTATGCAGTATGGTAGGATAAAACACACCCATAAATGACAAAGTGATATATATAANTTCAGTGGTTACCAATAAATTCAGTATGTTGTTATCAATAATGTGTATGTGCATGGCATAACGATGCAGAAGGTTCCCGGGCAGTACACTATACCTTTGATGTTATCAATATATATTGGTAACGTCACAAGTATAGTGTACTCNCTTTGATGTTATCAATATATATTGGTAACGTCACAAGTATAGTGTACTCACAAGTATAGTGTACAGGCGGGTTGCGAAGCTGCTGAATATGGAATACAAAGCGAGTGCTTTGGCAATAGAAGGGAAAAAAAATATTAATATTAAATAGGAGAAGAGCACTACAGTGTGATACCATCACAGTGCGAGGGTGGGACAAAATAAACGCGAGATATAAGTCACATGCGTGACAATTAGCATATTATGCAGTATGGTAGGATAAAACACACCCATAAATGACAAAGTGATATATATAAACTAGCATACAAAAAACAAGAAATAATAGTAACGTGTGTGACAATTTTAATTTACATACGGTGCGGTATGGTGGAAACCACACGTACACGACAAATATAAAGTAGCATGTAATACCATATTTAGGTGAACATACACACGTGTGACAAGACGACGGAGAATAAAACTGTAGCAACAGTTATAATATGTTGGAAATAAACAGACGTGCCAAGTTGATGAACATGTCGTCAGGGCAGCCATAATTGAAACAAAATGAGATAGTAGTAGTCACATATGTGACAATATCAGTAGCATAAACTATAGAATAATGAAGGGCGTACAAATGCACGTCAAGCTGAAGTTGTTGTTGATGACAAACGTACACTCACATACGTAAAAAATGTGCATGTTATACCGCATGTTTTGAAAACATACACATGCATGTGGTATACCTTGCAAGACTACTACTACTTGCATGTGCTCCAGTATACCTACGAGAAATTAAAATATGTACAGGATGTGCTGATAACAGCCTGGCAAGTAAGATGGATTCTTGCATGCGCTCTAGCGTGTTACCACCCAGTATTCCTGGCAAGGAGAAGATTGCAACTCTTGTATGAACTACAGTATACTGAATCAGACTGTGCGGGCCAATAAATATTAGTATACCTGGCAAGCCATATGGTTTTGCATGGGCTGATAATTTACCACACAATGTTAAGAATGTACCTCTTGTACGAGCTACTGTAGACTATCAGTCAGCATACCTGACAAGCCTGCAACACACTTACACGTGCTATAGCATGCTAATCGAGATATAATTATGGCTACCAACACCTTCAGCAATATAGCTGACAAGCGGAATACGACGACGCTTGTACGGGCTACACTACAAGCTGGGAGAAAAACACTCTCTCCGACGACAGACATATATGTAAGAATGTTGTGGCTTATCCATAGCTGTTTTATTTTAGGTGTGATAACCATAGGGGATGGTATGAATGGCATCATCCAGGACTTTTCTTTTGTCTTACATCCACGAAGGCGCTGGTTTGTTTGTGCGCTCGGTATAAACTTTGGGTTGGTACGACCTAATACTAGCGACATGCACTCGCATGCAGCACTGAGCCAAAAGGATGCGCCGATAATCGTCAAACATTATCGTATTCTCTGCAACGCACCTTTGTATCCCCTTCGCGCGTTTCACTACCATACCCAGGCAGCGGTGTGCATACAGCTTCGCCCTCAACCCGACAAACTCAACCATATCATTACGCCTGCACTCATTCTTGAATTTGCCAATCACCTTAGCATTGACTGGAGAATAGCAGAAATGAGTGGGAGGATAGCCGCTGGTGTCGAACTCTGACATGAGCCTCGGGTCTGAGGCGAGGTCGCTGTAAAAGTCAGGGCAAGCGATCTCCATTATATAGGAATCAGTATCCATATAAGCGATACCCACACTGCCCCCATACCGCGCTCACATTACATCGTAGTAAAATCAATGCATGAGTGTTTTCGACAGGTCGAGTACGGCAAACACAGCGTATATGGACTTGTTAAACGTTACACTCTCTTGGCATAATTTCACCTGGGACAACGATTTATCATATATCGTCCTACATTTAAATGCAGCTTTTGCGATTAACTTCATCGCACGAGCTTCTCTACACGCGAGTTCCATACGCTGTCATTTACGTTTATTATCCATAAGCTTGCCGTACGTTGCATTATTCATTAATTTGTAAAAAGTCCTTCTCGAAGGCATTTGTTGCTGCCTGACATTTCGTCGTATTCATGTCTATATACGGCTTTAGCAATGCCTTCTGCTGGAATTGAATGACACGGTGAACCGACCTCAGCCGCAACCCATGATCCAATGCTTGCTTCAAATTAACATAATGTATAATATAATGAAGCTTGCTCTCTAGGGTCATCATGAGTTTAGCGTGCTTGGACCCAGGGGGACGCTTGCTCACTGGCAGGAATGGAAGATCCATGTGCTCTTCGTGAAGAGAGTTAGGGTAATCTACATCTAGCTCCAGTATGTATCTGACATCTCCGTCGTCCTGCACGCTCATGACATCGATGTTCGTGCAGGTCCATTCGAAACCACTGTATGGTATAGGCAGGGACATCGCCCACCCGTATAAATTATTGGCATCTACATACTGCAGGTAGGTGGATGGCTTGCTGGCATCGTACTTGGCTGGTATATACCTATTGTTCGCTAGCACATGCTGCTTAATAGATTGAGCAACCCCTCCCTGGATACCAGCCTCAATAAACAGGTGGATGTCGTAGTCGGTAAGCAACTCTAATGCCACCTGCGTCTTGCACAACATCACATCAAACGAAAACCTGTGAGCACTAACATAGCACACACAGTGGAGACTGTATGTGGGTAGACAGAGCCCCCGGAAATCCTCGAAGACGTCGCACAGAATCAACACGTCCATCTTCAGGTAGAGCTTTGCATAGTCCTGGAGGGTGTCGCAACGGAACACATCCCAGATGGTTCGTACATGCTAGTAGTCCTCAGTGCTAACATTCCCCCCAGTGAGCCTATTATATAATGACTCTATAGCTGGTAACCGCGGCTCGACGAGCTTCTCCCGCGAGTTGACATAATCGTAGGGGAAGACACCTTTCCGGGTTACCAGCTTGAGCTCGCGCTCTACCATGAAGAAGCGAGATGTTGCGTGGAAGTCGCCAGATGGAAGATTCTGCACAAGCATTTGCCAGGCTGGCAGACATGAACCTATATGTATCGATGAACTGTATAGTGACCTTGTCCAAACTCATACTGAAGGTGATGAGTTTCTCCTTGCTATGTAGAATAATAAATATGACCTGGGAATCATAGCCAAGCTGCTCAATTATGAAATTGGCATCATACATTAAGTTATGGAAGAGTATCGGCAGTCTCTGGGGATTGTGGCGAAGCTTGTTGTAGTAATTACAAGCCATACCGATAAAATTGCTGGTAAAATGGTCATGGTCGTGCACCTTTCGGTTGGTGTAGGTGAGCACGCCTGAACAATGGCAGCAGGTAGTGGTTAGCATAGAGCCAGCCTGTTCCTCGCACGTGAGTGTGTGCATAGGTTCAATCTGACTGTATATGGCTTTCGCCAGGTGACCTATCCTAACCACCTCTTCCATGAAGTGTTTCGATTCACCTTTGCCCGTGTAACATATTACACCCGGGGTAGGCTGGCCGTCTTGGAGGATGGAATAATTGCATTATGTACTTTAACATATATGCCACAAGAATAGGGCTCGTGTTTTTGGTACCTGTAAGTGTAGGATGTGTCTGGGTTCGGCTGACATAATTGCACAGGCACCAGAATTGCCTCAAAATCTGCATATACTATGATAGGTACCTTATTGCCATTCTGATAATTCTGGAACTTGAGCACAGGCAGCTTACTGTCAGTGGCCGGCTACGGCATGTCAGCACGAACAGCAGTATGGTCATTACCTCCTGTGCTCAGCCAGAGTTTCGCACCCGTCAGCCCTGCCATGTGTGCAGGATTATCATATGCCTTGAAGCAGCATTTACATATATTAATTACACATTCGTGACCAGTCACCTGGGAGTGTGCCAGTCACGAGAAATTCGTTATATAGCAATAATGCGAGTTCTGGTCCTATACAGTGGTGAGTAGCAGCAAATAAAAGTGCTGGGCCAGGTCCACACCTGTCACCTGTATCGGAATCACTTTCGTATTCTCGTCATCGAGTGCATATATGTTCACTCTGACCCCTGGATTAGATCTCTCAAACATAGCTATTTGCTGTAGAGGGGTGGAAAAATATATGGTGTTAAAATTGAATCATGTCTCTAGCTTGGTGTATTGTAGGTTGATGTGCTGCTGATGTCCCTCCTCCCTCTTCGAAGCTTGCCAGAATTGGATGTTTAAAGCACTGCAGGTCAGCATTGTGCCGGTTGATAATCGACTTTTTCTCCGCTAAACCTGTAAGCAAGTTGATGTATGAGGAGACTCTAAGGGAATCGAGCTTATTGATGCATAACTGGACCCATTTCATGGCAGTGAGAGTTCAGCTGCTGCCATTCCCCATATAGTCAGTCTCCTCCTGACACAGCTTGACAATAGCAGTCGACACTGCCTCCTCTATGTCGGCCTCATTAAATACAAGCGTTTTCTTCGTCTTAAATGCTCGCTGATCGACCTCGTCGTCCTGCGGCTCTGGTTTGCTGTATACGCACTAGAGAAATAAATTAGAATTCACGGCCCCCTGGTTCTCGACTTCCTGCTCGAGTTGGCTAATTATATTCGCTCTCATATGCTCGAGGTAGCCACAAATGTCTACGGCCACCCTCGAGGTATTCTCCGCGATGTACGTTTTCATAACACGGCAGAACGCGCTTTCAACCTCCATGAACCAATACAGGTTGCCCATGCCGCTGGCCTCAGTGGCAATGGGACCACGGCGAAAGTTACCCTCTTTCGCACGAGCTGACATTGCATGGGGCGGCCAAGGCTGTGGGCCTACCACTCGCACTCGCTTCACCAGCCGGGAGGTTGTTGTAGCAGTACCAGAACACTTTGCGCTATGCGCACGAAGTCTATTGGCTCTGGTAAACTGCCGGCCATAGGTCCCACATTCTAATGGCTGAACTGTGGGATTCGCCCAACAACCACGTTCATGACTATGTGAGTCGAAAAGATGTCTGAAGCCCTAATTGAAAAACGTGCAGTTGGACGAGGCAGCCTGTCTGATCACTCCTGTACATGTGGTTCTATGTCATACAAGATGTTTGGCACGTGCAAATTGGCATCCACACTCCTTGCATCAATGTCGGGCCGGCTGCCAGAATGGATTGAGAGCGCAATTATGTTCGTGTCGCAATCCATTCCGACGATCTGTAAACATACGGGTACAGAAACCACACTGTAGTGCGGGCCTACATATATTAGGGGGCTAGTCAACGCTGCTGAGGATGGATGCAANTTTCTAGGTTAGTTCGCAAAAAATGTATGTTTGTATGTAACACTTTATATATAAATTACAAAAAACTGTATATATAGAGTGGGAAAAACACATAAGTGCGTTCGCCGGGCCTCGACCCCGGGAGTGATATGTGTACAACGTCTAGTGGATGAGTTGAATGAAGGGAGGTATAAACAGTGAACTGTGTGTACTATAGGCATCCCCCCGAGCCTCGAACCTGGGAGAGAGATATGCATACAAAACACGCTAGAGTGTGTAAAAAAAATTGGTATGGAGACACAGGTACTAATTGCAGGTTATGACGAACGTTATGAATACTAAACATTTAAAACAATTACGAAGACAATAGTTAAATGTGAATGGTCTATGTAACTGATTGTTATAACCAGCTTACATGTTACGTTAAACAAGACGAGTCGCACAGGTAGTTCCTGGTCTGCGACGTCGTAATGTACACAATTAATGTCCGATAGTGAAAGTTTAACAACGGGACCATTTGTAATCGGTCGACACAGCATACATAATTCCTTCACAGACTAAGGACCTTGTAGTGAAAACTCGCAAGAACATCTTACAACATACACATGCAGCGAGAGCCAGCGCGACTTTTCATTATATCACAGGCTTATATAAATATACCTGCCTCATGCCGATACCTATCCCGGCGAGTAGATGTAAAAAGTGTTCTTAGTGACTACAACTCAACGTGTTGGGAAACTATGTATATGTTTTCAAATAAAAATGTGCATAGTAATAGAACAATATGTAGGTAGCATTTAACTTTCACGTTACAGAGACACATATATGTGTTAGTCTTAGAAGAGAAAAAAAAAACTAATTCACCTATTCCATGAGCTTGATTTTGTTTTGGTTTTACCGAAACACACATAGATACTAACTCAGTCACATCTAGCAAAAAACCTATCAGATAAAAGTCAATTTTCGTGTAAAAGTATGATAGACCAATAGTTGGTTTCCCGCGAGCACTGTATAGTGGTAAAGTAAATTAGTGAGTTCTGTTTACTAGAAAGACAATATATAACCAGGTCCACTACATCACAGTGTCTGCCAAGTCAGTAAGTTATAATCCCTCACATAGTATTAACGTTCAGTGTGTGGGATATGAACTACAATTAGCATAATGGAATGCCTACGATATATATGTAAAAACATTTAATGCTTAACATCGTAAAAAAATCGGCTGCACACACACACACATGATAGTTCTCTTACCTACATTTTATATAACTATTGTGATTTATGTCTACTCACCAAAACGATGCAGATGAAGACTTACCCAAAAAGAAGTGAAACGCTTTATAAAGTATCAGCTGTAGCAGATGCCAGCGAGGTGACTTGATGGCGCTGGACATATATACCACACAGAGCTCAGCGGCCAGAGCAGTTGCAGATGTTAGCGAGCTGACCCTGGGTGTGTATAGATACACGAGTTTAGAGCAGTTGATAGCAAGATGGCGCCACGACCCCTGGATGTGGATAGTAGCAGCATGCAGAGCACAGTGGTCAGACAACGAGTGAGGGTGTAGAAATCTGCGAGGTTGTATATATACCCCTTCCACAATGGAGTATTGTACGGAGAGAGTTTTTAGAAAATCATCAACACGTTATTTCACTGTTTGTCCCCGCCATTTGCAGGAAACATCTCCAGTGCAGTTAAAGACTATTCAAATATAATATCTCAGCAAATGAAATATGTGCCTTCTACCTAATTTCACATGAACTAAAACATGTCAGCTTACCTGTTATTAGCACTTACTTCAACATACCTATATGGGAAACAGTAACATATAAGTAATTGATCTCTTTAATATTCAACTGACTAGGACCTTAAACGTATTGTGTGTGTAAAATGATTTTATTAATATATAGTAGTACATTAGTTATTATTTGCGTTTAACATCTCACCTGACTTGTTCCTTTTTAATATGCTAGAAGCATTGAATTAAAAAACAGGATTGTGTGTACTGTTTGTGGCTAATGTGTTTTCAATATACTAGCACGTATTTTTGTTTTCAGGGTTTGTTTTGACATCTCCCCACCCAGAAATAAGAACACGCAGAGTTTCAGAACACGTATATATACAATGTTACATAAAGAATATATGAATTATATTGTTTGATTAAACATCATAACATATCATACACACACATTGTCTCATAAGAGGTATTCACATACCTTTTTTCAATTAAGAAATAAAAAATGTAAGATATACATAATATAGCAAGTTGATTTTAAAAAAACACATAAAGTATTATACATACATAAGAAATATACACATATTTCATTTTTCAATTAATTCAAAAACATGAGATAACCCTACTATCCCATGAAAATAATATGCACATATTAACACAAGTAATTATGTAAAATAATTTCAATTAAAAAAAACCCAAAAGTATTATATTCCCATAAGAAATATTCAATTGACTTTTTTAAATTAAAGCAAAGAAACTAAGATATGTATATTAACACAATCAATATACAATTTTAAAGACAATTTTTTTTTTTTAGGTTACATACAATTTTCACTACACGTTCGCAAGCAGTGTATTGAAGAGCTGTTGCAGTAGAGTTTTCCTCTCTGCAATGGTTAATTTTCTCACGTCTTGCAGTGATGAATTCCCACAATTCAGGCAGGCGGTGGCAGGCGTCTTCCTCTTCTTACGGCCAGGACATGGTGCTCTGCGACGAGGAATTTTGCAGCCTTAACAGCAGACTTGACAGCAGCAGCATCCTTCTTACGTTTGACGGTGGCGGCGACAACCAGCGGTTGGACGTCCTCGGTTATGTCAATCACAGCAACAGCTATGTCAACAGCAGAGTTGACAGGAAATTGAGACTCTTGTAGCAGCACACAGTCGGGAAAATGAACACAAATTGCATCGTGCAACATACCGTGCGTAATCACCTCGTCCGCACCACAAGGTAAGGGAGTGTCTGTTCGCATATTTTTAACAACACATCTCCCAAGTACATTACAGTCTATCATCTGCTGGAATCGCTCGTATGATGTAGAATTGGGCAAGCAGCCAATGTGCTATGCTGTCACACTGTTCACTGTACGTTCTCGCCTCGGTGGTCTCACCAACAAGTTCATAGATGATGGCGCTGTCACTAGGCGTCACACTGCGGTAGGCTGTCTCTGGATGAAACGGCACGTTCATCTTGTTTGGTAACTCACTGAAGTCGAGTGGTAGGATACATGTAGTTTATATAGCATGTACACTACGTCGACATTACGTCCGAGCTTTGACCAATAGCAGTAGAAGGCATGCAATAAGATCATACACAACCTGACAGCATTTGCACTTGCTGCGACAAGACAGTTCGCCCTCGGCCGTCGTGCTGCTGTCTGATGCTTCGCTCTTCATTATGTAGAAATAGTTTTTTATTCTTCACTTATATACACTTCACAGGGCGGGAAAGTGGGAAAGCTTCCCCACCCACGTTCATGAAGCAATTGTAATTGAAGACACATATGTTCCTCAAATACTTGTAATTGTTTTAATTGAAGACACAACACACCTTAGCAGAGCAGGGTATAATCTATTTGCTGCCACAGTCTACCAGTGTGGTCATTTGTAAGTGGTCTGTACACTCTTTGGTCCAGCATTAGGTTGTGCTGGTATCCATGTCTCGCAGGATATAGTTCAATTTCTTGCTCTCATGACGTAGTTCATTGCGTAGTTCGATAATATCTTCAATGTCGACACGTGTTGCAAGTATACGTCCATTTGCAGGTAGCTCGCTGTTTGGCCAGAGATTGAAGATGGCACACTGTTCGCATTTGTAGCAGGGTAGAATGCCCCAATGGAAGTTACCCCGGGTGTCGTGATATCCCCACAAATGATTTTCTCCATCACGTATCTGCACTTGTTCGTGTCCCAGGTCGGGTTTAAACACCACTCTTCTAAAACCAATAAATTAGCTAATGTACAAGTTCACATCCTCCGGCAGAAATGTCACACAGTCACGTATGTCAAACGGAATACACATGCCCGACGATAGTTCTCTTCTGAATGATACACTGATGTCTACTGCGGCTAGTTCTAGCACTTGTCCCTTCTTATATTGCGGCCAGGTCCGTCTCACATGTTAACGGCGAACACATTGTCTTCCATGCAACTGTTCTTCGATGCATGCACGTTGTATGGTACTCACCCCTACAAAACTCTGTCCAGCAGGTAATTACATTGTCTGTGTTAGACTCACACAGTTCATACGCAATTGCACGAGGAAACCAAACCTGATGTATATGCTCTTCGCCTGCTAGTGTTAACATTGTACAGAGCGAAAACTGTAGCTTCATTTCAGGTCTCAGGTAATATACTGCACATAAAATATATTACATGGTATCGAGCGAAAGTAGTTCTCGTCGCTTCGACACGCCCGGTGTTCAAGTCCGTTACAGCAATCTACTTCCGAGGGCTGACTAGGTGGTTTGAAGTGAACTCGCCTTTATCCTACCATGACTTCGCCCTTGTGTGTGACTAGCGGGTTGAATGTTATGTACATGACTGAATATTATATATGCTAGAAAAGCGTCTTGCTTCCATATTTATGACAAAAANCGGGTTGAATGTTATGTACATGACTGAATATTATATATGCTAGAAAAGCGTCTTGCTTCCATATTTATGACAAAAAATTTCTACATCACGCATTGGCCTGTCATTTTACAATAGCTGGGAGGTTGAACACTATGTACATGACAGAATATGTATGATATGCTAGGAGAGAGAGTCTTCCGCATTTATGAAAATTCAACGGCGTGCATTGACCTACCATTGTCAATTGGCTTAATGCTCACATAGCTAAACCTAACTGTAGACACATTAAGCTTGATCATACCTGCATCAGTGATGAGTTGAAAGCACCGAATAGGCAGCCTGGTGCGAAACTCTTCATCTAACATGCAGGATACACAATTGCCGTATGCTGTCTCGGTTCTCCAGAAATCAGATGCGATGTACAGCTTCCCGATTATGAGGTCCGACAGCACTCTATACTGACCGGTCCCATTAAGCTTGGCGATTAGACCTTCAATTGCTGATACAGGATCAGTACTATAGTTTCCAGCATCACAGGGCAACANCGAGGCCACGGCTGCACTCTGCACACACGTGGACAATGTTTTTTACATACCGTTCTCTCAACTTTCTAAAAGAAGGACAGCCAGCCTCCGTTTGGAGATCACAGAGTTTTATTTTTGTTGCGCAATAAATGCTTAAATGTCGCTTCTGCTCCGACCTCGCTATGCAGACCATGTCACTCTCTTTTAACATTGAGGTAAGTACATACATCGCACACTTTATCGTATTCTACATCACCCACACTCCAATTGAGACTGTGATAGTAAAGTTCCAGCCATATATTTGTTACTTTCCTTTCACACTTAGCTCGGGCCATGGAAATGACCATGGGAATATACTTGTTTCTATGCTCCCGTCAATGTAAGCTACACAGATACATTTAATAATGAACCCTCACTGTGAGACGCACCCCTGAAAGTTCACGTACATTATGATGGTCGGAGAGTGAATGAAGTATAGTCGACACTAACATCAGTACTTTAAGTACCCTGTCTCGTACATTGTACGTGACTAGTCTGTTGTGAAGTATTAACACATAGGCCTGAGTGAAGGCCGGAAAATTCTCTGCGGAGGGTCTTTCAATTCTACAGTCCACCACACCCGATTTAATTCTATCATCCTGTTTACTAACATCAAATACCAGTAGGGCTGCAGTGTTCATAAAGGTGTTCGGTTCGAGTGTGGGGTCCTGCATTTGTCCATAGTAAGACCTCTGGGAGTCTGCGTACATTTGATATGGGACTATATGTAAGCCGTTTATAAAATCAATGTTTAAATCGCCATATGGGTAAGCCTCGGAGTTTAAGAAAAATTTAACGTTCTCAATATTTACATGATCGAATATAGAACAGTTGGTATTGATTACATTTCGTCTGCCTGTCTGAAACACATCCATTATATATCTAGGTTTTTCACTGGTGAAACTAGTTTTAACATTCTCATTTACGCTCGTTGAGGCTGGAATACTCGGGTACGTCTCTAAACTCCATGTACAAAACACAATATCTACGTTCCTTCCTTTTTCCGCATATTTCAATAAGTTTGCGCATTCAGACATGTTAACCTGCACATGAGGCAGTAACCAGTCAATAGATCGTATTGAGAGCATTGCGGCTTCCGGTGCTGTGCCAGTGTCCTAAAGATAGGTCGCTTGTGTGTTAGCCATGTGAATAACTAACTCTTGTTTTGAATTAATAATTACATGCTGGTAATCCTCCGCGAAACCTAACAGCATAGCTAGTGGAATACATACTTCAAATTTACCGTTGGCATAGACAGGAACCTTAAAGTCCTCTTCGATTCCTCAGCTTGCCATTTTGGTG
>NQII01002920.1:45900-92426 GCA_002778355.1 Clitarchus hookeri | reverse complement strand
AAGCAAAAGAGACCAGCACAACTAAGCAAAAGAGACCAGCACAACCAAGCAAAAGAGACCAGCACAACCAAGCAAAAGAGACCAGCACAACTAAGCAAAAGAGACCAGCACAACTAAGCACCAGGGACCAGCACAGCAGAGCACCATCCCGTCAAACTACGTCGCTCGATCAAGCAAGGGTAGGAATCTTCTTCGTTTAAGGTTCAGCATTGACTCTCACCAGACTTTGCTCAAACAGATGTGACGTTAAACAAAGTGACGGAGCGCCGTCACATTCCTAACATTTGATAATGTTCACAGATTCTTGTCTTCACAGTGAAGGCATATTCATAGTTTTATCTTCGGAGAAGGGATTTTTTCTCTAGAAGAGAGTTTTTGCGACACTTCTTAGAGAAAATTCGAAACAATAACAACTTGCCGATTTTTTCCTGCGCAGATTTAACAACTTGCAACCTACGTAATACAATTCAACCAATAGTCGGTGTTGACTTTGTATTCTCCAACTTTTGAAAAGTGATTCAGATTGTGCCCATATTTTATACACAAGAAATGGGAATGGTCTCCTGTTCGAATAAATTATAATAAAAAAAAATTGTCATGGAGTAAACAGATATGACTTCTAACACCTACGTGATTAAAAGCCTTGTCTTTAAATCACAGTTGACACTATATAAACTGTTATCTTACTGGTCAAGAGTTCTTTACAAAGTGGCACAGATAAAGTACATGTGACATTGCTATTGCCTTATAAACTTGTGTTCATTAGTCACTGATCGAAAGGGGAAAATGGGCAGAGCTATAATTTTTGTTCTTGGGAAGGTGCAAAAAGTGGAGGAAGGAATCCGGATAACCTTCACTACTCTTTCTGGGTAAGCTGTCAAGGTCAAAAGTAGAAAATAGCACTCATCGGAGGTGCAGAGTTGTTAAATATATTATATTACAATGATTCTAATTTTTAGGGGTCATGATACTTCTCAGTAAAGTAATATTTCTGCGAAATATGCAGCTTTGTTTTGATGTTTCAAATATTTTTTCCACCATAAAACGTTAGAGTCGGGTAACCGCTGAAGTCTCACAGAGGGGCGTAATCGCGGAAGATACTACACGCCAGTTAAATTCCACGGACATATAGGGGATGAAGTATTTAATGTCTATACCCGTGTTTCCCTTAGCATCCAACTCCCGCGTTTCTATACTTGCTTCACCCGTACTTTATTCTCTATGTAAACAAATAGAACTTTGTAATTTCGTATTTCGCCGCGAACAACAATGACTGCTAAAGACTGTTCACGGTTAAATGAGCAACTATTAAAATCAACCTTTCAAAAATGTCACTGCCACTATTTACGTATATTTAACGGGTAACCTGAATGGCATGCGCCCAGTAAAGTTGGCAACAACGGAGGAAAAGTAGTTCCATGTGTTGACGTAAAATTAAAAGTGTTAAGTAAAAATTTGTAAATACACACTGGAATGATTTATTTTACGTTCTGTTTTGTAAACACAGATATATGTGTAATGATTAGAAAATTTTCTAAATCTTTTCTTTTCTAATAATTGCACAGTCATTTGACCAATGCAGGAATAAAGTGATAAGGTCCATGGCAATGTTAATTTTATATAAGATAGAAGAATACATAATGTGCGTACAATTATATTTTAATCAGGGTTTTCAAAAGTGCTCAGTTTATCGTGAACAACATATAGCTACCAGAACTGTGTTAGTATGTTGCAACGTTTATTATGTCACACAATTATATCTCACAATCAACGTGATCGGTCAAGGTTGGTCACTACATATATAGTCGTTTTTCGATAGGTACTCAATGCCGAGGCTGGAATCATTTTTTTTGTTTGTGTAGAGTTTGTTGCACTATTTACGATAACGCTATTCATCACTTTGTCTAGCGTCGTACATTTCCGAAATTTTTGTTTTCTTCCTACACCGCGTGCTTCATGCAGTCGTAGCATTTCCGTTCGTTTACCCCGCGTACTGCTTGCTACCTGCTCACCACGCAACTTACAAGTGGTACTGTGACGAGATTCCTGATGCGCGATGCAAATACTTGCGGCTGACATATCGGCAGCACGCCCAGCTACTTGTTTCAAAGGCGACGTCGAAAGCTGCCAGGAAAGATAATGCCAAGTACATTTCGAGAACGATTATTTTTCCGGCACTTTTTAACTGTTGTCTCTGAACATGCCACGAGTCCACATCAGCACACGGCTCACATCCTCGATGCGCCATTTGAGCAAATGTCGATAGCGGCAGAGCGGCTTCGTGCGGTAGTAGACACGCGCCAGAACCGAGGGAACAGTTTGTCGAAACATGGCGCATGCGCGTGTATTAGCCAACAGCTGTCAAATCATTTTGGAAAGATTTGTGGGAAATCGTCAGTATAGAAACGCATAACGCTTTGTAAGAATACTTCTTATTTGATTAGGTATTAGAGATTGCACAACAGGTTCGTAACAACGCGAACTACTTTCGCGTGAATTCGGATAAAGTGCGGAGGTTAACCAATTCCGGAAGACGAAAAATGTTAACACTGAAATAAATATAAAGAATCAAAATAATTGTTAGCATTATTACGAGTTTATCTCACCATTAATGATATTCCAAAAACGATTCACATATCCAAAACGTTAATTATGTTTCATAAAATACATATCAAATATTGTAACCAATATNTATTCCAAAAACGATTCACATATCCAAAACGTTAATTATGTTTCATAAAATACATATCAAATATTGTAACCAATATCTACATAAACACAAATCGAAATAAATGTATGATAATATAGTCTAAACAAAATACAGTAACGAGAAAACTATTGAAATTAAACTAAAATACCAACAAATCATACATAAAAATGATTCAAAACGGTATATTATAAAACTAATTATAAAATTAAAAATTAATTTAATTATTTAAAAATCAATGCTAAAATTAAGCATTACAAGCTGCAATATTTGAAATAAATTTTTGATCTTATAAATAAACAAGAAGTTACTGATATAACTAATGAGTCTACTTTCCTCAATTTGGGTGCAATTAATTTCAAAATATTTTCTTAAAAGCTGAGTTTGTAGGAAGGACTTGGCTTCTCTTTGAAAGCAATAACTTTAGAAATGAAACCAAAAACTTATGCAACAGTAGTGAGACAATTACAAATAAACACATGGTTTACACGGGACTTGAACCCAGAAAACCTCGTACTATAAGCTAGCGTGCAATCCACTGCATACGGAGGTCGGATTCGAATCACCAACCTCGGATTTAATCAGTCTAATGATAGGGTTTATTAACCTTAAACATTTACAGGACCTTTATTTTGAAAATAAGTGACTGAGCCAAATAAAACATGTAAGTTTACACGACCTACCGTAGCGCCACTTGTGTGAGGAATTTGATGAAAGTCGGTTGTTTGGTCCCTGGGATATGACTATTGACATAGAAAACTTAATTTTATTAGTTTATGCTATCGTACAAAATTGTAAGAAAAATAGGCTCTATATACGATGCTTCTAATTTATACTATCAGCCTAAANTTTTATGCTATCGTACAAAATTGTAAGAAAAATAGGCTCTATATACGATGCTTCTAATTTATACTATCAACCTAAAAAATTGGGTTGAATTTGTTTAAATGGTTTAATGCATGTCAAAATTACCTTAATTATTTATGAAGGTGCCATTTTGAAAATCGTTGTCTTACCCATTGAAATCATGAAAGTTTGCATTGCCTTTTGTAGCATTTATGGTGTTCATGGTTTGTTATAAATTAGTTTAAATTTTCCAGTGTACATTTGGTGGGAATCGGTTGTTACTTTTCGAGACATGACATAAAACCTCCATAATTTTCTTGTGGCGATCTTCACGAAGGGAGGACAAAAAATTTATGTAGTATCAGTTTCGATGATTGTATACTGCCANATTTTCTTGTGGCGATCTTCACGAAGGGAGGACAAAAAATTTATGTAGTATCAGTTTCGATGATTGTATACTGCCAATATACAAAATTAAGCTAAAATATATTTCATAATTTCGTACATATTGCTCACTAAAATTATTGTACAGCCACCATTCTAAAAATAAGTGTGTCCTACGTTTAAAAAATACATTTATTATTATGGCCTAACAAAGTGCAATATATTCGCCAAATTTGGTAATAATGGGTTGTTTGTTTCCCGAGATACGAGATAAAATCACAATTTTTTTGGTAGGGCTATCTTACAAAATGGCAGAGAAATGCGGCTCTGCAAAGACAAATTTGATCTTTGTAATAGGTCCTGCCAGCATACAAAGTTAAGTTGGAATTTGTTTCGTTAGTAAAATATACTGTGCTGAAATATTTATATAGCCACTATTTTGAAAATAAGTGCCTGACTTACATAAAATATACCAGTTTACACCACCTTCTGCAGTATTATTTTATTTGTTTGACAAATTTGGAAGGAATCTCTATACCGAGATATGATAGAAAGACTTTATTTATTGGCATGGCGTTATCTAACAAAATTGCGGACAAAAGATGCTCTATATACATACAGCAGATAGTTGTCATATCTACTGCCATCATGCAAAGTTATGTTGGAATTTATTACATGGTTTTGACGATATAGCATTCTAAGCTAAAATAACTATATTGCCGCCGTTTTGAAAATAAGTGCCTGACATTCTTAAAACATATCGCTTAACATCATTTGAATCGGCACTACTTGTTTGCAAATTTGGCAGTAATTTGTTAATTATTTACCGAGTTATGACATAATTTTATTTGTTCGTATTTTGCTATCTTCCAAAATGGCCTACAATCGTGTTTATTTGTAGGTATATATGATGGTTGTAATATATACTTTCACTGTACTAAATGTGGTGAAATTAGTTAAATGGTATGGCAGATATACTAAATAAACTTAAAACATTTGTAATGCCGCCATTTTTAAAATAAGTAACTAATAAAGTTTAATGGCTTACGTTTACATGGCTTACCATAGTATTACATGCCAAATGTTGTGAGAATTTGTTTAATAGTTATCAAGATATATTGTAAATATTAATTTTTTTAATTGGTGCTATTTTCCAAAATGGTAGACCAACAACAATTTCCATTTCGAAATTTAATGCTTACACAATGGTCTGCCAGAATACGAAATTTGGTTTAAATCGGTTGAATGGTTCCCGAGATATGTCACCCACAATTTTGAAATTGTTGCCATTTTGAAAGTAAGTGCCCGACGTGGTATTAAACTGTAAAATTCTGGTGTCCTTCGTAAGTTTTATATGTGTACCAAGTTTGGTGAAATTCGATTGAAGTGTTCAAAAATTGAAGGGGGTTGGGGGGACACACCTGCACAGACTCTCTCTCACTCTCACACACACACACACACACGCGCAGATAGGAAAGTGATCTAATACGCCTTTATTTCCTTCGGAAAGTAGGCTGAAAATGGGTAATAAGGAAGAGACGATCTTATTAGTAATTCCCACGTGGATTTTTTTACCCCAGGAGTAATGTAATCAAAGTTAAAAGTATAGACCTTGAAAACAGAAATCTATTTAGAGTCAGGAGAAGGCCTTGATCGAGCACTATCTACTTTATTTAACCTGTTTTTACAACTGGTTCTTCAAAAGCCTAGTTTTATAACAAAAGTTTAAAATTCGACATTGAAAAAGTGAGGAACTAGCGTTGAAAATGTTCGCGGGCAGTCGAGTTTAGTAAGAAGGACCGCAGCGACTTGGGACAGGCGCCAGTTTCCTAACCAGGGAGGCGTTGGAGGAGGGCATTAATAAAGAGCGATAAATTAACTGCATAATGGCCGAGGTAGTGATGGCCGCACTCATACGAGGAGGGGTAGGCGTGCGCTCTACCCACACCGGGTCGCAACAGACGATCACACGCACCGACACGCACCCACGCACGCTAACAAGCGGCGCGCGAGAGCCTGTCGTCTCCTCTCACGCAGCCGCTCGGCCGGAATGAAAAGTGCTCGGCCGCCTTCGTGTGAGGTCGGCCTTTCCCTCTTCCCAACCACGGACTAGTGATTGTAAGCGGGGAAAGGTGTTTGTTCGTTTCGCCCGCGACCGACAGAGCTCTGGATAGCCAGCGCAGCCGAGCGGACGCATGCGCAGTGAGTGTGGTTTTGGTCAAGGGATAGTGTGTGGCGACGCGGGAAAAAGTTTCCGAAGGTCAGACAGAAACGGAAAATGTAGGAGGTCGTGAAAAACACGGCTCACTCACACCTTCACACACCCTCATTTTTATTATCCCGTTCAGAAGCTTAAATTCACAAATAACGTTTTGTCTTAATAGGAGAATATTCTTTCATGACTATGGCAAATAACAAATAATCGAATATCCTTAATAATGAAAATGGATAATACTGTTTTCTGTTAATTTGTCTTCAGTTTTTTTTTTTTTTTCATTCTTTTCTTCAGTCATAGTCAGCGTAGAGGGAATAAAAGGTAGAATGTGCATGCCAGCTGCGTAGAAAATAGTTGAGAGATTTGGGTGGCTCTTTACTACAAGGTCTTGAGAGCCAATGAGGGTGAAATGAGGTGAGAATGGAGCAGCGCTGGAATTCAAGAGCGCTGGGGGGGGGGGAGATAAGGGAGATCCCCGAAGAAACGCGCCCACCAACGGTATCGTCCGGCATGATTCCCACTTGTGAAAATTCGGGAGTGACCCGGCCGGGGATTAAACCCGAGCCGGGTGAGAGGCCTCAGCCACACAACTTTTGAATAATGCTATTTTTTAGGATAAACGAAATGTAATTTGTAAATCTATTTTCAAAATTCCGTAGGCTACCATAAAACCAATCTCAGTGGGATTTTCAATGTAGCACCCTTGTTTTCTTTGCTTGCTTTACCAAAACTCTAATATTTATAAATCAACAGACTGGCATATTTTGTGGAAAAGATAATTGTGCTGAATGCATGTAGTCGCAGCTGAATATCACAAGTAATGATATAAAACACAAAATTTGTGCTCGTGTAGTTTCTCGTGACTAAGTGGCACCGACTGCAGCTGTCTAGTCCGCTTCTACAAACAGTTGGAATATTCCCGAGATCAGTCATAGTCCTACTGGTATGGCAACTGATGAAAAAAGAAATACTTATCGTGCGCTACAAATTTGAGCGACTGGTATCACTTGACTTTTAACTCAGTTGTTCTACATGTAGGTACTGACGTATATCAGTAGGGGCACCAATATTTTTTTTGGATAAGATAGACTTTAAAAAACACGCACATTTGAGCTACTTTTTNAAAACACGCACATTTGAGTTACTTTTTTTAAACTTCATCTCACACTTTATTGAACAAGCCCTGGATGGGTCAGAGTCGATAACATACATAAAATTATCAAGTGTCTATTCCCGTGCTATCCTGATAAGGAGGTGAAACTTGCTACACATTGCGGCAGCAAGCATCCAATGGACGAACGCCTGTAGCTCGAGTGTACGGGGAGGCCTGTGGATTCTAGTCTACAGGTCATTCAGCCTGCGGAATTTTCGTATTGTACTGTTGGTCTGTATAAATCGTTAATAAACATCTGTAACTTTGCTAATGAAGCAACCCGAAGACTTTCACGTGTCTTCTGTGTTGCAATTTTCATTGATCTTCAAACTTAGTAACAGTAGATTTGACTGATAAGAGATAGGTAAGATTTCGCGAGTTCAGGCAATAGGTTAGATTTTCAAACACTAAAACGTCCGTGCTGCATCCTAAAATGGACCACATGTGACTTTATAGTAGAATCACATTATTATAACCACCTGCTAGAAGTGCCATCTGCTGCGCGTAGCCCATGACGAATGGCCCGTGACTTGGGCTGGTGAAGCAGGTATGTATTGTGACCGACAGGCTGGCTGTTCACAATGCGCTTCCTGCTGTCATGGGTAAGGGAAACTATTTAACCTAATTACAAAAAGGGATGATCATCAGCTTTCGGGTGAAGGGGGCAGCATTTCGGAAACAGCGACGTTTGTGAACTGTTTACGTGCCTCTGTGGTAAAGGTGTATCGTGAGAGGACGAATGGCACCATTGGTAATAACCGTCTTGGAAACTACGGAGCTGTACGTGCCATTGATGTCTTAGGTGAACGTCGACTACTACGGTGCGTGAAGGCCAACCGATGGGCTACAGTGGAACAGTTCAGCGAACCATTCTGCGAACGGGGCTCCGGAGTAGACGGAGGGTGACTGCACCCATGCTAACACAGGTACATAGACGAAAACGTCTGGAATTTGCTCGACAGTATGGTGACAGGAGCGCTGCTAATTGGCGATGGGCAGCCTTCTCCGACGAGTTACGTTTTCAGCTGCATAGAACAGATGGATGTAGCGTGTCCGGCGAGAAACTTCGGAGAAACGACACCCTGCATCCATTTCTAGACGAACAGAAGGCGGAGGGGGCAGTGTTATGGTCTGGGGGATGTTCTCGTGGTATTCTCTAGTTCCCATCATCCGTGTGGAAGGCACTCTTGTTCGATTTGATTATGAATCCATCCTCGGCGAACACAACCACCTGTACATGATGATTGTCTTTCCTCGGGGGGATGGGATTTTCCAGCACGATAATGCACCTTGCCACACGGCTAGAAGTGTCCGCACGTGGCTGGAAGAGCACAATCAAGACTTCGAAGTTCTTNCTCTAGTTCCCATCATCCGTGTGGAAGGCACTCTTGTTCGATTTGATTATGAATCCATCCTCGGCGAACACAACCATCTGTACATGATGATTGTCTTTCCTCGGGGGGATGGGATTTTCCAGTATGATAATGCACCTTGCCACACGGCTAGAAGTGTCCGCACGTGGCTGGAAGAGCACAATCAAGACTTCGAAGTTCTTNCGATAATGCACCTTGCCACACGGCTAGAAGTGTCCGCACGTGGCTGGAAGAGCACAATCAAGACTTCGAAGTTCTTTCCTGGCCTTCAAACAATTGAACATCGTTGGGACCACCTCTATCGTCAGAAGAAGAAAATCGGTATTCCTCATCTTTAGTATATGGATCAAACATACGCGATATCTTAGTATACCAAGNTCGTCAGAAGAAGAAAATCGGTATTCCTCATCTTTAGTATATGGATCAAACATACGCGATATCTTAGTATACCAAGATGAACGGAAGCAATTTTAGAACTGATTTTTGTTAGCCCAGTACACTAGCTTCGTACACGTGGAGAAATTCTCATATAATACTCGCTCTTCTTATATTATTATTAATATTTAATTGTTCTACACTGTAAAAAATAATTGTAAATATACTCATGCAAATTTTACATTTTGTATGTGTAATTTGTAAAAACAACTACAGTTCGTGTAAATTTACACAAATGTTTTTAAGGAAAAAGTTAATTGGAAGGTAGCGTGATTCTGTGTCGCCAGAGCGCACTGCCAACCGATTTGTAAATACTTCCAAACCATCCTCTAGATGTCACCACAGTCGTATTTCCTCCCTCCTCTGACAAATAGACAGCATATGTCATCCAATCACGGAACCACCGAGTGCCAGGTAATTCGCTTACCTCTCTAATGACCCGTCGCTTCTAGCAGATTGCTCTCTGCGATAACAACGTTCGAGGGTTAGCAGTACTCCGACCGTGTGTATGACAACACAGTTGGAAAGCCAATAATAAATTTTTGTAAACCTTTCACTATTGATTACAATGGCTGGGGCATTTAAGATTCGTTATTTTTACGTGTATATAAAATTATGGCAATAAAAATATACATTTGTTTATATACGCAGACTGAGGTGTTTGTCCGAAATTCTAATGTGTCAAACAGCAAGTAAGTTACTGTTCAGAAAACAGGAACGAATGTGAATGCATTTTCATTCGTTAATGAAACTTACATTGGCTGTGTTTATTTCCGATAATTGATCAAGAATTGAATTATTTTTCACGATGTTGGTGCATAACGTTTGCACCAAAGATCTTGTTTCGTAATGATGCAATGTTATAAAAAAGTTCCTACATAGAAATATGGTGAAAATGTTTTTAAAACACATGGCCTGGTTTTTTTATCTAATAATCTGCTGATACAGTAGCACTTCTAACGTTGTAATACGAATTTAGTTAATATTTTGATATGCATTTTACATAAAATTTTCCGCAAAACATTTCGTAACAACGAATGATTTTATTTAATGGACTGCAAAGTAATGATAGCGCCCTACTGAACAAAATCATGCACTAAGAAATATTCATTCATGTAACCTGCAAGTGTTACACTTTAAATTGCTAGGAATATTTAACGAGAGACGTATGTTACTTGTGTTAGCTTCAACGTACAAATATAAACTGCCATACTGTAAATCGGTAAATGTAATAGTAAAATTGCGTTATAACAATGTTCTGAAAAATGTATGACTCCAAACTTCTGGAGCTTTTTGTATTGCATTTAGTGTACTTAACACTTTATTTTTCTCTGTGCACTATAAATAGAAAGTTTTTATTGGTGTTTAAAAGTGGGTAAGTGTAAGACAAGGCTGCTGTTTTAACTTTGCCACCAAACAAAAGACGCATAAATAAATAATATTCCTTGTAATTTTTGTTTGCGTCTACTTTAGAAAAATAATTTTGTTGCCCTGGGCATAGTAATGAGTAGAAGTTAAGATATAATGTAAAGATTTACAATGTAAAATATGCATATTTGCTGAAGTGCAAAAGGTGCTGTTATATCTCAGCAAATACGTCAGACTTGAATATATAATTTATATTTGGGAGAAACAAGTAACAGGTTGTTACTTTGTATGTTAACATCTTTGTTCAGTAAGTTACTCTTACGTTGCATGAAAAGCAGGCTGTTATTTACTTAAACGGTCTAAAGAAAATTGTAATATGCCACAAACCACTCTTAGGCCAACAAGAAAAAAGAGCTAAGCTAATATTCTATTGAAGAACAAATAGCCTTACAAACTTTTTGTAGACAGAAAATTTAAAAATGTACTTAAATCAGGCGACTCTTATGAATCAACCAAGTTACGTTTTCGCTGCCTAGCAAAAACTACATTATATTTTTTTCGCAGTTTTCAAAAGTTTGAAATCTTATTAGGTTAAGGTTTCGTGAAAGGTCTTGGTAAGTAATTCGTGCTCGAGAACGCTTGGTATTACAAGTGAGAGAGGCATTNTCGTCAGAAGAAGAAAATCGGTATTCCTCATCTTTAGTATATGGATCAAACATACGCGATATCTTAGTATACCAAGGTGAACGGAAGCAATTTTAGAACTGATTTTTGTTAGCCCAGTACACTAGCTTCATACACGTGGAGAAATTCTCATATAATACTCGCTCTTCTTATATTCTTATTAATATTTAATTGTTCTACACTGTAAAAAATAATTGTAAATATACTCATGCAAATTTTACATTTTGTATGTGTAATTTGTAAAAACAACTACAGTTCGTGTAANTTCAGTTCGTGTACATTTACACAAATGTTTTTAAGGAAAAAGTCAATTGGAAGGTAGCGTGATTCTGTGTCGCCAGAGCGCACTGCCAACCGATTTGTAAATACTTCCAAACCATCCGCTAGATGTCACCACAGTCGTATTTCCTCCCTCCTCTGACAAATAGACAGCATATGTCATCCAATCACGGAACCACCGAGTGCCAGGTAATTCGCTTACCTCTCTAATGACCCGTCGCTTCTAGCAGATTGCTCTCTGCGATAACAACGTTCGAGGGTTAGCAGTACTCCGACCGTGTGTATGACAACACAGTTGGAAAGCCAATAATAAATTTTTGTAAACCTTTCACTATTGATTACAATGGCTGGGGCATTTAAGATTCGTTATTTTTACTTGTATATAAAATTATGGCAATAAAAATATACATTTATTTATATAAGCAGACTGAGGTGTTTGTCCGAAATTCTAATGTGTCAAACAGCAAGTAAGTTACTGTTCAGAAAACAGGAACGAATGTGAATGCATTTTCATTCGTTAATGAAACTTACATTGGCAGTGTTTATTTCCGATAATTGATCAAGAATTGAATTATTTTTCACGATGTTGGTGCATAATGTTTGCACCAAAGACTTGTTTCGTAATGATGCAATGTTAGAAAAAAGTTCCTACATAGAAATATGGTGAAAATGTTTTTAAAACACATGGCCTGGTTTTTTTTATCTAATAATCTGCTGATACAGTAGCACTTGTAACGTTGCAATACGAATTTTGTTAATATTTTGATATGCATTTTACATAAAATTTTCCGCAAAACCTTTCGTAACAACGAATGATTTTATGTAATGGACTGCAAAGTAATGATAGCGCCCTACTGAACAAAATCATGCACTAAGAAATATTCATTCATGTAACCTGCAAGTGTTACACTTTAAATTGCTAGGAATATTTAACGAGAGACGTATGTTACTTGTGTTAGCTCTAACGTACAAATATAAACTGCCATACTGTAAATCGGTAAATGTAATAGTATAATTGCGTTATAACAATGTTCTGAAAAATGTATGACCCCAAATTTCTGGAGATTTTTGTATTGCATTTAGTGTACTTAACACTTTATTTTTCTCTGTGCACTATAAATAGAAAGTTTTTATTGGTTTTTAAAAGTGGGTAAGTGTAATACAAGGCTGCTGTTTTAACTTTGCCACCAAACAAAAGACGCATAAATAAATAATATTCCTTGTAATTTTTGTTTGCGTCTACTTTAGAAAAATAATTTTGTTGCCCTGGGCATAGTAATGAGTAGAAGTTAAGATATAATGTAAAGATTTACAATGTAAAATATGCATATTTGCTGAAGTGCAAAAGGTGCTGTTATACCTCAGCAAATACGTCAGACTTGAATATATAATTTATATTTGGGAGAAACAAGTAACAGGTTGTTACTTTGTATGTTAACATCTTTGTTCAGTAAGTTACTCTTACGTTGCATGAAAAGCAGGCTGTTATTTACTTAAACGGTCTAAAGAAAATTGTAATATGCCACAAACCACTCTTAGGCCAACAAGAAAAAAGAGCTAAGCTAATATTCTATTGAAGAACAAATAGCCTTACAAACTTTTTGTAGACAGAAAATTTAAAAATGTACTTAAATCAGGCGACTCTTATGAATCAACCACGTTACGTTTTCACTGCCTAGCAAAAACTACATTATATTTTTTTCGCAGTTTTCAAAAGTTTGAAATCTTATTATGTTAAGGTTTCGTGAAAGGTCTTGGTAAGTAATTCGTGCTCGACAACGCTTGGTATTACAAGTGAGAGAGGCATTNTGTTAAGGTTTCGTGAAAGGTCTTGGTAAGTAATTCGTGCTCGACAACGCTTGGTATTACAAGTGAGAGAGGCATTGATTGGCCACGACAAACGCGTAAACTGAAAGTGATCTTCAGTTATGTACCGCGCGGGAAGAAGAATGAATTTTTATCGCATGCTAATTTTCTTCGCATAGCTCACTCTTCTTGAAGGGGTAGTCTTATGTGGTATGTGTTTTATTATGTGTATTGTTATGTGTGTCAGGTGTGCTCGATACCAGTGTTTACCTATATGGACGTATGTTTGCATCTATATGTACGTAGACCGTGTATGCATGTATGTTTCCAACAAATAAAATTTCCGACATAGCCATCTTACGACACNATCTATATGTACGTAGACCGTGTATGCATGTATGTTTCCAACAAATAAAATTTCCGACATAGCCATCTTACGACACTAAATAAGGTACTGAATAACATGTAACATTTTCAGTCTTTCAAAGTTTTCAAATAAGCCTGAAGACATTTTTCAAATAGTAATTTTTAAACGTGTCTTGAATTTGTAATGTAAAAAATGAATACCAAAGAAAACTTTTGTTTGTAAGCAGGAAGTAAATGGCATTAAATAATCTGGAGTCGAAAATTTTCTCACTCATTCTAAAATAGCAGCCACCTGGATCGAAAGTATTTTAATGTGAAATAAAAGAATATATTACTTATTTTTTCGTTGAATAAAAATACAACTGAATTAGTGGATGAACCAGCAAGACTGTAAATGACAAAAGATTGTATCCTTTTCGAACAACTTTGTGGGTCAGTACTGTACAAAAAAGCAGAGTTTGTGTTTGCTGAATAATGTGTAAATTGTCTGAAAATTAACACACAGTACACGCAACGCTGAAAATAAAATGTAAACACTTGCGTGTATTTCATACATCCAAACACTCGCGCATGGTGTCAGATGCCGTACCACAGCTGGAATGGCGCCCGTGGCTGTGCCCCGCAACAAGCATACTCAACACCATGAATTCTTTATGCGATGACGTCACGTTGGCGGCAAATTGTTGATCATTAGGTTAGCAAGTTGGAAGGAGGCCGTTATTAGTGGTGACATGCATTTAGAAGTCACGTATGTTACGTTTAGTCTGTAAAATGTTTTAAGGAGATATGTTCAATGCAGCTATATAATTAAGTAAGATGACGTGCATCGGCTAATTTAAGTTGTTCTAGGTGGGATATTTATGATACATCACTAGACACTGGCTGCCAGAAAGGTGCACTCGTTCGTTAAATAGAATAAACTGTAAATTACAAAATGTAGAGTTTCCTGTAAACCGTATGGTAGTAAGTAATAACAATTTTGCAATTTGTAGGTCACAGACCAACTTCATTCCTCTGTTTCTCAGCCATTATTTTGCTAATGATAACTCTTTATAAACAAATGTACTGAATAATATTACTTTGAAAACTTTTGGTACAATGCAGAAAAACTGCAATTAATTTTTTTTTATTATTTTTTTTTAAATATTGCAATTACATAAATACTGACGTCCAGTGTCCACAAGTTCACAAAAAATAAACAAAACAGAAACATGAAGTCATAATTACAGGACTGTATGAAATACGTATATAAGGGTGACAAATTTTTCTTGTAAAACATATAATTAAGAATGTGAATTCGTATTTTACTTCTCACAGAAAAATGTCACAGGTTCAGNAATTTTTCTTGTAAAACATATAATTAAGAATGTGAATTCGTATTTTACTTCTCACAGAAAAATGTCACAGGTTCAGGGAAAGATTATGAGTAAAAGAGCTATTCATATTTTAAATGTCAATATAGAATTAATTCTTTGAAGAGTAAAATTTTAATTGCTTGTTATTATAGCACACAAAAAATGTTCATTGTCCTTCCCAGTTCCTGACTTTGAGAGATCTTACATTGGGTGTTAAATATAACTAAGATTATAAATGTAATTTGCATATTAACTTTATGTTACAAAACATTGCATACTTAAAAAAACCTGAAATATATTGTGTTACACTGAACGAGTGAGTCTCATGTGGCAGCAGAACCATTTTATTTCCATTTTTTGTAACGTGTTTTGGCGCAACACTTCGCAGAGGCATTCTCCGCTGTTTCCTAGAACCTAAAACTCTGGTGCTAAAAGAGCAACGTAAAATACATCGAGCTTTTCAAACATGTTTCTAATAAACATGTCATCCCTTTCAGGAATCATTCCTTGTGTCGTTATGGAGTTATCCAGGATTATGTAATTTGTTTAACCCCTCCAGGAGCATTTTCGGCGCATTTCCTGGTAATGCATTTACATATGGTTTATTACTAAAGTTTATGTTAATGGAAAATAACATTAAAATATCATTACTTTTTCTCTTACGTGCATTTCGTAAAAATGCAGATACGTTGAAATTAGTTATAATTTAAGTCTACACACCTCATATAAAGTTAAGCTAATTCTGGTGGCTTTACATTATAATGATAAATAAGTAAATGCCGTTAATTGTAAATGTACAGATGTTTAGATACAATTTAAAAAATCTGCACTGAAAAATGAACACGTATTTTATCAATAAATAACACAATAAACCCGAATCAATATAAACGCTCTGATTCTCAGCCAATCTTAACAACACAAATCGGTGGAAGTGCCTCCAGCAGGAATGAATGGGAAATAATACAGTAGGCTGCTTCTGGGAAACGATATTAGTTATAGAATAATGGTGCAATAAGTGTTCCAGCCACAGTATGACGGAGATTTGAATACAATGTACGGTATTTCGTTGTGAACCTGTTATCTAACTTACTGCGCTATCAAACCGTGATGTGAACAGGAAATATATGCGTATTCAATTTCAGCTATTATTCGAAAATATGTATATTTCAATTAAGGTTTTTTTGTTTTTGTTTTGACCTCAGTTAGTACCACGAGATATGTTTATATAAATATCACGTGTCATGCTTAATTTTAACAACGCAGTGAATTCGCCACATTTAATGCAATGTAAACATACCAGAGCGCCATGATAAGTAAAAACGAAATGAAATTCAGAATATTAGCGTTACCTTGTAAATTATTATTATTATTATTATATGTGAAAACCGCATCAAAGAGAAGTATGTTTTAGTATGTTGTGTTGCTTTATTTCGCTCATATGTTTTGGTGTTAAGATGTTTATAAAAATATTTTATTATAAACGAGTAACGTAAGATGAACAATTATATATGATAGGATTTTGAATGGACGCCACAGTTTGGTCGGCCAGACGTCTATGGATTGAATAAGATATATTCTCACTCTGAAGGTTTATAGTGAACGCATTGTGTACTTGCACTCGTCATACTTAGATATTAAACAATCATCTCCATTAAAAAAATTACAAAGAATGTATACAGTATGTGCAATGCAATGCAACATTTCATCTCATTCATATTCTGAAGTTGTATTAACAGTATCCCTATCAAATAAATACTGAATCCAAGAAATTATTTCAAGTTATTGGATTAAGAACATATTTCGTAGTTTTCATGCTTTAATGAATTTTATTTGATAAAAACTGAAGTGGGTATGTGTAATCTAATTTCATATTTAACAATATCAACTTAAAAATGCTATTTAAAAATATTATGTTATTATCATTACACAAAAAAGGCTCAAAAACCACACAAAAAATACCGGATAGCAGGACCCTCGCTAATGCGTCCATCCATGGTAACGGTACAGCTACGCTACTAGCCACTACAAAATCAGTAGGCCATTAGTTGGAACCTCAAGTACATACACGCATGGGGTGGACACACTAAAGGACACGGCTGAACACATTTTCCAATCGCTATACGCTAAATCAAACCTCGCAGGCAAAAATTTTTACAGGAATTATAAAAATTTTTATTATATCTTAGCTTACATAAAAAAAACCTCTTAATTAGTTTATTATAATTTATTGGAAGAAAATTTGTTCATTATTATTATTTATCCCTTGAGCTCTTTTTCATACTCTTTGTTGTGCATTCCACGACTTTCAAAGTGGTATTCACGAGAGATATAAAAATGGCGTGGCTTGGCTTCAGGAAGTGTGTTCAGAAGTGAATTTGCGAGTAAATAATTCATTTACTCCAGTATTCATGTTTAATTTTGCGGGACAATGTTAATATTAGACTTACATTGGAATTATTTTGTTTAATTATCTAATTCTCGGCTACAATTGTACCCGTTTGGTCCCACGAAAATTGGAAACTATTTTTGCTCTTCTGTAAAAATATTGTTACAATTTTTTTCTCAAAGCCAGTGGGCTGAATCAGGTACGTTACGGGATGGAGGTCTTAATTAAAGAATAGTTAATTATAATTTCCTAATTTTATTTACAATAATTACAAACAAAATTCTCTTGATTCAACATTTCACAAAAAATTTATATCACTTGCTGTTTACAATTAATGACTTCAATCAATACAATGTAAAATTATATGAAAGAAATTAACGTAATTAAATAACACAAAATCAATCCCAATTTACTATCAAAACCTATTCAATTATTTTACAAATTATATGTCCATATTTGACAGTTCCAATATTTACAATAAAGTCCGTATCACTTGTTATTCAGTCCCACCTCAGTTTAGTCCAGGTCCCACCAGTCCGCAATGTTATAGAGTTCTCCGAGCGCCCCCATGCACAGTTTCCTTCACTTGTCGGGTTTCACGCCCTCTCGTCCACTCACATCACAAAAACCTCGTCCGCAATCTCCCGTCGTCGTCCGTCCTCTACACGTCGCTCGATTACCGCTTTCAACTAATTGGCTTCCACCAAGAGACTCCCAGCCGTTGTCCCGCTGCAATATGTATAGGGTCGTAGGCCATCGCCCAGAAATTTCTCTAAATGCCGCGTTGCACCGAGGGTCCTAATTGCCAGAATGTTCTTGCGTATCCTCTACACTTGTCGGCTTGTCCGCTGTGACGCCAGTCAGGAGCCGGGCGGCGCGACCGTGCAGACCACCTGGGCGGAAGATGTCAGCCCTCCCACAGCGCCGGCCTGCGCGTAATGGAAACTTCGTGCGCGAGGCGAGAGATCACACGCGTAACACTATGTATTGGTGATTATTTATTTATATTTTTTTACGTAAGCCAATGCCACGTAATTTTGTAAAGCGCAAATACATAGGAAATGTGAGACAAACCACATAATCGAAACATCCCCACAAAGTCCAGAATTTGTTGAAATGAATTATGTTGGTTAAAATATAAAAACAAGTACCGTACCAGTAATGAAAAAAAAAACCTTGAAAAAAACTGCAACTAAAATAAACACATTTTTAGCTTCTAGAACTCGTAAAAAGCAGCAGCAATCCAACAAAATTCCCAACTATTTCTCAACAAAATTCATTTACTATATGTACTTGAAATGCAAGTAAATAGCTAAGCGTTTTTGAATAGTTATAAGTGTCACAAGTGACTTCAACGGTGCGTAAATTAAATTTTAAAGAAACAGCGAATTCGATTTTGTTTTTGCCAAGTTTGCGTTTTCTTATAGCAATTGCGAAAAAAAAAAAATCATGCCCATTGGATAACAATGAGTGTCCACTCTGTACTAATACTTTATATACTCTATACATACACGCAAGGGGGGGGGAGGCATTCATTAGGCCTGGTTCATAAAAAACGTAATAACACAACACTGGCAAAATTGCAACGACGCAAGAAGTTGAACTCTGAAATCTTTAGGCACCTGTTTAGAAAAGTTCTTTGCGACTTTTATAAACCGGTACATACCTAAACATGTCAGAGTTTGACATTTTGCGTCGTTGCGATTTTGCCAGTGTTGCGTTATTGCTATTTTTATAAACCGGGCCTTACTTAGCCTTGCGTTCTCGTCAGCTTCCTATGTAGCCGTACACGTATAGCCTTGCATACGTCACTTGTCGGCACCGCGCTTCACGAATCCGGACAGCATTCTCATTGTGAAAGAATTTGTATACAAACATGTGCTCGGGTTCACGGTGGAAAACGTGTATGTGCAGTAAGTATTATTTACGACATTGTTCATAACAATCCAGTACATTTTATCTTAAGCATGGCACAAAATTACGAAGTTTGGTTTTCAACACGTATTCGTTCATTACACTCCCGTAATTGAGAAATTAGATACAAAAAATTACACAACACATACATCTCGCTATGCAGTAACACAATTTACGGGTATAGTGCACTGTCATACCTATAGTAATGCATTTATATATGCAGTATATGTACGCACACACATATGTAGACGTACCTAACTGTACATGCATCAAGTATTATGCTTCCATTCGGACGCAAACATCTGGCCGGTATGTGGACATATTTGTGTCTGGCCATTTTAAGACGACACGATTTGTTTCTGTCAGTATCCATGGCGCGGCGCTTACAAAGGTACAAATGTTCGGGAGTTACAATTTTTTTCTAATTTTGAAGACCGTTACTGATGTTTACGTTATCTTACAGCGTATTTAAAAAAAACAATAAAAACTGTGTATTCTACTGTTAACAATAGCAAGAAATCAAAACTTATTTCGAAACAGGAAGAACAGACCACACATATGCCAATTTATACTTCTAGCTTGCTGACTTGAGTACGTTTTTGTCCGACAAGCGGTGAAAAGTGAACACATTGGGACATCCCAATAAACGATGCACACCACACGGTGGACAGCATTGTGTCGTATCGTTTAGAAATTGTTGTCGGGAAATCAACGGCGGCAACCCACAGTGATTTTCGTCCGTATTATAGGGAATGTGAAGGCACCATAAAACTACCTTTGTCAACTGTGAGCACGGCTTCATGTATGGCGTCTGAAATTCCTTTGAATTGCCGCAAAATTTGTTGTTGTTGGGTGTCATTTTTTCCGGATTGTTTGGTCTTTTATTTTTTAATACTCTTATGTATGAGTGATATGAAGTCACCGAAAATAAAAATTATATTGTAGGAGATTCACTTAAAAGAGTCGGATGCGCTTAAAACGGATGAACGAGAACAAGTGTTTCACGTGGGTGGGTATCCCTGAAATCACTGTAGAATTGCTTATGGAAGCGAAACATTAGGCAAAGTTTTCTTAATCTAGTGGAAACCATTTTTATGAGGTAGGTTGACTCTCATCTTATTGAGTGTTGAGCATATATGTAATGAGAGTAAAAGTGTATTACTGTATACTTCCTTTGTCTCTTTATATTTACTGCTATCCGGGAGTTTTGTCTGGATGTGTGAATGGATGGAGACAGCATATTTTAATCAGGACGCTCCATTATAAACCGCACTTATTTTTGCCCACGTTAAAAATATTGGCGGAATACTCGCACCGTGTTGCTTCGTAAATCACTGCTTAGGATATGTTTTTCTGTGCATCGTCTCTCCTTCCGTCATGTGTAAAATCAGCATTGTCATGGACGTCATCACTTTATTCATGTATTAGTCAAATTTAACTGGGAAAATGTTATTTAACTCGTATACTTATTCGACGTTGAAGTATGGAACTACATTTCCTAACTCATTCCCAACTCTACAGAGACCATACCAGTCACAATGTGTCTTCTGAAATAGCGCAGTAAAAGGCATAGAATTTGTTCCCAAAAGTGCTTACTTAACCGTAAACAGCCATCATTTAATCATACAAAATAACAAACCAACTGCATTAGTGAAATTAATTTCCAGTTACATCTACATTACAAAGGTTTTTGTTTCACTCGTTAACTCACTAACTTAGTTCTAACTGAATGTACGCATGTCTTGCCGGGTCCTACTCCAAACTCACGGAGTTCATAGTTTTGTCGGCCATGTTATGAATGACACGGGTGTGCTACTGTGATATTGCATAGATAAACTACATACAACCGGGGTAAGAAATACATTTACGTCCAACACCAACAGCAAGGCTTCAATTCTCTGTGTGTTTGGGAGTGTGTGTACACACGCGAACGTGTGCATGCATCATTTCCCACGCCCTTTTTTCTCCCTCTCTCGCGTGCACACGCAAACCAATACAGTGTTAAAAAAAACAATTGTATATAATAATAAGTATTATGTTGTATATTAGCGGTGTTTCTTTAGGATATTTAGGTGTAAGCCTCTTTTGTTTTTTTTTTCTCGAAGGGAAACCTCGTGCTTTTTCCGACTGGTTGCTCCCGGTGTACCCATATTTTTTTTTACTTTCATCGCACGACCACTGTAGAGCTGGCAGTCACTTCATCGCAACACACCTGGCAGCCATGCACCTGAGCCGGACTGCAGAACGAGTAGCGAGACTCGTACTGGCCAGACTAATTAGTGTGCGTCAACCCCATCCAATCCGTTCCCCCTAGCAAGACAGTACAGTAACTTCCAATTTGTCCGAAAATTTCCGTACAGTCAGGCTATTCATGCGGACTATTCGACGTATTTTCTTCCAGTGGACAAAAGGTTGCAGCTCGAAGTGAAAATAACGCGTATTTAGTTTCTCTTTGAACAGAGTATATACGTATTTAGTCACTTTATACTCTCCAAAATATTTACTTTAAAAGTAAATAGTAACGTCTATATTCTTACATAAAACATTTATAGTTGAAGTTATTTTTAATTTTGGCATAAAATAAAAAAAAATTCAAAATTTTACAATATTTTTTTTATCAG
Source organism: Clitarchus hookeri (assembly GCA_002778355.1). Classification (NCBI taxonomy): domain Eukaryota; kingdom Metazoa; phylum Arthropoda; class Insecta; order Phasmatodea; family Phasmatidae; genus Clitarchus; species Clitarchus hookeri. The sequence continues at coordinate 70,534 of NQII01002920.1, read as the reverse complement.
TTATATAATACGTTTACAATATTTTCAGACTATCATACTATAACTTTAATAAACTACGTACATTACTATATTACATATAATACAATCAATAAAAGAAATACATCTTATTTTCTTTTAAATTATGACAGCTGCTCTATCATAGTTTGGTATGCTATGCATTTGTTGCGCCGTTAGTTGCAACTCTATGGAGAAAGTGAGTACGAGGAAGAAGTACAGAAAATTATAATTTTTCATAGATTGCGTAAACGATAAGATGAAAATTTTACTAATCGTTTACAAAATATTATTCCTTCTCAATGACATTTTCATCGATTTTACACATAACCATCCCTTTCAAATGCCATCGTATAGAAAAGTACATACTTTTTTTTTGTGTGTTGTACCTACATTTTATTATGGTTTTTACGCATGACAACCTCCATAATTGTAGGTTTACAGTAATTACATTTCAAAATTTCAGTTTCAAACTGAGATGAGTAAAATACCTGCCATTTCTACGTCCAAGTAAATTTATCCTACAAATGAGTAAAATAGCAAATACTTTCTACAAATAACTTTATACAGAAATGTGTTGAAGCCTTACTGTTGGTGTTGGACGTAAATGTATTTCTTACCCCGGTTGTATGTAGTTTATCTATGCAATATTACAGTAGCACACCAGTGTCATTCATAACATGGCCGACAAAACTATGAACTCCGTGAGTTTGGAGTAGGACCCAGCAAGACATGCGTACATTCAGTTAGAACTAAGTTAGTGAGTTTACGAGTGAAACAAAACAGGCATAATAACATAGACCTGTAATGGTGGGCTGCTCATGATCGCATTACTTGCATTACTGTAATTTTTATAGGCAGCAGAAAATGCTCATTGCGACAGTCAGACACGCGTCCCCTCCGCCCCTAGGCGCTCTGCCCTCTTCCAAACCGTTCACAACCCATTACCATGCCTGCTATTGCGCACATCACCTCGCCCTGCTTGCTCATTCATCTTTTGACATCTCCACGTAGTTCCACTTTCTACTACTGCTCTATAAAGGCAGCAGCTTTCTAAGTATATTATAGAATGTTTTTGTATTTCCAAAAGTGTACGGTTATTTGGCATGTTATCGTTAATGCGATTGATTTGTATGGAATTATACATTCATATATTTGCCTGTATGCGAAAAAAAATGCTGCATTTGACATTACTTTTAATTTAAAAAATGAAAAATCCAGTTAACAGTTGTCATATGTATTGTAACTGATTTTCATAAACTTAACTTTTTTAGCACATCTATAAAATGTTATGCAAACATTTTCTCACATACAAGCATAGAAAAAACTGCTAAACTTCTTAGTTTCAGTTTTTTAATAAAACTAATTTTGCAATTCATCTAGAGAAGAAATATGCACTCTCTTGGGTAAGAAATGGAAATTTTCGTTATTAATTAATTAATTTAACCGTTAAAGAAACTTACTGCGGTGACATTTTACATTGAATAAAATGTAAACACTTATTTCTTTCATATGAAACTCAAGCCATATTTTTCTGACGATTTTGGTAATTCTATAATATTTTTTAAAGAGTTCTGTATTTACTGCGATGCTGCTTGCATCACTCTAAGGAGACCCACTTTATTTTTACCTTAATAATTCAGAGAGTACTACATGTCTTTGGTGAAAATACACAAATGTATGGCTTAATAAACACAATCTTTATGTCAAATTACACATTTTGAAGCATGTGTAAAAATACACCCACTCACTGTATTAAAACCTTAAGTTATGTATTTTTACTGCTACATAGTCGTTGTATGAACACCCAATGCCAGTATAATTGTACATCTTTAAGTGTGTAAACTTGCATTACATTCTGGAGTATCTGTGAGCGTATATTTACACATACAAATTTTCTGTAATTTTACATTTTTATGAGTAATTTGCTTGAACGAGTACAGAATTTGTAATTTTACTCTAATGTTCCTGTGTTTAAACAAGTGTTTACACTAGTGTTCCTGTGTTTACAATTATAGTGAATCTGTAATTTTACTTTTTTGTTAGTGAGGAAATACATTTACGCTGTGGTGAAATTAAAATTACTATATCTCTTTAAATTTACTCTCCATGGAGAGAAAATACACGAATGTTACAGTTTATTTTCTGCTACAAAGTAACAGTAATTCTACGCATTTCTATATAAAGTTATTTGTAGAAAGTATTTGCTATTTTACTAATTTGTAGGATAAATTTACTTGGACGTAGAGTAAAAAAAAAAACATTTACATATGTAGGTGTAAAATTACACCGATGTCAGTGGAAACACTGCTGCCACAAACATTTAGTGTAAAATTACACAATATTTTAACAGTGTAGTGTGCGCATCCTTTCTTTTATTGACATTAAGGAGAGGATATGGAAAACATTCATTTTGTTTGTGAAGGAACCCTGATGACTCATATCGAGGAAGCAGGATATGACGATTCTCGGTCGCTGATGCTCAAGTTTTTCCGAAGCACTACTACTTCCTGGACGCTGACGACACTGGAGAGAAAAAATACTGGAGAATCTTATCAGAGCATATCTCGGTGTGTCCGGACACGACGGTTTTCCGTATCAGTGCCCGTGCGACTGGGCAAAGTAGACTTCCGATACATCTGAGGTGTCCGTACTTAGCTGGTGAGTTAGCGGGTCAACTCTCATAAACTCAAGAATTTCGCGGTTTTCTTTGTTAAAGTTACAGGCTGTTCGCGGTCATTGCAGCACTTTTCAAAACTCTGTTTAAGGTCTACTTTTCTCTTCTTTTGTATTCCACCTCCACATGTGAAATCAACACTGCAGTGGGTCTAATGACTTTATTCAAGCGTCAATGAAGTGAAAACGTGAAATTGTTAGGAACCATGTGCCATAAATTAAAAATTTACGCTCGCAATACAATGTCAAGGCTTAGAACTGTTTGACTCTGTTCGCTGCCAACTTCTCTTGAAGCCTGCATGCCAGCGTGTACGGCTGCATGCAGAGTTGTCCTGAACTCCATAATTGCACTTTGTGAGATGATTCGCAACGAAAAATGAGGCTGAAAACACACTACGACCAACGACATAACGTGACTACACTGGTGTAAAATGGAAAATGAACACCCGGACGCAATGGTCCCACATGAATAAAGTTCTAGTGAATAATTATATAGTATATGATAATGATCACAGGGTCGTACATTTACGGACAGAGGCTACAGAATGTCTTGAAAAATAATGGCAGTATCTTGTGTAGCCTCCTTTAGCGATGATGCAGTCCTGCAGTCGTGTGTTGAGCCGATCATAAATATGTCGGTTGTCATCTTGGGGAATAGCATTCCTCGCTAATTCCATCTGTTGCAATTTATGTAGGTTTGTTGCCGGTACTGCAGACCGCACCAAACGCCGTCCCATCATGTCTCACACATGTTAAAATGGGATACAGTTTGGGTGATCGTGTTGGCCAGGGGAGCTGACGAACACTTTCGAGAGTACGTTGGGTAACACGGGACGTGTGTGCATGGGCATTGTTCTGCTGAAAGAGGACATCTCCTTGGCGTTGTAGGAACGGCAACAAAATGGGTTGGATGATGTTCTAGATGTAGTGTTCACTGTTCAGTGTTCCCTCAACAAACACTAGAGGCGTATACGATCATTGTAGGTTATTGCTCTCCAGACCATGATGCCAGGAGTTGGCCCTGTATGTCGCTGCCGTATACACTCAGGTTGTTGCTGCTCTCCTGGTCGACGCCGCACTCGCAAACGACCGTCGCTGGCGCCAAGGCAGAATCTGTGCTCTCATCACTAAACACAACTCCGCGCCATTCATCCCTCCACCACCCGAGGCGGGCTGCACGGTGATGAGGCGTGAGATGAAGCCTGACGAGCGGTACCCTTGATCGTAACCCAGCGTCCAGCAAACGGTTGGAGAAGTTCCTAGCTGAAACCCTGGGTGCAACAGTGACACTAATCTGTGCGGCGCTCGCCGTTTGATCAGCAATGACTGCTCTTATGATGCGGCGATCCAGGAGGGAATCCGTATGCCGTTGCCGTCCGGAACCAGATCGACGAACATGTGCACCATCGTTGGACCACCGACACCACCAATTATGCACAGGAGACACTTCACGTCCTACGCGTTGGACAATTTTTCGAAAGGACCATCCAGCCTCCCTCAGGCCCACAATACGACCTCTTTCGAAAGTCCATTAATTGCACGAAGTGTGGTCGTCTATGCCGTCGTGGCATGTCTACAATGCTTACTATTACACAGGCCGATGCTTGAAACAACAGACTACTCCTTCACCGAGTCTACTACAGTTTTATTGAGCTCAGCGGTGTTATGCTTAGAACGCGGCTCTTACTCTGTCCACAGCACAGCACTGTTAATCATTACATCTATCACTGCCTCATGCGCATATGGCGTTTCTACGTCACCGCCTTAGTGGTGTTCATTTTTCATTTTCCGCCAAAGTATTAATGGAGATACACTCCTTTAAACATTGAGAATTAAAATTAGTTATTTTCAAAACTTCATGTCAAGAAAAGTGACCTGGCTGTCATCCTAGGGTACTTGAACGTTGCATGTTTTCTCGAGAACCATTCGCCGGAGTGTGTTACACCAAGGCAATGTTGTGTTCATTTAATGTANCGAACGTTGCATGTTTTCTCGAGAACCATTCGCCGGAGTGTGTTACACCAAGGCAATGTTGTGTTCATTTAATGTACAAATTATTATTGTGCCACTACAATCGACAAACATCCACGGGTAACACACGTTTGCTGGTCAATACTAACACTGTTCACGAATATGTTATTCCATCTCACGTAGTTTCTGACATTTTGCAAATAATCAATTTTTAATTACAATTTTTAAGGGCGTGTATCTGTAATAACAATCACGTATCATATAGTTAAAAGGCAATTATTATTTTTTAAATGGTTTCAAAAGTACTCACTTTGCCGTGGACAGTCTACAACAGTAGATGCCATAAAATTATGTATTACCTTCATGTGTCGTTGGATTTTCGTTTCACCTTGTAGAAGGCGCGGAGCCATCAAAGAAATTCTAGTCATTTTTGATTCTTGTTCCTTGACTCGACGCAAGACAACTCTGCGATATTTTTCTTTATCCTCGTGGCGCCATTATGTGGTTAGACAATAATTGTCGCAAGCCACTGCATCTTCTTATTTTAGAGACAAACACGATTCCCCCGGCCCTGACGTTTCACAGTCGCGTATATGCTTGACGCTTAAAGAAAGTTGTGAATTTTTGTAATAAATTCGTTACTTACGTATTTTGTATATTCAGTGATATGTGGGACTTTTTAGCCAATAATAAATGCTTGGCAGCCGAGTGGTTTGATAAAAGGGGCCGAGTTGAACGTGAGAAATGATTTTTATAGAACGGAGCAGCCGATGAAAAGGTGACCTCTGCTCTTGTGGTTAAACGTACTGCAGTGCAATCTTTGAAAATACAAATGGTAACATCTCTAGTTGTTTAGGATCNTCTGCTCTTGTGGTTAAACGTACTGCAGTGCAATCTTTGAAAATACAAATGGTAACATCTCTAGTTGTTTAGGATCTCTTGTCTTTTCTAGCGTGTAGCCTGACATCGGATCTCACACTTCAGGATAACGATAAGCCGTGTATATCGGTTAACCCCAACCACAAGCGCCAAAAGCATGGACTCACCAGCAACTGTTTACTTTAATTAACCTAGTTAAGTAATGAAATTATTTATTTTTAAAATATCCACAAATCTATTATGTACGTGCATTTGTAAGCTAGATTTTACTTCTGGAGAAATTGAAGACATTCTTTCAGCATAGCNCGTGCATTTGTAAGCTAGATTTTACTTCTGGAGAAATTGAAGACATTCTTTCAGCATAGCATACCTATCTATAAAATTAGAACTAAAATAGCATACAATTATTTAATAATGAAATGCAAAGATCCCGACCAAAAACTGTTGGTTTATGATAATACACACTACTACGATATACGTTGAATATTTTTAATGAACCTTTAAAGAATTTACTTGCAAAAAAAATAATTCCCTCTGTTACATCTTCTTTCTGTGATACTCTCAAATCTGATATTGTTTTGAGGGGGNACTTGCAAAAAAAATAATTCCCTCTGTTACATCTTCTTTCTGTGATACTCTCAAATCTGATATTGTTTTGAGGGGGAGAATAAACTCTGAGTGCTTAGAATAGAAATGAACGGCTTATTTTTCATTAATGTTTTTTTTTTTTTATGATTAAGATTTTATTACTCGTTTAAGTGCAAGTGAAAACATATTGTAAATGTGAAAACATTTTGTAAATGTAAATTCAGTTTGTTCTCCATGGGTTTGGGTGGTTCTTTTCCGTGCGTTATTTTTTAATGGACACTGACTGTCGATTCCAACTCCACACAAAATTGCTGGAACTGCGACTGCGAGAACGACTGGTCAGGCCGGGCTGGAGCAGCAGACGGCGCCGGACTGGCATCTAACCCTACATCCGGCGGAAAAGGGTGTAATCTCGTGACCCCTGGCACCGACCCTCTGCGGCCGAGGAGAGCTTATCGCGTCACCCCCAGCCCGCCTGACGTGAACGTCGGCTCCGGGGCGCGCGCTTTCCTTCCGGGTGACCGAGCCGCGGAGAAAGTGGCACCCCGCCCTACCCAGGAGGAACTGCACGGGAGCTCGAGCAGCGTTGCCAGGCTGCCGGCTCGCTAGGCAAGGGCTGAGTGCCAAGCAGGGATGTGAACTCTACTACAATTATAGTATTTATACTATACTTTACAGCTTTGTACGATGTACTACAGCACATTCATTATAGTACGCAAAAATACTGTAATTTAAAATGAGCCCTAATTGGTATCATGANAGCTTTGTACGATGTACTACAGCACATTCATTATAGTACGCAAAAATACTGTAATTTAAAATGAGCCCTAATTGGTATCGTGATACTCATTATTCACAATGGTATGTACCCCATACGTCAACGTTGCGAGTATACGGCCAATAAAACACTAACATAAAAGTTTTATAAATAAATTTCAATAAAATTTTCTTTCATTTTACAGCTTTCAGAGAGCAGTTGTAAGTTTGGATACAAAGAAAATTTTATACCTAAGAAACATATTTCGGTTATCCAATTCATCCATTTTCGTTAAAAAAAAAAAAAAAAGTTATAGTAAATTTTTTTTTGTTTATTTACATNATACTCATTATTCACAATGGTATGTACCCCATACGTCAACGTTGCGAGTATACGGCCAATAAAACACTAACATAAAGGTTTTATAAATAAATTTCAATAAAATTTTCTTTCATTTTACAGCTTTCAGTGAGCAGTTGTAAATTTGGATACAGAGAAAATTTTATACCTAAGAAACATATTTCGGTTATCCAATTCATCCATTTTCGTTAAAAAAAAAAGTTATAGTAAATTTTTTTTTGTTTATTTACATAAGTTAAGTGTATTGTCCCGCAGCTTAGGTAGAAGATCGGTTAAGTTTTGTTTGAATGGCACGATTCGGCATTGGGCCGTGGGTGCAGACGCAGAGGAAGTTACGTAGTAACCAGGAGGCGCAAGAACATTTTTTTACATGTTAGCAAAACGTCTGTAACAGAATACAGTTCGCTCGGTCAGAAACGAAAACCAGAGTTGCTGTGTGTTAACTGTCTGCTAAATTGTTGCTTGTGCGTTAAACTCAGCGCGTCCCGTCGACAGACAGAATAACTGACTCGCATCGGAAAGACCGTGGGTTCGATCCCGGCCAACGGCATTAAGAGTTGTATTTTACCACATTGTCTTCCATCCGTAATTTCGGGCAGGAAAATGCGCAGTTACCATTTTCTTATGTACGCGTCACTCTTTCTCTATTTACATTGCCGCGATGGCTGAGCGGTTAGACTGCTCGCCTCCCACTAGGGCGAACTGGGTTCAATCGCCTGCCAGGTCGCTCCGGATTTTCGCAAGTGGGAATATTGCTGGACGATGCCGCTGATCCGTGGGTTTTCTCCGGGATCACCCGTTTTCCCCGCCCTTGCATTCTGGTGCTGTTCAATAATCACGTCGCTTCACCCTGATCGGCTCTCAAGACTTCGCTGTTAAGAGCCATACAAATCACTCCACTCCTCTCTGTTTCCATTAATCCCAGTAAAACGTTTAGTAATTTCAAACTCGGTAGACGATCTTTGCTCTAAGTGACACTGTGGCCGAANCCATTAATCCCAGTAAAACGTTTAGTAATTTCAAACTCGGTAGACGATCTTTGCTCTAAGTGACACTGTGGCCGAAAATTTTTTACGTTGCTGCACATTTTTGCATTGGCTGGCGAGTAGAAATAAGTTGTGGATAACTACAGGTAATTATAGCGGAAGTCATAAAATTGAAAAATACAGTCTCAATGAAATTCACTTAAGCATTTTCCTGTGTCCTGTCGCTCAGTAAAACTAAAAATCGAATTTATACTCAAATCTTAACACAAAATACAAATTTTAAAAATGGCGGGGACCAATTCCCCTTAAATACGTGCTATNCATTTATACTCAAATCTTAACACAAAATACAAATTTTAAAAATGGCGGGGACCAATTCCCCTTAAATACGTGCTATAACTGACATTAATATTTTTCAAAATTCTGTCTAAAAAGTGTTTTGTAACCAAATTAAACACAAAAAGAGCTAGCCTATAACAAAGTAATATCATTTCCGATATCCTATACTCACCCGACGTCCGTATATTATTTTTATACAATTACATGTGCAACCACATTAGCATCACAGAAGAGCTAAGTACTCAGAAGTGATATGACGTGGCAGTTCCGTTGATGTGGACGTACCCATTCGTCGATTGGCTGCGGGAGGCTCTGGAACGGGACTTGCGGCTCATTGTCTATATATAGCGCTTTGCGGATTTCCTTTTGGTTGAACTGCCGGCTGGCAAGTAGGTTGCCGGTCACTGATTGGCGTACGGTGTTCCGACATGTTTTGCTGGTCAGTGACGCCATTTTGGTTGCGTGTGCAGTTGGAGTTCGCGGTTTGATTCTGTATTGTTATGTATTTTGTGTTAACATTCTGCTTTTTAGCCTAATTTCCGAATAAAGGCTTATGAGATCACTTTCGTGTGTGTGTTTGTCTCTGCGTGTGTGTGTCCCCTTTAAATTTTTGAATGCGTGGCCCGAATTTCACAAAACGTGGTACACATATAGTACTTAGTAAGGACACCTGACTTTTATAATTTTCGGCCACTTTGGCCACTTACTTTCAAAATGGCTGCCATTTGAAAATTTGGGGTGATATGTCATATCTTGGGAACCATTCAACCGATTTAAACAAAATTTTTTATGCTGGCAGAGCATCGTGTAAGCATTATATTTTAAGATGGATATTGTTGTTGGTCTGCCATTTTGTAAAATGGCACCAAATAAATAAATAAATATTTTTCATTATATCTCGAAAACTATTAAACCAATTCTCACCCAATTTGGTTGGTAAGTAATACCATGATAGGTCAATTAGACGTAACCGATTGAAGTTCATTAGGTACCTAATGTCAAAATAGTGGCNGGTAAGTAATACCATGATAGGTCAATTAGACGTAACCGATTGAAGTTCATTAGGTACCTAATGTCAAAATAGTGGCAAATTCATTTTTTTTTTTTCGTTTATTTGGTATATCTGCCATACCATTTAAACAATTTTGACCAAATTTTGTATACTCAGAGTATGTCTTAGGATCATCATAAATACCAACACATAACCCCCTTGGTCGGCCATTTTGGAAGATAGCGCCTTACGAATAAATAAAGTTAATGTCATATTTCGGTAAAAAAATTAAACGATTCCTACTAAATTTGGCAAACAAGTAATACTTACAAGACATTTATTTTAAAAATGGTGGCAATATAGCCATTTAAGCTTAGAATGCTATATCGTCGAAATTATGCCATCAATACCAACATAACTTTGTATTTTGGCAGTAGATATTACATGTATCAACTGTATCTACACGGAAAATATTTTCTCCGCCACTTTGTAAGATAGCGCCCTGCGATTAAATAAAAGATTCTGTCATATCTCGGGAAACAATTGACTTATTACTATCAAATTTGGCAAGCAAGTAGTACTGCGGCATATGATGTGAAATTGCATGTTTGAGTATATCAAACATTTATTTTCAAAATGGCGGACATTTATTTTAGTTTTAAAATGCTATATCGTGGAAACTATGTAATCATTTCCAACTTACAATTATATGCTGGCAATAGATATTACAACTATCAACTGTATCTACTTGGAGCTTCTTTTGTCCTCCATTTTGTAAGATAGTGACATGCAAATAAATACAAGATTTACATCATATCTCGGGGAACAACTGACAGATTCCTTCCAAATTTGGCGAAGAAATAGCACTGCAGCAGGTGGTGTAAACTAGTATGTTTTAAGTAGGTCAGACACTTATTTTAAAAATGGTGGCTGTATATATATTTTAGTTCAGTATATTTTATCATCCAAACATTCCAATTAACTATGCTGGCAATGCCTATTACNGGTAAGTAATACCATGATAGGTCAATTAGACGTAACCGATTGAAGTTCATTAGGTACCTAATGTCAAAATAGTGGCCATTCATTTTTTTTTTCGTTTATTTGGTATATCTGCCATACCATTTAAACAATTTTGACCAAATTTTGTATACTCAGAGTATGTCTTAGGATCATCATAAATACCAACACATAACCCGCTTGGTCGGCCATTTTGGAAGATAGCGCCTTACGAATAAATAAAGTTAATGTCATATTTCGGTAAAAAAATTGAACGATTCCTACTAAATTTGGCAAACAAGTAATACTTACAAGACACTTATTTTAAAAATGGTGGCAATATAGCCATTTAAGCTTAGAATGCTATATCGTCGAAATTATGCCATCAATACCAACATAACTTTGTATTTTGGCAGTAGATATTACATGTATCAACTGTATCTACACGGAAAATANATGCCATCAATACCAACATAACTTTGTATTTTGGCAGTAGATATTACATGTATCAACTGTATCTACACGGAAAATATTTTCTCCGCCACTTTGTAAGATAGCGCCCTGCGATTAAATAAAATATTCTGTCATATCTCGGGAAACAATTGACTTATTACTATCAAATTTGGCAAGCAAGTAGTACTGCGGCATATGATGTGAAATTGCATGTTTGAGTATATCAAACATTTATTTTCAAAATGGCGGACATTTATTTTAGTTTTAAAATGCTATATCGTGGAAACTATGTAATCATTTCCAACTTACAATTATATGCTGGCAATAGATATTACAACTATCAACTGTATCTACTTGGAGCTTCTTTTGTCCTCCATTTTGTAAGATAGTGACATGCAAATNTAGATATTACAACTATCAACTGTATCTACTTGGAGCTTCTTTTGTCCTCCATTTTGTAAGATAGTGACATGCAAATGAATACAAGATTTACATCATATCTCGGGGAACAACTGACAGATTCCTTCCAAATTTGGCGAAGAAATAGCACTGCAGCAGGTGGTGTAAACTAGTATGTTTTAAGTAGGTCAGACACTTATTTTAAAAATGATTGCTGTATATATATTTTAGTTCAGTATATTTTATCATCCAAACATTCCAATTAACTATGCTGGCAATGCCTATTACNTGCTGTATATATATTTTAGTTCAGTATATTTTATCATCCAAACATTCCAATTAACTATGCTGGCAATGCCTATTACAACCATCATATATGTCTATGAAGAGCCTCATTTCTCTGCAATTTTGTATGATAGCCCCACCAATAAAAAATTAAATTTCTATCTCATTTCTCGGGAAACAATTAACCCTTTCTTACAAAATTTGGCGAATATGTTGTTCTGTGGTACACCATATTAAATATGTGTATTTTTTAGTATGACACTTATTTTCAGAATTGGGGCTATACAACCATTCAAGTTTTGTGTGCTATATCTACGAAGTTATGTAGTAATCTATTTTAACTTAACATTGTATATTGGTAGTATATAATCATCAAATATGCTACTACATAACTTNGTTATGTAGTAATCTATTTTAACTTAACATTGTATATTGGTAGTATATAATCATCAAATATGCTACTACATAACTTCATAAGGTCACCAAATGAAAATTATGGAGGTTTTATGCCATCTCTCGAGAACCAATCAACCAATTCCCACCAATTGTTACACTAACATTTCAACTAATTTATACGAAATTGTGTACACTATAAATGCTACCGAATTCCATGCAATCTTTCATTATTTAAATATGCCAGGCAACAATGTTCAAAATGGTGGTGTTATAAATAATTTAGTCAAGTTTGCAACATATATTAAACAATTAAACAAAATTCTACCAGATTTGTATGTATTAGAAGTATCGTATATAGAGCCTCTTTTTTTTTTTACGATAGTTTCAAATAGGGAAATAAAGTTTTTTATGGCATATCTCAGGGACCAAAAAAAACCGATTTCAACCAAATTCGTCGCACAAGTAGCGCTACGGTAGACCATGTAAACTTACATGTTTTAAGTGACTCAGTCGCCTGTTTTCATAATATAGGTAATTTAAATGTTATAGGTTAGGAAACCCTATCATTCCAAACATTAGACTTATTAAATCCGAAGTTGATGCTCTGAATCCGACCTCCTTAATGCGGTGCATTGCACGCCAGCTTATAGTATTTCGTTTTCTCTGTTCACGTCCCGAGTAAGGCACGTGTGTATTTGTAATTGTCACACTAATGTTGCATACGTTTCTGGTTTCATTTCTTATACTAAATGCTTTCAAAGAAAAGTCAAGTTCTTCTTGCCAACTCAGTTTTAAAGAACTTATTTAAAAGTATTTGCACCCATGTTATATCAGTAACTTCTTGCCTAATCTGAAATGACGCTGTTACGGTGTGGTTATTTGATGGTAATAGTCACAATAAGACGTCCCACACTCGTTTCATCGCTGCCTTCCTCCCAGCCAACAATCGTCTCGTTGCGAATAGCCAGGGTCTGTAATCTAGCTAACATAATTTACAATTTCCCAGCGATATTTCTTTCCGCTCTGAGAGGCAAAACAATGTTATCCTATTTGTGTGCTGTGTCTGTGTTGTATTTTTCGATATTTTTGTGCTTGATTTCCAGCCGTCATTTAACACATTATGAATGTTTATTTCTGTTCAGTAAACTTATGAAATAATTATGCTGGTTTAATACATTTTTTGACACCAATAATTTATTTCCTAACTGCAACTGAGCATACCACACATTTAACCTTTAAAAAAAAAAAAAATACTCTAACACGTGTTTTGTAAACACCACAAATAAAACTGGCCGTCGTAGTTCCAAATCGAACGTCCTCGCATAATTACTGCCAACATATCAAAGTAGTTATTCGACGCGTTACATGGTTTACACACGTTTGTAGATTCACAGGCAAGTGCTATGCTACAGCACCATATAAAAATTCTCCCGGGCAAACGTATGCTGCTACCAACGTTACTTCGATGGTCGGAGAAGGTTGAACGACGCGTTGAACGGGTAACGTTTCTGCGATAACTCGATAGTGTTGCAGAGTGCTTCATAAATGATCGAGTTTTCTCGTGAGCGTTTTGACGATAGTTCAACTTGGCGCAATCTGCGCACAGCGAATACTTGTTTAGCCCACATCGAACAGTCTGGTTAGACATCTGTGTCTATAAAACATGTTTACATTCACCGTATGATGATAAGCCATTATATTGTAGTGAATGTGACTCATATTTGAAGTAACAAGCGCCTGACTTCACGTTATATACTTTGCTGTCTCTTACGCAACACTGTTGGTACACTCAGCATGGCTGAAGACGGAAAATGATGATATCACATTCATGGCTGACAGGAACCCTGACAGCACATAAAAAGGCACTCCCTAGATAAATTATTAATTATGAAAGGACGGATGTAATCTTTATACGTAGAGTGGCTAATAAGGATATCGTAATGCGATGTTTCGGAAAGTGGAATATATAGGCTAGGTGGCAAGGAAGTGTCCGCCACACCCCAATTACAAGTGATGCATGGCGAGACGTGCTCAGTTTCTGGTTGCATGTAGCTTGTATAATAAAATCATTATGTACTACCGTCGTACTCATTTACGATATATGCTTTGGGTTAATTTTCTTGATACGGTATTCCGTTTTCGTCTACATCTCCCATTCAGTTTTGCAGCATCCACTCACTACCACCAGGAGAGCTTTGACAAATGATAAAGGTCTGATTTGGCATAGCTTATAAAGTTCACAAGACAGGCGGCGAGATTTATAAACTAGGAATACCGAGATGCTTCTTCGTAATCGGAAGTGCGGAGTAAGAGTGATAAATGCAAGGATCAGTAGGTAGGCTGTGTACAGAGCGGAGAGATCATCCTGGTTTGGACCAATAGGGGCTTCCCGAGGGTTTCATTTGTGCGTTTGTTCATTGGGCGTTGTGTGCGGTACGACTGTGAGTAAGAACAATGCGGACCTTCCTGTAGGACAATGCGAAGTGGAAGAGTAAAGTGCTACACGAAATGANCGACTGTGAGTAAGAACAATGCGGACCTTCCTGTAGGACAATGCGAAGTGGAAGAGTAAAGTGCTACACGAAATGACTGCTGCGATATTAGCGTAATCTAGAAGCCAAATTAATTTTAATTGCTGATATCAAGTCTGAGTTGAAGATTGTGCNCTGCTGCGATATTAGCGTAATCTAGAAGCCAAATTAATTTTAATTGCTGATATCAAGTCTGAGTTGAAGATTGTGCTGATTAGTGGGACATCGAGACGGAAGAAAAAAACAGTAGTATCCCGAGAAAACTCGTACTAAGAGACACTCCGCCACACTTCCCACAAGCGAATTTTCGTTTTAAAAATTCTCCCGCCCGGCGCTTCAGAGACACTCAGCGGTGCAAGGCTAACGTCCAAACCACTAAAAGTTTTTTATTGCTATGTTTTAAATAATGCCTTCTTAACGCCTCTACACTATGCCAGAGGTAAATGCTTATAAACTCTGAAAACGTAAACCTTCATATGAAAAACTACGAAAACATCCATGGGTTACCCGGAATTCAAGCTGTGGACTTGTAAACCTTAGCGGGTTTGGTTACTGGGCTCGCCAGAAGAAGTTGTATGCTAATAAAAATGAAAAAAAAAAANACTTGTAAACCTTAGCGGGTTTGGTTACTGGGCTCGCCAGAAGAAGTTGTATGCTAATAAAAATGAAAAAAAAAAAAACTGCTTTCGTCAATATTTGTATACATGTTTCGATTTATAAAACAATTACAGTAATAAAGATTACCCACCAACATGGCAAAAATTGCATAGGAAGAAATTTTATTTTGACTGTTATTGATTTCTTAATGAATTTTTCTCTCACGATTCACAAAATCCTTACAGACAAGCCTGACGATAAAAAAAACTGTCGTAATTTTATGTTACCCTCGAAGTGGGCGTGGAGGTCACGAAGACCAATTTCGGCACTATTCGCATACGAAGGTCAGCCTTAAGCCTTTTCGTGACGATGGGCGTGACCAGCGCCGAAACCTGTTTTCNGGCACTATTCGCATACGAAGGTCAGCCTTAAGCCTTTTCGTGACGATGGGCGTGACCAGCGCCGAAACCTGTTTTCCTCTTCCCCATCAACGCCGCCTGTGTTACCTGGAATTACTGATTGTGTATTCTGAATTAATAATTTCCTGATGGATTGCAGTATGCGTTACGTGGAAAAGCACATTATTCTTGGATTCTAGCGGGGCCGCGGTTGTGTAGTGGTCAGACTACTCGCCTCCCACCAAGGCGAATCGGGTTCGATTCCCGGCGGGGTCGCTCCCAGATTTTCGCACGTGGGAATCGTGCCGGACGATGCCGCTGGTCTACGGGTTTTCTCGGGTAGCTTCCGTTTCCCCCGCCCTTGCTTTCCGGCGCTGCTCCGTACTCACCTCGCTTTACCCTCATCAGCTCTCAAGACCTCGATGTCCAGAGCCGCCCAAATCTCTCTAATAATATTCTAGCACTCAGGAAAAGTCACGGGTTAGTTGAGGGTACTTCGCTTAGGCCCCAAAGCGGGTGATAAGGTAAGCTGGCCTTCAAATTGGGGCACGCATGGTTCAGTCGTTATATACGTATATATAATATTCTCAGAACTAACACATATCTATGGTATACCCGAAAATGTAGCTCAGGACCGTGGCTTCGAAGATAACCCGTTGCACTAGTAGCTTTTCGGTTTCATTTCTGCGACGACGCTACGTACAACAAACAATGTAATGTTGGCGTACGTTCGCTTCTTTCGTAATCCGACGGCAGGCAACAACTGCTTGAACGTGGCAGGCAGAGAAGCGCCTGCAGGTGCCAGTTAGAAATGCCAAAGAGGACGGACGAGGCGCGGCGCGGTGTTGCTTATGTGCAGAGAAAGTTATCTCGTTGACAGGTCCTGTTCCTAACGGGCCATATCTGAAGGGCAATTACGCACTCGGTGGTGTCGAAACAGACTCACTCCCGTAGCTCAAGGTCAGCTACTTCAAGCGTTTAGGTGTGTTTCACAACGCCGCCCACCCCGCCCCACCAGGGATGATAAATCCCGAATGATCCTGTCGGGAGGTAGGTCTGTAGGCTTGCTCTAATTATTCTCTCATTATCATGGCTGTAAACATATTCGGCACTAATATATATTTATATCAATGACCAGGTAAAAGATAATTTCGTAGTTTTACGTAATAAAGAGGGGTTTTAAAGTTTAGTTTTTTTTTTTGCATTCCTTAGAAAAGTGGATGAATTTACTTCACGTGTGAACGAGGGGGGTGGGGGGGGTGAGTTGCTACATGCCGTCGGGTGATTGTTTCCAACCTGATTGTTTAGCCAGTGCAGGTTATACCAGGAGGCTAAAGACTACGTACGGTACCCCGCGCGCCGAACCCTTTGGCTTTCATGTGCTCACAATTGAGTTGTGCATCCGGGGACTGGGCGCGAACCATGAACCACAATAGCTTGACGTACTAGCGAGCACGGTCAACGAAGGTTCACGCAATGAAATGTCTCATCGCAATGACGCAGCTTCTGTTTTCGTCAGGTAACGTAGCTTGGGGCAGTTGACAACTGAAAAACTTAGGCAGTAAGGAGTAGACCTACACGTAGGCTGTAATAATTACGAANTAGCTTGGGGCAGTTGACAACTGAAAAACTTAGGCAGTAAGGAGTAGACCTACACGTAGGCTGTAATAATTACGAATAGTAGTAATATTGATGCAAAAGTTTGAATTCAGACAGTATAAATAAGAAGTTACTGATATAACTAATTAGCCTACTTTCCTCAACTTGGGTGAAAATAATTTTAAATTAAGTTCTAAAAAACAAATGGCAGGCAGGACTTGGCGTCTCGTTGACAGCAATATCATTACAGATGGGCACAGAAGCATATGCAACCTTCGTGAGATATTTACAAATACACGTGTCTGAGCTCGAACTCAGAAAGCCTCGTACCATAAACTATCGTGCAACCAACTGCATTGCGGAGGTAGAGTTCGGGGCATAAGTTTCGGACGTAATCAGTCTAATGATTAGGTAGATATGATTTACTAACCTGAAATATTTACAGGACCGTCATTTTGAAAATAAGTGTCTGGTGGACTACCGTAGCGCTACTTGTGTGAAGAATTCTGTCGAAATCGATAGATAGGCTTTCTTATTTGGTGTTATCGTAGAAAATTCCTAAAAAAGAGACTCTGTAAACGATGTTTATAATAGATACTGCCAGCATATGAAGTTTGGTGTTGAGTTTGGTGAAATTGTTTAATATATGCGATAAACTTTTCTATATTATTTACACTGCTGCCAGTTTGAAAATCGGTATCTGACCCCACTTAAATCGTGTAAGTTTACATGACTTTCTATAGAATTACTGGTGTGCGAAATGTGAAGGAATTTAGTTGAACGGTTCCATAAATATGGCAAAATGTTCCATTTTCTCACCTGGCACAATTTTACAAAAAGACAGGCATAAGAGTATCTTTGTACGTATAATTGATGCTTCTAATCAATACTGGTAGCATACAAAATTTAGTTGAATTTTGTTCAACTGTTAATATATATATAACACACTAATCTAAATTATTTATATTTACGCCATTAAAAAAATTGTNGTAGCTTGGGGCAGTTGACAACTGAAAAACTTAGGCAGTAAGGAGTAGACCTACACGTAGGCTGTAATAATTACGAACAGTAGTAATATTGATGCAAAAGTTTGAATTCAGACAGTATAAATAAGAAGTTACTGATATAAATAATTAGCCTACTTTCCTCAACTTGGGTGAAAATAATTTTAAATAAAGTTCTAAAAAACATAAATGACAGGCAGGACTTGGCGTCTCGTTGACAGCAATATCATTAGAGATCGGCCCAGAAGCATATGCAACCTTCGTGAGATATTTACGAATACACGTGTCTGAACTCGAACCCAGAAAGCCTCGTACCATACGCTATCGTGCAACCAACTGCATTACGGAGGTAGAGGGTGAAAATAATTTTAAATTAAGTTCTAGAAAACATAAATGACAGGCAGGACTTGGCGTCTCGTTGACAGCAATATCATTAGAGATAGGCCCAGAAGCATATGCAACCTTCGTGAGATATTTACGAATACACGTGTCTGAACTCGAACCCAGAAAGCCTCGTACCATACGCTATCGTGCAACCAACTGCATTACGGAGGTAGAGGGTGAAAATAATTTTAAATTAAGTTCTAGAAAACATAAATGACAGGCAGGACTTGGCGTCTCGTTGACAGCAATATCATTAGAGATAGGCCCAGAAGCATATGCAACCTTCGTGAGATATTTACGAATACACGTGTCTGAACTCGAACCCANTATATATATATATATATTTATATATATAACATACTAATCTAAATTATTTATATTAACGCCATTAAAAAAAATTTTGCCCCTCTAAAACATGTAATATTACATGCCGTACTGTAGCACTACTTGAGTGTAAAATTTGGTGGGAACAGGTTCGTTTGTCCTCGAGATATATCATAAAACACCAATTTATTTAATGTGACGATCTTCATAAATGACGGGCAAAATGTTATGTATCAGCACATTAGCTGAGTGTCATTGATACTGCAAACATACAGGCCTAATGTTCGGGGGACATATGACATACTCATAAAAAATATTTTCATGAGACCTATTTTGAAAATATGTTACTATCGCCTTAAGTCATGTATATTTATATGGTAAAGAAAAGTATATTCGCATACATGTGGTGTAATCATTTCCCGAGATAGGACAANACACTAATCTAAATTATTTATATTTACGCCATTAAAAAAATTGTGCCCCTCTAAAACATGTAATATTACATGCCGTACTGTAGCACTACTTGAGTGTAAAATTTGGTGGGAACAGGTTCATTTGTCCTCGAGATATATCATAAAACACCAATTTATTTAATGTGACGATCTTCATAAATGACGGGCAAAAAAGTTAGGTATTAGCACATTAGCTGAGTGTCATTGATACTGCAAACATACAGGCCTAATGTTCGGGGAACATATGGCATACTCATAAAAAATATTTTCATGAGACCTATTTTGAAAATATGTTACTATCGCCTTAAGTCATGTATATTTATATGGTAAAGAAAAGTATATTCGCATACATGTGGCGTAATCATTTCCCGAGATAGGACATAAAAGCTTAATTTTTCATGTAAAGCTATTATCCAAAATGGTGGAGAATACAGTTTATATATTAGCTAATTTTATGCTTGCATAGTACTGTTTGTATAAAAAGTATATTCGCATACATGTGGTGGAAATTACGTAATCATTTCCCGAGATAGGACAAAAAAGCTTAATTTTTCATGTAAAGCTATTATCCAAAATGGTGGAGAATACAGTTTATATATTAGCTAATTTTATGCTTGCATAGTACTGTTTGTATAAAAAGTATATTCGCATACATGTGGTGGAAATTACGTAATCATTTCCCGAGATAGGACATAAAAGCTTAATTTTTCATGTAAAGCTATTATCCAAAATGGTGGAGAATACAGTTTATATATTAGCTAATTTTATGCTTGCATAGTACTGTTTGTATAAAAAGTATATTCGCATACATGTGGTGGAAATTACGTAATCATTTCCCGAGATAGGACAAAAAAGCTTAATTTTTCATGTAAAGCTATTATCCAAAATGGTGGAGAATACAGTTTATATATTAGCTAATTTTATGCTTGCATAGTACTGTTTGTATAAAAAGTATATTCGCATACATGTGGTGGAAATTACGTAATCATTTCCCGAGATAGGACAAAAAAGCTTAATTTTTCATGTAAAGCTATTATCCAAAATGGTGGAGAATACAGTTTATATATTAGCTAATTTTATGCTTGCATAGTACTGTTTGTATAAAAAGTATATTCGCATACATGTGGTGGAAATTACGTAATCATTTCCCGAGATAGGACATAAAAGCTTAATTTTTCATGTAAAGCTATTATCCAAAATGGTGGAGAATACAGTTTATATATTAGCTAATTTTATGCTTGCATAGTACTGTTTGTATAAAAAGTATATTCGCATACATGTGGTGGAAATTACGTAATCATTTCCCGAGATAGGACATAAAAGCTTAATTTTTCATGTAAAGCTATTATCCAAAATGGTGGAGAATACAGTTTATATATTAGCTAATTTTATGCTTGCATAGTACTGTTTGTATAAAAAGTATATTCGCATACATGTGGTGGAAATTACGTAATCATTTCCCGAGATAGGACATAAAAGCTTAATTTTGCATGTAATGCTATTATCCAAAATGGTGGAGAGTACAGTTTATATATTAGCTAATTTTATGTTTGCATAGTACTGTTTGTATAAAAAAGTTACGTTATAATTGGATACATACTTTTGTAGATTATAGCATACTAACCAAAACTGTTTATATAGCCGCCATTTTGATAATATATGGCTGACCCACTCAATACATATCAATTTATATGGCCTACCATAATATTACTTGTTTGTCAAATCGGGTAATGATAGATAGATTTTGTCTAGAGATATGACATAAGTACATTATTACATGTGGTGCTGTCTTACAAAAGGCAGAGAAAAGTGGCTATTTTTTCTTTATATGATGCTTGTAATAGATATTTTCAGCATCCAAAATGTTGTCTAAATTGGCCGAACAGTGTGGTAGATATACCAAATAAACATTACATATGTGTATAGCCGCCATAAAAAAAATGAGCCTCATCAATTAAAATTAATAAAGTTTTTAAGCATCTATCATAGTAGTCTATTTCGTAAGTTTCAAATTTGGTGAGAATTGTTTGAGTTGTTTTGAGATATAATGTAAAAGCTTTTATTTGTCTATGTAATACTATCTTCAAAAATGACGGACCAACAAAAGTCATTTTCATATCTAATGCTTACTTGATATACTGTCACCATACAAATTTAGTTAAAATTGATTGAATGGTTCGTGAGATGTGACTTAACGTCCTAAATTTTAAAATGCCCTCCATTTTGAAAGTAAGCACCGGGCGTGATTGAAAACTCTGAAAGTCGAATGTGCTTATTATTGTAGGCTGTTCACGGTAAAGTAAGCGCTTTCGAGACCTTAGTCACTTTTTTCTTTCAGCCATTTTTTTTATCCTTTAACCACCTTTTTACAATAAATATTGACATATAATTAATAAACACAGTGTGTATATTCAACCGCACTTGGAAGTCGACGTCTAATGCTAAAATAAAATATATTCATTGACTATTATTCCAAATGAGAGGGCTTTCGTAAGCGCTCACCGTGAATAGCCTATACTATTTATGTGTACCGACTTTGGTGAAATTCTGTATACGCGTTCAAAAGTTTTTCGAAGTGACAAGAAGTACACATAAGTAAATTAATTTTACCATAAAAATCGCGGAAGAACACATTCCCGTACATTTTTATAATAATTTAGTTATTGATTTTACTATTGTTAAACAAAAATTACCTTACAGTTTATATTTATTTTATCCACGTACACGAACGTAAATACATACAGTAGAATGATTACGATTTAATTGTCACTTTAGAAATTATCGCTTCCTTGTTATTAGTTGAATTTACTGTTTCTCTTTCTGAATTTATCTACAACAAAAATTAAGAATCACTCAGTTTCGTTTTAAATGAAAAAGTTTCATACAAAACTTTGGGAACAGTTGTACGGTCTGTCTCCTACATTATAATTCTTAATTTTTGACTTCATAAATAACCTCACCCCGCCCAGCTAGACCAAAGATATTCTTTAAGTTTGAAGAATCTCAGCCCAAGTCTGGCACATACCTAAAAAGTGATCGTTTTGCCGCAGCCTTGGTGCATCAGGTGATTTAGCTGGAGGGCATCGCGGTTGATAAGGCATATCTTGGTCTTTCGCATATGTAGGCCGAAGCGCTATGTGTTTCCTGGTTAAGGAACCTTTTGATATAACAGGAACCGAGTAACTTAGCCTTGTTTTGATACGACAAAACCATTTTACAGTCGTGCAGAAGTGGTCGTTATTTCCTAAAAACTTCGTAAGCTACCAGGTTTTCGTAAAGCAAAGTAATCTGAATGTTATCAGCTGCAGTACATTAAAAAAATTAAATGCCTAAAAACTTTTACCGCTATGATATTCTTGCATAGAATATCGTAAAGTAGACTATTAGGAACAATTCTGCGAGTTGAATTTTAATCACATCCTATTATACAAGGCAATTTTATTATTTTTTTAAATCAGTAAAGAGTGACATTAATTTTTTTTTATAGAAATTTAAGTTACGGCAATTTGATCCTGGCATTCTTTAGCAAACGTGTATTGATTACAAACTGCATTCAATATAAAGGAGCACTTTCATGTAATCGTTACCACACAGTTATACTGTAATTACATAATATTTTCATCATCACTAAACTTTTAGTGGGATCTGTAATATTTTCTATAGTCCACAATTTTCCTTTGTGTTTTGCGGTTTGCCACTAACGTAACGTAAAGTGGGCGTATCGCATCAGTCATCCACGTCTAGCATCAAGATGACTGGGCTTAGTTACTGAATGAGGTTGCCAGTTTAATTAATCTTTAGCAAACGTTTTACCGAAAAATATCAGCGTTGCATTTTTCATTGACTACAGCCAGAAAGTCGTGCATGTTACTGTTCATTGGTTTAAAATAAACTAGATTTTATCGGAACTTTTCATTTTAATGTTTGCAAAATTAAAAGAAGTTAGATAAGGTCCGTGTGAAAACCTACTCTTCCGATTGTCAATTTTCAAAGCCTTCTGCGTTCACAAAACAGCGTTTGTGATTTGTGATTTGTAGTATGAAACTCTCATCAATCTGTAACCTTCCCATCATCTTTTTGCTATCAGTTCATCATCGACATTAAAAAAATACCCCAGTAGCGTGACGACCACCTTGTAATCATATTTTTTTGTGTGTTTGCTGCCTTGCCTAGGTGTGTGTGTATGTGTGTATGTGTCTCTGTGTGTGTGTGTGTGTGCCTTGGAAATTTTCTCTTGAGACTTATCATTTGAGCCCACTTTCCTTCACCCACTAACATTCTCTGCGGCTAGAAAATGTGATGACAAAATTACCATGTGTGCTTCTCCACACCTTTTCCGAAAGTTGAACTTTCTCCATCGATGGTCTCTTCCCTCGTGTTATTTTTCCCAGTGACGTAAATAAGAGGGAACAGGGTGAGCAAGTCCTGCGTGATCGCATAGAATGTTGGGTTTCTCATCTTGGAAACATTTAACGAATAGGGAAATCGTCAAGCATCAGCGATAACTACTGGCCGCAGCTGTTGGTAGAGCCTACCTTACTAGTAAGTTCTCTGCTCTCTCTCTCTCTCTCTCTATCTCCTCTCCTTTCCTCCATTTCTCTCCGTCTCATGTAAAGTGAATTTGGAATATCCTAAAACGATTTAATTCGATTTAGTTTGCCATACGAAAATCGTCTAACGTATGCGAGTTTGGTCGTTTAGACTAGACACAAATTTAAGAAGAATTTATCAGAAGGAAAATAATAGTGTGTTTTCTTCGTCCGGATGTGGAATTTCCGGCTTTGTGAGCAACCGTGAGAGAGCGCATCCTTTAATCGCCCGTTAACAGTAATTTTCGCGTTCGTACCTGAGTGACAAAAATTAAATTACAGAATAACATCGAAAGTCTCAGTAGTAAGCCTTACCAGATATAGCTGTATTTGCCTGAATTTCTTAGCGACCTCTGTGTTAATATGAGATAGATATATTTTGTCTTCCTTGTGGCGAACTGAGAAATTATTCACTAAATGACTGAGTGCACAGGCATCTCAGTGTGAACGTTGGTATAGACTGTTTACAGTAAAGTGAGCACTTTTGAGTCCCTAGTTACTTTTTTCCTATCGGCCATTTTTTTTTATCCTTCCGCCACTTTTTAAAATAAATATTGACATGTAAATAATAAACACAGTGTATATATTTCGCCGGACTCGAAAGTTAATTTCGAAGGCTGCAATAAAATATATTTATTGACGTTTATTCCAAATGAGAACGCTTCGAAAAATGCTCACTTTAC
>NQII01002920.1:4831-45715 GCA_002778355.1 Clitarchus hookeri | reverse complement strand
GGGGGGGGGGGGTGTTATAAAGTATAGGTCCTACTTAGTATGAATTACAATTTCGTTTTCAAATACATTCTGTTTGCTTTTTGTATTGTTTGCGCCCACATTTGTAGCGGCCGTTTAGAAAAACATGGTTTACAAAACACACAAACTTACTGTTCACTTTGTAATTCCTATTGGCAACTCCTAAACACGTGTTGTTCCAAAGCAATCCTTCGACGATTACTTCACTAAAATCACATTCGTTTGCCGCTCATACAAAAAAATGGGTGCGTGTACTTATGTACGCGCGTTAGAAGTTATATTTCTTTGGCGTGACTAAAATAAAATTTTATTACGTATGNGGGTGCGTGTACTTATGTACGCGCGTTAGAAGTTATATTTCTTTGGCGTGACTAAAATAAAATTTTATTACGTATGCAAATCATTTATGTAAGTAGGAAGAACGATAAAATGACCGAAGAAAGACATTAAATATAATTAATAAAGGTTTGATTAAAGAACATAATTAAATGAAAATATTAAAATATCCATTGTCATATCAAACTGATTCAAATATATTTAAATTAAATTACTCTACTTCCATTAGTTCTTCTGATGGTGATTGGATGGGCATGTGAGTTACAAGCGGTTTGTGATAACTGAAATATGATACAAATAATCTTATAGAAACGTTATGNATTGGATGGGCATGTGAGTTACAAGCGGTTTGTGATAACTGAAATATGATACAAATAATCTTATAGAAACGTTATGCAAATATCGCGTAAATACAGCATCAATGGTGGTGCCGTGTCGTGTTGTAGAAATTGTAGGGTCATTATGTATGGATAGATGTAAATCCTCGTGCAACTAGATGATAAGTGGGCCAGAATTTTCTAAGCTGAAATTGACGTTAAAGTCTCCACTTAAAATCATCTGTAACTTATCCTCACCTCTACCCNAAGCTGAAATTGACGTTAAAGTCTCCACTTAAAATCATCTGTAACTTATCCTCACCTCTACCCATATATGCCCCTCCAACTGTTCTATACGGAAATAGAGTCCGTTTTAAATTAATAAATAATACATACATTCACAATGAATTACTAATATAGATTAAATGTTTTCCAATTTGCTTATTACATGAACTGATTTTTTGTCGGTTTTAAATATAACCACGTGCTATGTTGTGTACCTCGCGTTTGTATATAGTTAGACGATACACGCATGCGCGTTGGGTCATACCCCTACCACGTTCACTGTAGAATTTCGTTACACTGTGCGGGCGCAACTTCCGTTGCACACTAACCTTTAACCTTTAACGCGCCAAAAGAAGTATAACTTAAAATATTTTTTCTTGTTTTATTAAATGAACAAAACGTTGAGTTGTTTCTTGAAACCAACAAACTTAAACTTCAGAACGTAAGTATGCTTCGTTCGCGCTTCATGATGCCTAAGGAAAATGGCGGACTAAGATACACAAGCAACCATTTTACGAAGCGGTAGAAACCCTATCAGTATTTCATTTAATTGAAAAAGACGTACAATGAATTACATTGAATGAAATAAGCAAATACAAAGATAATAAACTGCAGATATAATATTCCGACATCGCCATTAAAGAACGTCCATTTAAAACATGGCGAAGGAGAGCTTAACCCTTTCAGACCCAGAATAATTTGTGGTTTTTGATCCATGCAGTACTTACATAAGCAAATATGAACCACTGCTAACCTAGCGCAGTAACGCCGTTTTACGAATCAGTTATCCGCAGGGAAGATCATTGGGCTCTGAGTGTCACAATGTACTATACTGGCCAAAAATAACTTTCATATGCGCTATGTACACAATTGTGTTTTGTAGACTGTATCTGAATCGATTAATGACATTCACCGGGTTGGAGACGTTTCGCATATCCCTAATGGGCTCGTGCTCCACCGTAATTTCTGAAAAGGTTTTCTTTTAAGTACATGCTCTACAACGCAAAAAATATTGTACTTCACCGTTACTATTTTTTTCCATAATCATCGCAAACATCACGANGTACATGCTCTACAACGCAAAAAATATTGTACTTCACCGTTACTATTTTTTTCCATAATCATCGCAAACATCACGAGCATTGTAACATGCATTCCGTAAAAACCATCAGCTGACACAATACTTTGCGGATAGGGGCGTTTATCGTTTACGTGCTGTGTACGTTGGTNATTCCGTAAAAACCATCAGCTGACACAATACTTTGCGGATAGGGGCGTTTATCGTTTACGTGCTGTGTACGTTGGTCACATTGTCTGTCAAAATGTACTGAAGTTATATGAATATAGATATAATTTGCGAGGAATTCATCGCCGCATTAAGAAGACCCGTCGCAATATTTCCTTGAGGCGAGACGTGACCTTGAGGCGTTTAAAATTGTTAACTGGGGATTTCCCTTAACAACAAAGGCGTCTCGTCGGCCGCCTAAACGCAGAGAAACTCGGTCCGAGGCGGGAGCCTAGAGCGAGCGTAGCCGAGCGCAGGCGGCAGTGGTAGGGAATTTGGCCCTCCGGAAAATTGCTGCTAATTACCCTGAGACTGGAGGGAGAAGGTTTTTTAAGGATGCGGCAAAGTGCGCGGGAAGGAATGACCTTGAGGAACCCCGCGAGGGTAATCTACTGGCTGGCGNCTAATATAAATAATAATTGTATAACCGTAAATTGTAATAAATTCATCAGATACTGTTTTGCACTACCGAATTAACATTTTAATAACTATGAGTTTATCCGCATTCTCTCATAATCTTGCATGTACGAATTGGCTGAAAAGCTAGTTCGTAACAAACTGTATAGTACATTTACGGTTACTTCCAACTTTTCTGGAGCCCTGCTAATGTTCTACTTCCAGAATATTCCTCCGTCTCACGCAAGCCAAGCTTACCCGTATGGAATAATAAATATTTGAGGAAATCGCGAATTAACTATAGATGTAAACACATGCATTTTTATTTTTCTTTTTTTGCTGTGTTATTATACAATTCCATTTACCAATTTCTCACTTTACTGATAATTAACTATATTTTATTCTTTTTCCAATGTGTTTTTCATATTCCGGGAGGGTGGAGGGTGTTTGAACCCGAATTCCTCCTTCCCTGTCTACGCCCCTGGTCGGTGGCCATGAGCGCCTAAAAGTAGTAATCAAGTCACAAGAAAGTTGGACNCTCCTTCCCTGTCTACGCCCCTGGTCGGTGGCCATGAGCGCCTAAAAGTAGTAATCAAGTCACAAGAAAGTTGGACTGGTGAAAGTTCGAGCTGCTACCATCAGCAACTTATTTATGTGCACGGATTCGATGTCCAGTTGTTCGGAGCCCACTATACTGAAGGAAGTCCTATCCTCTTTGATCTTTCTTTGCTTACCCTTTTTTGCTTACCGATTTTCGTAAGATAACTAGTGCCACAGGTGACCTAGACACACATAATAAAAACTAACGTACCTAAATGAGATAATTCTAATTGACATAAGATACCATGAGTTACTTTACGTTATCTTTAAAGTTACGCTGTAAAAAATATGTGCAACATTTTAACATTACTCACAATAAGGAAATTTTTAAAAGTTTTTGATTTAAAGCCGTTTATGATTTTTTGTAAAATTATTTTGCTAAGCATACCTTATAGTGAATTATTCAGCCATCCTTCTAAAACTGTTCTATGCAAAACTATACAACCTGATATTTTTTATGCCAGGGAAGAGTATTTACAAGTGATGTCTACATGTTTAACAGAATTTCGTAAAAATAATGAATACTTTGGTGACCAGCACCCTTAAACGTGTACGATCATCGACGATTCTATGTTTATTGTAAAACAGAACAGCTGTTATTGGCCACAACAGAGAAGCTATGATTGGCCTATTTGCCGCTATGAAGTGGGCGTAGCCAGACTAGCTCGTGCGGACTGACGATCACGCACACAGCACCTATTGCTCGTGATTTATGAAATTTCAGATCCGCGTGCACATGTGTTGGTGAAGAATTGAAAAGTCACTGCGTAGTTCATGTATCGGCCACGCATGCCGTGGAACTTGGTTTATTTCAACTTGCACCTACAGCAGTATTCTCTGTTGGCGTTAGTGTGCAAACAGAATTGATTGAAACGACGTTTGTGCAGTATTCGCCCCCGTTTTGACGAGTTAAACGAAACGAAGTGATGAAGACGATGATTAATTCGTTGGATTAAGTAACCGAATATGGTTACTGAATGTTTTTAATGCTGAGTTTTTCTAGTAGCAATGAAAAGAACCTAATGCCTCAGCACTATACCTATCTCACAAAAAGTGTTACGTTAAAGGCCTTAATTTCCTTGTGGATTTGGTGCCATCGCACACATTTTAAAGTCATCCGGGAAACATAAGGAACTATAGACTTAAGCTTTCGTGTCACGTTGAAACGCTTCCTTCAAACCAAGGATGGGCGTAACTGCGAAAACACGCCGGGTTTGTTTACACTTTACCGGGTACGCCTCTCAAAAGCTGATGCAGTTTATGCTGCACATAATGCTAAACATTGTATGTACCAGCTAAGAAAAATACAATGCAAAAGAGTTGTGACGTCATATCCTACTGAGAGAAACTCTGTGCTGTGCAGATTTGGGAGTATTTGCAGTTTGTACGGCTGAGAGAAATTAACCTAATGCGAAACAATGGCTGCCAAAATTAGTGTAATAGCGTCTTAGTGCAAGACAGGCGTCTATGATCGAATATACTGGTTTCCTGCCGATACCAACATGTTGGAATAATTCTTTATATTAATAATGTTTATGACAACCCGATAACTCAACTGCCCTTTTATAGCTACAAAAGAGAGGTAGGTAGGTAGGTAGATGGGGCTTAACGTCTCTTCGACAGCGAGATCATTAGAGACGGAGCATGTTGCTCAGAGAGGCAGGGCCATAGCGTGTAGTAAGGAACCACCCCAGCATTCGCCTGGAGCGATCTCGGGAAACNAGTTGCTCAGAGAGGCAGGGCCATAGCGTGTAGTAAGGAACCACCCCAGCATTCGCCTGGAGCGATCTCGGGAAACCATGGAAAACATCAATCAGGAGGGCCGGACCGGGATGCGAACCCATGTCCGCCCGAATGTGAGTCCAAAGTTTAACCACTGCGCCACCTCGCTTGGTAGCTACAAAAGAACATGTTATGTATTTTTAAACTAATAGATATATCGTTTTAAATTCACACTTTTAAAAGAAAACTTCGGACAACAGTTTTATTAATTAGGGAAAAGACCTTCGCCATTGGGCGTTCCCAGTTAAAATTCCTACGCTACGCCATTGGGGAAAACGCAACTCTAAACTGTATTTTATTTTTGATGCGCTATAAACTGATAAATTCGCTTCCTTACGAGTCAGTGGTTGAGTTTATAATCAGCCCGATGGCAAGGAGCGCCTTCGTGAACTGGTGTTTGATGGTGGGCAGGTGAGCGAAGTGACTATACGCGGTCAATTTGCAAACTCAACGTTGATTTACAGTGGCGTTTATCTAGAATAGCGCCCCCCCCCCTCATCATTCGCTATCCCACGTCGATTTCCAACCTTCGCCCACGTCTCCAACCCTTGACTTGCTCTCCTGCTAATGGGTGTGAACAGTCCAACAAGGACTCTCACGGAGTCAACTTGTACCGCGATCCAGTTCTGGACTTTTTTCTGGACTGTAGCACCTAGGATTTATAGTCGTTCACTGTTAATTAAGCACTTTAGAAGTCCCGCATTTTTTTGTGTATAGTGTTGGCTTCGATCAAGTGGTTGTAAAATTGTTACAAAAACACACATTTAGCGGCTGTCCCTGATTAATTGTTACAAAATTTGTTGTAAGGGGATTCCTTCCTCCAAATGAGATTTAAAAAAACNTAGCGGCTGTCCCTGATTAATTGTTACAAAATTTGTTGTAAGGGGATTCCTTCCTCCAAATGAGATTTAAAAAAACATAATACGTCTCAGTCTAATTACCAGTGAGAAAGGTTTTGCGACATTGAAGTAAGATGTTTCAAAATTATATTATATAGAAGTATCAGAAATTACGTGAGATTAAACAACAAATCCCTGCAGATTGTCATATTTTGTTGCATTTAATTGTGCAGCCATGACCTGTAACTGATTTGTTCGACACGTTATCAGTACTCATGTTCAAATTACCAAGAACGTTTGCCATGAAGTGATTGTGAAACTCTGACTAGCAGTAATTGTTGAAACCGTACACAAAGTTAGATTACTGCTGCGCGATGCGTGGCAGCTTTACGTAAGCTGTGCTGGAAGTACTAACAAGGTGGCTCGCCCTGTGCTACTAATGCAACTACTATTTACACATTTTGACACTCGCGAAACAAAACGCATACTGCAATTTGTGTTTTAATCTGATGTGGTTTCTGGTTAAACAAACAAACTTCTAAAAACTTTTTATTCTAATCTAAGGGCACATGTCTCCTAAAGAATCACTTTGTATATACATTAACAGTATTACGCCAATATTTAATATAATGTGGAAACATATTTTAAGGAACACGGATTTCATTGACTACCTAGATAAATACTGTCCAACCGTTGTTCGCTGTCATCATTACCGTATGCATGTGTTCAGGTTTTAAAGTAAATAAAATTATGGAAGGAACCTTTTTACAGGACTTATTTCACAAATGTTGTTATTTATGCACCAAATTAATGCACGAAAACTTGCTCTATCCCGTAGTTCATACAGAGCTCAACTATCAAAGTGGTGGGTATAATTTTATTCACGAAATGTAATCAATTTTAAATATAATCGTTAGAAATTTCGCTGTATTTTAAACAGGGCATCGCTAAAATTACCGTCGAAATTCTTTGTAATGTGTTAATAACATTTGGAGTGCAGGTACAAATCCTCAGCCTACAATGGAGAAAAAATGAAGAAAACAACTTTATAGCCTGACGACTGCAAGATTGTGTTTTAACGTTTTTCATTAGCGGCTGTCCCTGATTAATTGTTACAAAATTTGTTGTAAGGGGATTCCTTCCTCCAAATGAGATTTAAAAAAACGTAATACGTCTCAGTCTAATTACCAGTGAGAAAGGTTTTGCGACATTGAAGTAAGATGTTTCAAAATTATATTATATAGAAGTATCAGAAATTACGTGAGATTAAACAACAAATCCCTGCAGATTGTCATATTTTGTTGCATTTAATTGTGCAACCATGACCTGCAACTGATTTGTTCGACACGTTATCAGTACTCATGTTCAAATTACCAAGAACGTTTGCCATGAAGTGATTGTGAAACTCTGACTAGCAGTAATTGTTGAAACCGTACACAAAGTTAGATTACTGCTGCTCGATGCGTGGCAGCTTTACGTAAGCTGTGCTGGAAGTACTAACAAGGTGGCTCGCCCTGTGCTACTAAGCAACTACTATTTACACATTTTGACACTCGCGAAACAAAACGCATACTGCAATTTGTGTTTTAATCTCGCGTGGTTTCTGGTTAAAGAAACAAACTTCTAAAAACTTTTTATTCTAATCTAAGGGCACATGTCTCCTAAAGAATCACTTTGTATATACATTAACAGTATTACGCCAATATTTAATATAATGTGGAAACATATTTTAAGCAACACGGATTTCATTGACTAGCTAGATAAATACTGTCCAACCGTTGTTCGCTGTCATCATTACCGTATGCATGTGTTCAGGTTTTAAAGTAAATAAAATTATGGAAGGAACCTTTTTACAGGACTTATTTCACAAATGTTGTTATTTATGCACCAACTTAATGCACGAAAACTTGCTCTATCCCGTAGTTCATACAGAGCTCAACTATCAAAGTGGTGGGTATAATTTTATTCACGAAATGTAATCAATTTTAAATATAATCGTTAGAAATTTCGCTGTATTTTAAACAGGGCATCGCTAAAATTACCCTCGCAATTCTTTGTAATGTGTTAATAACATTTGGAGTGCAGGTACAAATCCTCAGCCAATACCCTACAATGGAGAAAAAATGAAGAAAACAACTTTATAGCCTGACGACTGCAAGATTGTGTTTTAACGTTTTTCATCGGATTTCGTGCTTTGGCGCCTTCGGAGATGCGAACCAGATGCGTGCATATTGTGGTGACGACATTCTGAGATCTAGAAGTCAAGATCTAAAAAAAAAACTGAAACGTTTTGTGCAATTGCAGAATGAGAAGGCGTACTCTGTTCGTTTGTCTTAGGCAGAATTTTATCAACGGGCACTTCATACATGACTGACGTCGCCAAGATGCTTCTCGGCCACGAGGTGCTATTGATGTGCTGTTTTGAAATTTAAGTTATGGTTGGTGTAGTGTGTAAGGTTTTCCCTTGATCGTCTCCTAGCATAAAGCGGGAGTATTAATAAGCTCTGCACGACAAAACAATTAAATCGCTGCAGATATCTAACACAATATTTGTTTATTAATAAGGTGTTGGGCCACCATTTTTTTTTTTTAGAACAGCTGCAATTCTTCTTGGATCCAACGGAATGTTGTCCCATTCTTGTACCAAAAAATCCGCCAATTGCGTCAATGATGTTGGAGATGGAAATCTTCCCCTCACTCTCTGCTCTAAAACTCCCCATAACGGTTCAATTATGTTGAGGTCTGGCGATTGTTTGATGATATTCTGATGTTCCTCAAACCAAGACTGAACCTTTTTGGCTCTGTGTATGGGTGCCTTATCATCTTGGAATATGGCAGTGTTTGGCAGCAATATGCTAGTCATAGTAAGAACTTAATCATTGAGGATGTCGTTGTTGAGGTCTGGCGATTGTTTGATGATATTCTGATGCTCCTCAAACCAAGACTGAACCTTTTTGGCTCTGTGTATGGGTGCATTATCATCTTGGAATATGGCAGCGTGTGGCAGCAATATGCTATTCATAGTAAGAACTTAATCATTGATGATGTCGAGATATTCATTCGCAGTAATCCGGCCAGTGATGTGAATGAGAGGACCAGCTGAATACCACGATATAGCCGCCCAAATCATAATGGAACCTCCCCCATGCTTGACTGTAGGAAGCAGGCAGTCCGGATCGTAGGCTTCTTTTGAGGTTCTCCATACATAAACCTGGCCGTTTGTAGAAAACAATGTAAACGATGATTCATCAGACCATACCACATTCTTCCAATCATCAAGTGTCCAGGTTTTATGATCGTGGCACCACTTCTTTCGCAGCTTAGCGTTGGCTTCCGTTATAAAGGGTTTCGCAATTGCAGCCCTTCCATGAATGTTAGCTTTGTGGAGCTCCCGCCGTACTGTTTTTGTCGAAACAGTATTACTCAAGTGAGTGTTGAGTTCTGCTGTCACTTTTGCCACAATTCTTTTTAATTTTCGTCGGTCTCTGTCAGATAACTTTGGATTTCGCCCACTATTCCTCTTCGCCGATGATGTTTGCCAATTTTTGTGTATGCTGTCATTACCGTGAATACTATCGCTCGTGAAACGTTAAACAATTCAGCTGTTTTCGTCACAGACGCTCCCGCTAACCGAGCACCAACGATTTGCCCTCTTTCGAAGTCTGAGAGATCACACATTTCACCGATCGCTTGTTTAAACCGTCGCGGAACAAAGCGTATAATACACTGAAATATATCCTACAAGATTTGGCACGTAAACTGTGCAATACATACGCGTCGCATTATTTACACGGAAGCAGTGTTGCCAACATGCAACAAAATGTACTATATTGCATGGTGTTCATATTATTTTGTCCATCCCCTGTACATTTCCCCTTTTTCGCTGATAAAAACGAGGATATAATCGTTATGCGCTGTGGTTGGTACTGTCTAGCAGTATAAATTGAATTTTGCAAACGGATCTTCCTCGGACCTGCTAGAGAAGATATCACTAACTTACAATCCACTAACGCACAGTAAACAGTTCTTAAAAAAGGTTTGTTGGTTGAATGGGGGGAGAGGTGTCTGTGCTGGGGACACGGCTGTAACAAAATAGATGACCGTCTTTTATGGCTTGAATCGACAGATCTAGAGAGATCTTTCGTTTGGCTCCAAAATGTGCGCGCTAGCTGATCGGAGTCGCGAGACATACTGGCCGGAAATGTTCGCCCAAGCCCAAATAGCCGCTAGTCACCGAGGGCCACCACCCGCACTTCACGCATGCGCGGCGCAAACTCAAGGCCATGCTCGCTTCGTAGTCGCATACCCTATTGGACGAGACCACATTTAGTCAATCGTGATATTATTCACGACGTTGTAATGTCGGCATTGATCACCCTGCAAATGTTATATCACCGTTTCCGCCCTCTGGTAGCCCATGAGTCGGTCTGATTTTAAATCACGTCTAAATTACTCGCCATTATACATTTGGCGACTTGTGTAGATAAAGTCGTTAAGGCGTTCCCTCAGGTCGCGAGTTTACAGGTCTGAATCCTAATTAAGCTACGGATACGTGCGCCATAATGTAATATGCCTTCTTATGAGCTGAAAGTCATTGAAGCAAGGCTGTTAACACGCCCAATTAACTATTGAAAATCGCACACCTTGTTAAATGGGCGTATGTACGAAGCCAGTAGCTTGTTGCGGGTCAAGTAGGCGTGGTCACAGTCACAGCTTCCATATTACTTCATGCAGCCTGTGTGTGTTTCATCCTCCATGGATTACAGTCTTAAGGACGTAGGCGGGCGCTGCTGCATCACGTCGTTATTGGCGTGATTGTCTCGTAATCAAGGCACTATATCGGGGATCTAGGGTATGTAGATTAGCTAACTTGTCCATTCATATCTGTTCAGGCTATGAGCGTGGGAAGTTAAAAATAACTCCAGTGTTTACTTTTTTTCTCGTGTAGGCGACTCGGACAGCAACTTTCCAAATCCGCCAATAACGTCATTACACGAACGGCTTTGCCAAGCAGAACCGACTTGGCCTTTAAAGTTGTGAAATATGAGCATCCTTTTCTGAATTCTCGCCTGCCGCTACTTTTCAGACTGGCGCCCCATCTATACGCCGCAGTTATTAACGGGGAGTGCAACGCAACGAGATAAAAAAAAAAAGACATTATTTAGAGGTTCCCGTGACGGATAAATCCCCGACTTTCTCTCCCGACGTCGACGGGCGNAAAAAAAAAAAAGACATTATTTAGAGGTTCCCGTGACGGATAAATCCCCGACTTTCTCTCCCGACGTCGACGGGCGCGGCAGGGGGGCCTTAAACCAGAAAACAACGCATTTGTCTTTCCGGATGTTTTTGCTCTCGAGAAGACCGTAGCTACGCACGACGAGGGCCTCGATTTTAATTATTACGTGGTTTTTGTGTCCACTCGCCATTGTTCGTGAGCTCGCGATAACAATTGTTTTCCCCGGAGCTTTTAGGGGTCTCATTGGTCCTCCCGCCACGACAATCCGGCTTCGAATCGAGGGTGTTATTTTATTTACTTTATTTTATTTATTTGTTTACGTAAGTTGCCTGTGGCGAGATAGTTTAGCCCTACTGGTTCTTGCTCCACTGACACATTCTGTAGCCGCTCCGTGGGTGTATAGGGTTTGTTCTACTCAGGTTGGGAAGCTCAGTTCCAATAGTTCAACAAATATACATTATCGCTGCCAGGTAGCACTAGTGTTGCACGTCTACCTGATTTTTTAAATTTTTTATGTTAACGAATTGGATATTTGCAATTTTAATAATATAAATACAAATGTGTAAAATTTCCCGATTTGTATTTTTGAAAGAATATGTGTAAGGAATAAGCTTTGTTCTTCGCACTAGAGTGAAATTCAGCGAATACGTTTACGTTTTGTATAATACTCAGTCGTAAAACTAAACTTAGTAGAACTTTGGCTTACACAGTTACTTTATTTAAATATTACAAGTGAATCAAAACAATCCCTTTGCTATCAGCTATATTTATATCGCTGTTAATTTGTATTTTGTTTTCACTTAAATAAGTTTGNTCAAAACAATCCCTTTGCTATCAGCTATATTTATATCGCTGTTAATTTGTATTTTGTTTTCACTTAAATAAGTTTGTTTATGAACGCTCAATGCCAAACACATCTGTATTTTTACTATTTACTCACGTAAATAGCATTGGAAGTCGTGAATAATATTTACAAATTTCATTTAACACTTAATATTTTGACTAGAGCAAGTATGCCTGTGTATCACATACGGGAACAAACACAGATCTGTACGCACAAGTAAACATACTTTCTCCATTTACTGCCAGTTCTTTGGAACACCAGCTCACCTTGCGGCGGATATTTTCTCGATGCCGAACTCTCTCATAAGGAATCTCGTTTTGTTCCCAACCCGAGTACAATAAACCTTAGTTGTAGGGTAGAAAAAGCAAACGGCTCACTAAAGTGGAACAACGCTGCATGCAGAAGTGCGTTCGGGCTGAATCGCAGCACTATAAAGTGCGAAACTGGGACTATCAAAGGAAGCGCACACTGAGGTATCCAGTTACCAGAAATAGGTGGCATAAGTGTGAACGTCGTCAGTAACGTTCGTAATGAAACAACATTTGTCAAGTTCACCACCAGCAGCGCTAGTGGTAATATCTTCTCGGTCGATGTGCCTGCATCACCGTTATTGTTGCAGTCTACCGTCTCACAGCATGAACGTTCACATCCCGTTGAAGTTTGCCAAAAACCTGAAAACAATTTTTTTAATTGTACGTTGTCGTTAACTGGGAACCTAAAACAGTGGACGTTAAATGTACTTTATTAAGTTCTGTCTGCCTGAAGTAAGGCATCTAATCAATGGTAAGAATTACACTGAAGAGCCAAAACAACTTGTACACCTGCCTAATATCATGTAGGGCCCCCGCGAGCAAGCAGAAGTGCCGCAAGATGACGTGGCATGGACTCGACTAATGTCTGAAGGTATGCAGGAGGCAATTCACNAAAAAACTGGTACACCTGCCTAATATCATGTAGGGCCCCCGCGAGCAAGCAGAAGTGCCGCAAGATGACGTGGCATGGACTCGACTAATGTCTGAAGGTATGCAGGAGGCAATTCACACCATGAATCATGCAGCGCAGTCCACAAATCCATAGGAGTGCGAGGCGGTGGAGATCTCCTGAACAGCACATTACAAGGCATCCCAGATATGCTCAATAATGTTCATGTCTGGTGATTTAGGTGGCCAATGGAAGTGTCTAAAGTCAGAAGAGTGTTCCTGGAGCCACTCGGTAGCAACTCTCGACGTGTGGGGTGTCGCATTGTCCTGCTGGAATTGTCCACGTCCGTCGGAATGCACAATGGACATGAATGGGTGCAGGTGATCGGACAGGATACTTACGTATCTGTCACCTGTCAGAGTCGTATCTAGACGTATCAGGGGTCCCATTTCACGCCAACTGCACACGCCCCATACCATGACAGAGCCTCCACCAGCTTGAACAGTCCCCTGTTGACATGTAGTGTCCATGGATTCATGAGGATGTCTCCATACCTGTACACGTCCATCCGCTCGATACAATTGGGAACTAGACTCGTCAGACCAGGCAACGTGTTTCCAGTCATCAACAGTCCAAGGGCGGTGTTGGCGGGCCCAGGCGAGGCGTAAAATTTTGTGTCGTGCAGTCATAAACGGTACACGAGTGGGCCTTCGGTTCCGAAAGCCCACATCAATGATGGTCCGTTGAATAGTTCGCACGCTGGCACTTGTTGATGCCCCAGCATTGAAATCTGCGCCAATTTGAGAAAGGGTTGCACGTCTGTCACGTTTAATGATTCTCGTCTGTCGTCGTTTGTCCCGTTCGTTCACGATCTTTTTCCGGCCTCAGCGAAGTCGAAGATATGATGTTTTACCGGATTCTCGATATTCACGGTACACTCGTGAAATGGTCGTACGCGAAAATCCAAATTGTATCGCTACCTAGGAGATGCTATGTCCCATCTCTCGTGCGCCGACTATAACACCACGTTCAAACTCAATTAAATCTTGATAACCTGCCATTGTAGCAGCTGTAACCGATCGAGCAACTTTGCCAGACGCATGCTGTCTTATATAGGCGCTGCCGACCGCATCGCGTTGCTCTGAATGGTTCCATACCTCTGTTATTTGCATACGCACGCCTATGCCAGTTTTTTTTTGGCTCTCCTGTGTATAAGGGAGACACTGGTCTGTATTTATTATAGTGTCACCTCAGCACGCAAGACAGTACATTGTCGTGAAGTATTATCATCATACGGCGTGCAACTACAGGACCTCACGTGAAATTCCCAACATTAAATTAGTAGAAAGCCTATAGCAAAATCTAATTTATTTCCGCATTATGTTTCGGGATAAAGAATAATAGGAAAACGTCGCTTATAGCTGTGTTGGAGGGCTACAGAAATGAAGTGTTAATGTGTATAACATCTTGATAGTGCCGATGACCGCTTATCTGAAGATCTGCAATTTGTTTGAGCATTCGTCTGAAATATGGGTGGGAGAAACACTTAAAAAACAAAACAAAAAATCTGTTTCTTAAACGGAGGAATGCCGCATGCAAGCTAACCGCATGACAAAACATGCTTGATGTCTTTTCAAAATTCTAAAGCAGCGTGGTGGCGAAGTACAACTTGTTAATCACGGGAACACGATCGCCGAGGAACTGGGAGACGACCAACTCTCGCTTCATAACCACTCCAGAGTTCCCTTTCGCGCGCCTCAACTTCGCGGGAAAACAATGTTTAATGCAAAGCGTGTCCGCTCTTGCGATGCGCAACGGCATCGTAACCATCGAAGAGAGTCTGAACGCGGTTTCATTCGAAGAGAGAAAATTACTGGTCTCACGCAATAACATGAGGTGACGCAATAACATGAGGAATAAATTAACCTTTCACTTTCATGACGGCAGTCTTAATAATTTACGTCAACTTAATTAGACTAACTGATTTTAGAGTGTGGTAAGTCCTAGCGCCCTGTTTCGTGTGGCTGTAGAGCGCTGCGGTTGGTACGAGATAAAGGAAAGTCTGTTGGACACGACGGGATTGTAGTAAAGTGAAAGTAAGCTATCAGATCACCCATGCTGTTTGTGCTTGAATGCGTCTCTCCCCTGGCTACTTCTGCGTCCCAAACACCACTTCACATCAAGATCTTACACTAGGCGGGTCGCTTCAGGCTTGTTGACTGGTATTTCCTGGCATGTGGCTCTCTACAGTTGTCATGTCGAAGAATTTGTTGTTTTCCATCTTCTTCCGTCTTCGGTTGGTAATCCTCATTTTCTGTCATGTTGGTCAAGCATCAAGTCTCTCATAACCTCTAAGTAAAAAAATGCAGTTATTACCATTTTAACTAATAAGTAAACTTGGCATTGGTCGTAAGATAATCGTGAGTGTCTGCCTTGATTTCCGTACAAACAATCAGCTGAAATAATTTATTATATAGCGTTCATAAGGATTTTATTACAAGTGGTAATTAGTATCACTTTCAGAAAACTTATTCAAATGCCCTACGCGTAGACAACTTCCTTCGCACCTTTGATGAGGACTGCAACTTACAGTGGACAAGATCCTGGGTTCGAATCCTGAGTGAACTTATGTGTGGGCACGTCGCTCCTAGATTACCCTGCCGACTCATACAGAGTTCAAAGTTGTAAATTCTTATATCATGCTGTGGTAGCCCCCTATTTTTTTTTTTTCCAAAGAAAATCAGTTTGAAATTGAAGTCACGAAATGAAATCTTTACATCCAAATGGTCACCATCTCTTTCTCACTAGACCCCCCTCCGGAATGGCATTCCTAGCCTGATAGTCGCAGTGCCAAATGGGCGGAACGTTTAGTTTAAACAGTTCTGCCGAATTGCACCTACNATGGTCACCATCTCTTTCTCACTAGACCCCCCTCCGGAATGGCATTCCTAGCCTGATAGTCGCAGTGCCAAATGGGCGGAACGTTTAGTTTAAACAGTTCTGCCGAATTGCACCTACTAGGATACGCTTTGTTAACTGTATTCTTATAATACACTAGAAGCTATGGACTACAAATAGTAACATACATTACTCATTGATTGTTATTTTGGTAACATATTGAAGAGCGTTTTACTGTATGTGAAGTACAAGGATAAATCGTCAAGACTACGCTTACGAACCTAATTAAGCATACTAATTCATGTCGGTAGTATAGGCGTACCTCTGAAAGTGAGCCGTATATTTGGCTATAGCGTGCTGTATAAAGATTCCCTGGGCTGCCGGCGGGCAAGTAGGTTACTAACAGGCGCTATTGACGGACGGCGCGGCGTTCCGACATGGTGCTGACGAGTGACGCCATTTTGCTGGCGTGTACGCCTAAAGTTTCTCGGTATAAGCGGCTCTTTTTTTTTAATTATTAGGTATGCAGTGGTTGTGTGCTGCCTTGTTGGAAGTTTCCTGCAAGGAAGAAAGACAATTGGAGTAGACGTCGAACGGTGGCCACTCCTGGCCGTACGTCCAGCTCACGCTCAGTTTACCGCCCGCGGCCGAAGAAGGCAGCCGACGGCAAGCTGCGAAATTAATGGTGATGACACTCCGGTTTTTTTTTTTTACGTGAATACGTCTTTGAAATCAGAGCGACACATGGGGTATCAGCACCAATACGAACACGATGTAACGTTAGCAGGGTGGTTCATTCGAGACACTTAACATCGTCACTAGCAACACTATTGAAATGAAAGCGGTCTCTTTCGATCAGGTGTACTAATACAATGCGAGGATGACCTTGGAATTGTCGAGTCGTGTTTGGGGGCCCGCGGTGACAAAGCAATTTTGAGCGTGGGCGAAAATTTCCGGGAAGTATATCTCGCGACCCCGATGTGCGAGCGCGCTGATTTTGGTGTCAAACGAAAGATCTCGTCTAGAAAGTCGACTTAAGTAATAATAGGCAAGTATCCATTTCGTTACTTTCATTTCATATCCATATCCCAAAGAAAATGTTGCCTAGCCGCTAACGTAAACGTATTCACGTAAAACCGATGGTTGTTTTCCCAACAGAGCCACGCCGAACTTTTTGCGGCTCGCTGTAGTGCGTTCGACGTCGACGCGGCACACAGCTGCCGTCGTGCAAGGAAGCNGGGGGGGGGGGGTGCTAACAAGCTGCGAAAATACACGTGCTAACAGATCTCTCACCGCCCGCGCGAGTCTGTTAGCCAGGCCACTGGTTAGCGCTCTCGGGCGACTTCTTCCGTCTTTGGCGTAGCTCGTTCCCCATCTTGCGACTCTACGTACCAGCTGGCGAGCTCTACTTAGATTTCAATGTTTGAAGATATTCTCCACACTGGAAAAAGTATAGCAGCAATTAAAAAATATTTTTGGAAATTCACAAGATAATTTTTATTGAACGCAAGAATATATTTAATTGATCACTAAATTGTTTCTTACTGATGACAAAGTGAAAAGTACTTATTTTGTAATCACTGAAATACATAGTCTATTTACGTCACAAAAAATGCAAAAGAATGAATTTGCGAATTAATTTTAATTGTAGCCTTCTTATTCGCTTATGTATTCAATTGCATTAATTTTTTTACTTTGAGTAAAAATCTGAATACGAATATTACACAAAATTCTGTTTGTG
Source organism: Clitarchus hookeri (assembly GCA_002778355.1). NCBI lineage: Eukaryota > Metazoa > Arthropoda > Insecta > Phasmatodea > Phasmatidae > Clitarchus > Clitarchus hookeri. The sequence continues at coordinate 28,217 of NQII01002920.1, read as the reverse complement.
GTTTTCAAGTTAGAAACGACGAAACCTAGCGCTAGCATTTTCATTTCCTTGATTTTGTCATAGTTCTGGATATAGCTGGAATTGTAAAAATCTTACTTAAAGTTGTTCTGTGTAAAACACAACCTTTCTCCTTTGTGAAAACAGAATCATTTGTCTTATAGTAATTATAGATATAGAAGCAAAAAAAAAAAAAAGACAATTTCTGTGGTATTATTATAAATAATCTAATTGATGTCCCTAAATTAAAATTCATCCAGAGTCTTGGGTACAGAAATTTGTTTCTTATGGTGCCTATTTTTCTCATTACTAAGGAATATATCGACGGTGCAATGATAGACTTCGATCTTGCAAATCCACAGAAAATCACCTAGTAAAATATAATATCCAAATAACTACTACGACGGGGCCTCGGGGACTAAGCGGTTAAAATGCTCACCTCCTACCATGGTGACCCGGGTTCAATCCCCGACCGGGTCACTTGGGATTTTCGCAAGTGGGAATCGTGCCGGATGGCGGGTTTTCTCGGGGCTTGCATTCCGGCGCTACTCCATTCTCACCTCATTTCACCCTCATCTGCTCTCAAGACCTCGGTGTTAAGAGCCGCCCAAATCCCTCCACTCAGCTGCTGCGTACGAAAGAGCGTGGCCCCCGTGTCTTCGCATTGTTTGTGAACTGGGTTCCTCGCCTCTCTCCTGTGTACGACCAAAGTATTTTCACTGGCCCTTCACTCCACAGTGATGATTGGTTCCTTCTGCGTCAACCTGTAGTCGACGTTGTCGTTTGTTATAGGCACGGTTCAAAAAATATCGCTAATACAATCGAAGGCGTATTAGACTTCAAGCACATCCACTGCAGATTAATTACTTTCGTAATTTGATGACATTTTATTAGGCACATTCTGGTTGGCTCTGTACAGAATCCGTTCAGAATAATGTGGTGCCTGGTTAAGGATTGAAGTTGTTAATCAATTCTGGCCAGCAACCAATAAACAAAGTAACACATATCTGAGACTCGGGTATGTAGAGGCCTGTGGAGTCTAGTTTTTAAGTTACCGAGTCTGCGAAATTTACTTTCTCCTAGTTACAGACAGATAAGTCATGACAAAATCCACCTGCATTCAAGCGTCTAAACAATTATTGCATTAAACTCCCATTGCTGAACGCAGAAAAGTACAATATTTGGAAACTTATACACCGTAAGTTTTGATCCACTGCCGTTCTCTCTCTTATGGTACACATGTTAAATTTTAATAATCTTTATTTGATTTTATACAAAGAAACTTACTATATAATTGGGGTAGTTGTCATTAAGTAATGTGGTATGGGAAAATATTTGCAATGAACTCCCCCACCCCCCTGCCCAGAAAACCGCCGGGATCCAACCAGTGATCTCCCGAAATTGCTTTAGTCACGCGACCGCAAGATGAAATGCGTTCGGTGTGTGTCAGTTTAATGGTTTGATTGGTTGGGTTCGTGAAGTGTGAATTCGCCACACATCCACCAAAACAAACCTTGGCACACGTTACAACGTTAACCATCCGCCATTGGTTTCTGTGTTGCAGCTAAGTACACTTCCGTGCCGAGGAAGGCCTGCCTGCTTTATAGAGTGCTCACAGGCCCTATTAAATTCGAATTTTTTGAATGTGTCTGTCGAAGTTTACCGAATTCCACTATTGTCAACTACTACAAATCTGAAAATATTTTTTTTTTTGTATTGAAAATATTTGTTTGGTATTGTTATATGGCGGCATACTTTTGAGGTTAAGTGTACCATATACACCTGTCAAGTGAAAGGCATAAGAAAATTGGTTTAAAACACTCTACAGCAGATTAATTTAAGAATAAATCGTGCGATCCTGACAGTTAAATACATAAATTAGTTACACTATGCAATAATTAAATAAAAACTTTAATCTGGAAATTTACACCCGCCAAAGGAACTTCTATTCATTTCGATTTTGAGAGAAATGTTTGCAATGTGCTAACATTGAATGTTAGTGTAAATGCATGTTTGGTGGATTCTGACGCGTTCATGACGTACAGAGAACATGCGGATTTCGCAACAAAGTCTTTCATGGTAATCTGGATTTTCTCATATGTGTAAGTGCTAACCGGGGCTGTTTACCTAATTGGGAAGACAAGAACAGGTTGAACAAAATGCACCGGTATTTGCCTTAATAGGGCACTGAAAATCACTATAAGAAGACAGACTTGAATCTGTTGAGATCGATGTCGTGGCCTTCATTTGAAGAAGGAAAAAAAAAAATTCCTGCTTTGTGCCGGTAGGCAAAGTTGTGATCATTACAAAATAATTTTATTGTTTTGTGTGCAAAACATTTGGCGGGGTCTATTGCAACAAAATATTTTGTAGGGACCACCGTTTCCTTTTTCATTCGGTTTACCGAGCACAAACAAAATGACGCCTGTAAACGTTACAAACGTGTATGCTTGAACCCCAGATTCGAACCCAATGCCCTTCATACCGTCTGCGGAAGTCCGAAGCAACCACGACACTGAGGCCGGTCGATGGTTTAATTGATGCGAGAAAATAGGCCGCCAAACTACCAATGTATAAATATACATTTGGGTACGAGGCTTCTAGTGAGTTTACGTAATTTTTGCGTAGGGAAGGAAGATACGCCAGATGTGGTCTGGAATCTCAGTAAACATATGACTTGACACAGTCGTAATGTTAGGAACTAAAAGCGTACAGTGTCTGTATATATGCCGTACACAGTGGCTGATAATTTCAAAAGTTTCTAAGGGTTTAGCATGAAAATATAGAATCAGCTTACCTTCTACACAACAATGTATATGTTGATAGGTAGTAATGATAAAAGAAAATAATGGTTAAGTTTAACCTCTTTCCAGACCTCGCGGAAATATATAGTTTGCTATAATCGTTTTATTTATTGCGCTTTTGGCTCATTTAAATGTAATTTATTTTTAATGTAACACTTGGCACGGAATGGTGTTATGTTTGATGGGCCGTTCACACTTGCGAAATAAAATTTCTTCTTTGAAGAACTTGTTTTGCCAAGCCACGTGTAATGAATTGATGCCAATGCAGTTTCTTCCTCGTTACATTTTTATTTGTAAACGGAGCAGGTCGTTTCAAACCACGCGAGACATTCGTTTTAGAAAGGCGACAGAAATGCCGCCCGCAGATCATTTAAGCCCACACAAAATTACCGACACCCATTATGAAACACGCCTACATGGCGCTTGGAGTTGTATCGTGTTTGAAATACACGTTTTCATTCTAAGCTAGTGAACCTTCTCACATTTTTAAATCACATTTCAGACGACGGGAGAATCCATTTTTCGATAATGGTGTAGATTTTAAATAATTTTTGGGGTGGAAAATAAGGGGGAAAGGTGATTCCACTATAGCCCAAAATTATATTAAATGAAGCCTCATTCATGCTATTGTAGATAGTTCGCGGCTATGACAAACTGTTTTTAATGATTTTTTTTAAAAAAATGTTCGTAATGGATCTACTGACTGGTATTATCGCAGTAAAGTTGGCAGTGATGTAGGATAAGTAGATCAATGTGTTAACGCAACATTAATAGTGTTGTTACAATAATGCATGAGGGGCGTATCTGAGTTCGTGAGAGATAGAGGTCTTAATTAAAATAAAATAACTAAACACAATAATTTTATTTATTCTCAATTCTTCAAACAGTCAAGCATCTGTTATTTACCAGTCTAAGCGTTCTATTAACTCTTTTTATTCTTATTGATCGCAATACTTAATTACTCGCGCCATTTCAATTAAAGTCTTTATCACAGTCTTTACTCTTACTAATGTCCCATAAACTGCTCCAATTATTTCCACACGTTTAGTTAAAAATGACTATTTTCATCGTCCCGAATGTCTTTTCACTCCCATATCCAGTCCACAGTCCCGCAGATCAGTCCCAATCTTCACTGCACACAAGCTCACCGACGCGCTCTCGCAGATCGCTGCAGTCGTCCCTCGCTGCTCCGGAATCGCCCAACTGTCAGTTAAGGTCGCACGAGACGCCAAACTCTCGGCTCTTAATCACTCTCGCTCTTCAGAGGCCTGCACATGGTATTTATACTTGAGGTAGGCGCCGTCTATAACGTTCTCGGCAGTCCAAATGGTGATGACGACGACGTTCCTGTGTGATAAATGGAGAAATAAGAGCTTCTCAGGGTCAGCTAGGCGCGAGCTGCGATAAGTTTATCGGCGTGTGCGGTGGTTCTTTATGATAGGCAGCTCGCTAGTCTAAGTTACGAACTAGAACTTCAGCTCTCGGCGCCTTCCCACGCGAACGAAACTGTGGGTCGCAAAAATAATTATCGTGTCAGCTCGCTTTCTGTAACACTCACGCGCCACCGGCCTATCGCTCGCTTGTTGATTCAAAACCATCGTTTGACTTGCTTCCGCCGCTATAATATATAACTGCTGTCCTTCAGAATCACTCGCTCGCGCCGGATGCGAAGTAGCGAATGCGTAACAGTATGATGTTTAAATTTGTGTACACCTTGTTACTTTCAGTTTCTTTTCATTTTGTGCACTTAAGATAAAAAAATTAGCATATTATTACCATGCTTTGGTTGCAAACAATGTTACTTGAACGGCACGTAAATAAAGTCATCTGGCCAACGTCAATGTTTATTTGTATACGGTGGAAAGATATAATATGAGTACACAATGGTAGGCCTTTCAGTTAACCACGAACAGCTTATACATACATTTCACTTTCTTAAAGGAGAGTCTGTGGAACGCCGAGGCCGTGGTTATTGCGTATGCACTTATGGGTGGCCATCATTGCTGCGCATGCGTAGTAGCTACGGCAACGACTGCCAAAGACGCTTAGTTTCTTTCAGGGTTTTTCCTTCATCGCTGCCAACATTTCTGGGAATTTGCTGTACGTTACGGTGCTTGACACCAAACATTTCATTATTTTATATTTGGAAGAAATGCCGTTCAACTTGTAGACGTTATTTACAAGTACTATTTCCTCGCATAAAAAAGTATGCATAATGTCATATAACAATAGCCATTTTAGTGTTATAGGAATACACAAATAAGAAAAACTAGCTCATGCACCGAAATGATAAAATATGCATTTAAATGAGACAACGCGGGTTACGTCAAGAAATATTTAAAATCATGCTATGAACTATTTTCGCAAATTTTCAAAATTACTTCGATTTTTGATTTGCAGCTGTCTATATTGGAAATTAAATTGTTCTAAGCATACCTTAAAATGAATTAACATACGGCCTTTAAATCACCCATGATATATGTTTTCATGTATATGTTTTCGTTTATTTAATTGGTACATCTGGAAAACACTAAAATTTTGATTTTGATATGTTACGACGCAAAAACTTTGCGATTTAAAAAATGTTTTCCTAGAAAATAGTACCTATATTACTAGTAATATCTACAAGTTAAATGGTAATTCGTAAAAATATAAAATAATAAAATTTTTGGTGAAGAGCACCTTTTATAACGTATGCAGTTAAGGGTAGTGGTTTTTTTTTTCTTCAGATATTCCAGTGTCGTCATTAGTTATCACACATCTTAGATAATGTAACTATAGGTATGCTGAGGCTGTTGATAATGTTCGAATATTCCCGAACTATACATCACGTGCTGTGTGAGGGTAAATGTTTTATTTCATGGTAGAGGAGAACAAATATCCTTTCAAAACTGTGAACGCCGAAGAAAAAAAAATTTATGAGGGCGTGTACTACAGAACAGCCCTGTCTAGTATTTTTTTTCTGTACGTTGCGTATCCTTTCGTCTAATGTAAAAATTAACTTTGCATGTATATAATAAAAATAATAAATTCGTAGTACCATGGTACCCCGAATTGTTACGGTGATTATTGACCGATAGAGGGGGGGTCGCCCACCTGTTGCTTGAATTGTGTTGCAGAGTGTTTGGAATCCGCTTTTTTTTTCTTAACAAAACTACTAGATGTGATCCCTTTATACCAGTGTAAGTAAAGAAAACACACTTCAGACAAGGTACATATAATGCTTTAAATACATCACGCACATTATAAATATTATTCCCGAGACCTTCAACATAGCTTAAGACGGCTTTTTCACATTGCTACATCTCATAATATTCTGGTTCGAAAAAATGCGAAACTATTGTTACAAGACGCCAGAGGGCCGTATCCGAGTTCATGAGGGATGAAGATCTTAATAAAAAAATAATAAAAAAATATTTGATTTTATTTTATTTACACATATTATTTACACAATTTATCTATCTCCACTATTACTCATTTTACTTCTCAGTGAGCGCAATATTTAATGTCTATCTCAGCTCTAATTAAGTTCTTCTCAATGTATATGTTTGTTTATAGTCAATTAACTCACACTCATCATTAACACTTTTTCAGTCTTGTCTGTTGCCATCATTGAAATGTCTGTCACTCACGCATTCAGTCTAATAGTCTAGCCTGCCAGTCGCACCCTTCATTGCTCTGATGCTCGCAGTCGCAATTTTCCTCCCGCTGGTCACTTCCGGCGCTACTTGTTGCTCTTCTGGCTCGTCGCTTAACGTCGCACAATCGCCCAGACTTCCGACTCTCATCAACTGTCGGCTCGAAGGCCCGACGCGCTTTTATAGTCGCTGACCTTGACCTGGAAGGTTCGCTGCACCCCAAGTTACACTGAGAGAAACTCGGTTATTAATTCAGAACATTCTTCAGATAAACGCGGAAATTCAATCAGCTGCAAGTCAGGAGCGCGCGAGCCGCAAAAGATTTATCGCGGTGGTACGTTTTTCGCAACAAGATACGCGCGTCTTGTATTATCGCTCGACTGTCATTCAAACATCCCTTGTGACTCGCCGCCCGCTGTCGCAGCACTACTCTGTCCTCTCTTCCGCTCTCTCGCGCGGGACAAAGCAGCGGGCACGTAACACTCTTATAGGGACCCGCTCTGAACTTTGCTGCAGACTTTCCACCAATACAACGTTAGGGTGACCGCTTAAAACCCCATAGGCATATGCAGCACAACGGAACACTGCACGCCAGTTCAGAGTGATGGGGCACCAGGCGCGCGTGTCTGTGTCGCCCTTATCGTTTCCGCGCTTCCCTGCCTCAAACGCGCCCAAATGCGTCAAGAAAGCGGCGCCCTTAAGCGTTCGTGTTTATACTGCGCTATAGTCTATTCGTGGTTTCTTCGCACTTTTTGAATTAAACCTTTGAAAAATCACCCCATGTATGACGTGCTTAGTTGTTTACTAAATGTGTCTTATATCACATGCGTTTTATATTTGTGTTCACATAAAAGAATAATATTTTTGGATAAATTGAACTTTTACTTATATTCTACCTATAAATTTAACATTTTGTTTATAATTAATACAAAGAGAAAATAGATGTGTTGGTAATACCTAGTAAGAAATATTTTTTATGCAATACATTATAATAGTGAATGCGCACAAATACGACGCGTTGTTCCTTTGGTGTAATTTTCTAGGTTGAGCTTTGTTTGCAAAAAAATATATCCCAGAGGAGGGCGAAATGGCACTTTCAAGTTATCGCGGATTCTATAAATATTATTTCGGAGCACTCCCAACATTATCGAAAACTACTTTTTCAGACTGCTGTATGTTTAAGCAGACTATTGGGACACGATCGAATGAACATTAGGAACCAGTACTGAATTCTGATACATACTTACCATCAAGAAAATGATATGGTCGCCGAAGTGGACAATTCAGATTTTCTTTCATATTTTACGACTCGACAAAGCAAAATACATAGAATTTCACATTAAAAAAAGCTGTTGTTAGTATCAGTTACACAATCGCCCGGAAGAAATTATCACTTATTTCTTCTCGGCTGTCACCAGTTGTAAATTAGTAAAGTAGGAAATCTTTAGGAATTAGTAATGAAAGTTACCCCGAAAATTTGATAAATCCGAGTGAAGAGATTTGGGCGGTTCTTAACATCGAGGTCTTGAGAGCCGATGAGGGTGAAGCGAGGTGAGTATGAAGCAGCGCTGGAATGCAAGGGTGGGGGAAACGGGATATCCCCGAGAAAACCCACCGTCCGGCACGATTATTACTTTCGAAAATCCGGGAGCGACACTGCTGGGAATAGAACCCGGTTCGCTTAGGAGGGAGGCTAGTAGTCTGAATACTACACCGCCGTGGCCCTGATAAATCCGAGATGACCGAGACTATTCCTTCTTAAAGTCCTGCAGGTACACGCAACACGGCACAAACACTGCACGTCGTTAACGGCGATGGTGCAGTTGATGCGCCGTGTCACTGTAGCCTTACCGCTCCCGCTCCTGAGCCTTAAAAGCGAAAGTAGTTCCAGTTAGCCGACAACCTTAAGTTGAAGTCTATTACAATCTTTCAAATAAAACGTTAAATCATTGAACTAAAAATTTTTTTAATGGGCCACCAGAAAGTGTTTATATCCGATTCAGTGCTTACTTAAAAATATATGTGCAGTTACAGGCAGGATTATTTTGAAAAGCGTTTAATTAAGGGAGAGCAATGGTAACCACCCACGTGTTTTTTTCCACCTTCCTGGATTAGCGGGATAACGACCTCCTCCCCCGGATTGTCAACCGCTATTGCCACGCTTGTTAACACGGAGAGTACGACGTGTGCGACACGTCTCGTATATCCTGCCCGAACACGGCCGCTGCTCTCTCAACATTAACATAAACCACTGTTGACAAGCCACCTTCCTCTGTACGACACGCAGCCTTGAGCCGAATACGCTGGAGGCTGAGGCCAGCTCGTGCCGTAGGTATTACATACTTGCGACACGGCCGAGATTGACGAGAAAAACACAGTGCGAAGACGCGTCGCTCCGATAAATACTGTTCTCCATGGATGTTGTGGCACCACCAACTTGAGAACAAAATTCTGTGGCGTGAACATTGTCTGGAGAACTCGCAGTAATGTTAGCAGGAAATGAGGAAAAGTAGTTCCTGTATTATATTTTTATAAAAACTGTTATTTTTAACTAGGGAAGATTTCAAGGACTGCGATATGAAAAACAAGTTATGGCTGTAAGTGCACACATACTTGGAGCAAAAAGTTTTGCTTCTCTACTAAAAGGAGCAAATAAACGTTGGTAGGTACTATACACCAATATTTATCATATTTCAAATCATTTTACAAGCACTGTTTGAACCGTATAATGCACCACGCTATATGTTTGTGTTTTGCCACGGAAGGGCAGCTTCCAGAGAGATAAAGTACTCTGCAAATGCGTTTCGTGTGGTCTCGGCTGCTCTTACGTTTCTACCTGGCCCACCTGCTAAAGCAGATAGGGCCATGAAACCTCCTCCCCCAATTAGATCGTTGCGTTGTCATGTACTCGGTCCATTTCTCTAACCAAGTTATGTAAAACCACGCATGCCTTCACAATTGATTTCGCGAATGGTTTTGAAACATTCAGAGGTCTATGAAATATTCGTCACTATTGCTAAAAATGCCAAATGCACACTCAACAAACCGCCTTACGCCACATGCCTATTTAGTCCATTCACGGTTTCTTCGGATGTTTTGAAAGAAACCTTTGAAAAATCACCCTAGGAGTAAATCAGTTTTTTAAATAACTTGTATACCACAAGTACAGAGTGAGTATAAAAGAATACCCCAACTTTGAATGTCTATAATATCAAAACCAAACAACCTACAACCTTGATTGGCAAATCAAATGAACGGTGGAACCGTGAAGTTTGTTTACCGTACATTCATAAATGTTCAATGTGACCACCACGAGCGGCCCGAATGGCATCCACGCGATAATCAGACCTCGTTCCACACTCTTGTCAGCATGTCCGGTGTTACGGTTTGGATGGCGTCTGTAATTCTCGGTTTGAAGTGGTGAGGGGGTAGCGAGCTAGCATTCGACACGTCAATGTGAAGGGAATGGTCTGATGTTTCCTTTATGGTGCGCCACCCCATTGGCACCTAGCTGTTCGCGGATACCTGAACGAGAAGTTGCCGTAACGCTGGATTGGTCGAGGAGCAGCTGGTGACCAGGCTCTTCATCACGGGAGATCCCAGAGAAAATACGCCGGCCAATGGCATCGTCCGACACGATTCCCAGGTGTGAAAATCCGAAAGCGATCCCGTCAGGAATCGAACCCGGTTCGCCTTGGTGATAGGGACACGAAAGAATATCGATACTTTTTGGTATCAATTACTTATCCTTTCGATACGGATACTTTTGTACTCGATACTTTTTATTCAATACTTCTCTGGTATTAGTATTTTTTTGGCCAGAATCGTATCGTATTGTTTCGAATAATTCCTCATGTAACATGAGGGATTATTTCTCTAGGTAGCGCTAGTAGCATGACATGAGTCATGTCATGCTACCAGCGCTACCTAGCGGAATTTTTTTGGTAACTAGCCCCATTACAAGACTTGGCTGTATAGTCTATGCTAACCTTTGCCTCTTTGTTAAAATGAAGATAAAAAAAACATTTGACATTCACATCACAAACGTTTTCCGTTTTCGTTTCGAATTGTAACGTAAATTTTAATAATTTTCCAATAAAGAATTAAGTTACATATTGAACTGTGCAGACTGTGCTTGTGATTTACCTGTAAAATGCCGCCGCCTGTCAGAAGTGACATTTGGAAGTACCTTGACAAAATAAACAATAATGATGTGAAATGCAAAATTTGTTTTAAGACTGAGAAGTCTTCTGGTAATACTTCAAACATGAAAAAACATCTTTAGAAACATTCTACCGCAACTTCAAGGTACTTATTCATTTAATATTATACTGTAATAAATAACTAAACTACCTACTAATTACGATTACAATAATCATAATTAAGTTACGTACTTATATTTCTAATAAAAGTAATAAATATCTACTAATCTACATAACCTAGGTATATCAACAACTTACTTTGTAAAAAGAATGAAGTTAAAGTTAACAGCTGTTTCTTTTTGTTTTCATACCTAATTTGAATTGTTGTAATTAAAAATTCCTAATATAAATATTTTACTTTCAGAGATGATGAAAAAATACAAACAACTATCGATTAACGTAAGGCACAAATGCAGCTTGAAAAATCGCAGTCATAGCTATCTCAAGAGCCTGACTCTTCCGTGAGTTTCGCGACTCCTTCCACATCCACTGCAGGCACGGGTGGAATTGCTTCCACCGATGACTGTAAAATAAATGAAGAATCTAGTGGCATACCTCCAAAAAAAAAAAAGGCAACTTTCTATTGTAGAAACAATCCAACGAAAACATAGTTAATATATACTGTGCAAGTGTTTACTTTATTTTATTTGTGTGGACAAGAGTCCTTTTGATATTGTTAAGGGACGAGGATTTAAAAAATTAATGCATCAAGACTGTCCAACATTTAAGATTCCAAGTGTAGATACACTCAAAGAACATTTAGATGCCTTTTACAGTGTAATGCGTTCAAAACTTGAAGCAACATTTGATGGTGTACCTCATGTGGCATTAGCTTGTGATATATGGAGTGAGATGATGACTACAACTAGTTATCTAGGGGTTACTGCTCATTATTTAGATCAAAATAAAATTGTCTCACGTTGTATAGCTGCCATTGTACTTGATCAACTGGCATACTGGTGACTACATTTCACAGAAATTAAACGAAATTTGTTTAGGAATGCACATAAGTTTGGAAAAAATAACATCTGTTGTTACTGATAATGGTGCCAATATGGTGGCTGGTGTGAATAAGCTTCTTGATAAAAACAAGCACTTGTCTTGTTTTGCACACACCGTGAATCTTATTGCTGAATCTGTATTGACAGTCAATGAATTCAATTTATTAGTCTCTAAGGTCAGAGAAATTGTTAAATATTTCAAGTCGAGTGTTATCCAAAGTGATTTATTGAGAAAAAAACAAACTGGGACATCTCTTAAGTTGGTCTTAGATGTTAAAACCAGATGGAATTCTGTATATTATATGCTGGAGAGGTATATTTAATTGGATCCCTATGTTCATCAAATTCTAATGTTAAATACCAAAGCACCGACCACTCCGTCAGCTTTAGTAATACAGCATATAAAACAATTAATTACAATTTTAAAACCACTAGAATATGTAACTAAGGAATTATCTGGTGAGCTATATGTTACTATCAGTAAAATTATACCCATTGTCAACTGCTTAAGAGCACAGATAAATAGTTTAAAGACAACTGCTGGGGACATGACAGCACTGACGACAGCAATGTGACAGAGCAAGTTAAAGACGAGATTATAAATCAGATAAATCGCAGATTTTTCCATAGTGAAAATAATCATTTAAATGCAATTTCCTGCTTGCTCGATCCCAGATTAAAAAAATATACACTTCCAAGACCCCAATGCTTGTGCTACAGCAATATCTTCAATAAGACGTTTATCAACAAATGTTATCCTTGCCACCAGTAGTAGCAGTAGTGACCCAGATAGTGATTCTTCTGTGGAGCCAGTATACGATTTTTGGAGTCGTCTGTAAATAAGAATAAGGCGCCTTCTTTAGCTAAAAAGGATGAAATGAGCCTTTATTAGGCGACACCAGTCGCTCCATGGTACACTAATCCTTTAGAGCAATGGGAAGATATAAAAGTTGTGTTCCCTCATTTATACAAATTAGCAATCGAGTATCTAACAATTCCAGCGATGTCTGTTCCTTCAGAACGTTTGTTTTCGAAGGCAGGATTTACCATGTCGAAAACGAGGAACAGGCCAAAACGTTTGGACAAATTACTGTTTTTGAGTGATTGTACAGAGGAAGAATGGGAGTTTTGATTTATGATAAGTAGTTGTTTCTCTGTGCAATCACACAAAATAAAAAATGGCAATGATTAACATATCTAATTTGTAATTAAAACAAATCATTTAATAAAAAACGTTGATTAATTCATAAGTGTTTTATTCTGTCGATACCTTAGGGTATCGATACTTTTATGAGTACGATACTTTTTATGCGATACTACTCATGAGTACAATATCGATACTTTTGATTCGATACCATGTCCCTACTTGGTGGTAGGTGTAGACGCCCCGTCCTGACCGTATTGTGATGCTTGACGTATGTTGTTCATTAGTTCCGAGGCGTGAGCAGGCGTTAGGTATATTCAAAAATAGTTTTAGCTGATTAGAGATGGGTAGGATACTGGAAAATTCTAGTTTTAATTTGGAGGCAGACTAGTCTTGAACATTCTTTCGTTTGTGTTACTTTCGTATCCATCACTTATTTAATAGTAAACATCCAACGCAATGAAGGCCCATTATGGACTCCCGCTGTTATAGCAATCAGCCATTGAACAGTTAGCGGACGTCAGATTGAGTGTACACAGTGCTGTAGTCGAGGGTATTCTCGGATGCACGTCGTATATTTCAATCATTACATCGGCTCTCGAGACCTGCGTATGCCTTCTGTTTTGGTTGTGCTATTTATTTATTTATTTTTGTTACATACTATTGTCTAATTCATACAAATACAATTTTGTAACACCATAAAACATTATCATATCAATATTTTCTGTGCGTAAATATATGAATTTTCTGAATAACTTTATAATAACGAACACCATTCCACGTCACAACCACATATGTGGATTTTCTGGAAAGTTTTGGATTAAAAAAAATCCCACAAAATTTTCCAGAAATTTTTTTAAACTCAATATAGATCGAGGATTTAGTGGAACAAGTGAACAGTATACATGTATTTTATAAACAAATCTGAAGTTCTATATTCTATCTGTGATGTAACTTTTTCAACTAAGAAAATCGTAAATCAATCACGGTTTATGAAATTTAATTAATCACACAAAACACAAAACATAAAATGTGACGGTACACTTAAAATAATAATGTTATGATTCCTGAAAAGCAATATGCTTGAAAAGTCACTAAATACACAGTCAAAAATGTTTTCTATACTAATACCTCTATAATTCCTGGCAGGCTACACTACACACTTGGATTAATAATTTTTAGCAACTGAAATGACGTTACACAACACAGTACATTACAATTGGGCAAAAAATGTAATTAGTTTTAACTCTCGCTGTTGCTGTTGGTTGTGTCCATGTCCATAGAACTGCTGCTCGTATCACAAGATTATGGTTTACTTGAATTTGATGGATTCTCTTGCAGTGATAACAAAAAGGGATTCTGAGAAACAGAAATTAGCTTGGAAGTGCGTTCGCTTGTTAACCTACTCCTATTTTTGGTTTTAATTGTACTGAATGCCTTCCAGTTGCATTCACATGAGACAGCTGTTGATGCAATACTAAAATCCTTGTAGCAACTTTGGATAACTGTCAAGTTATGCAATATCCCTTCCACCATGTAAGTGGAGAGATATTCTCTGCTGCCCTCCAAATGATTTCTCGACTCCACAAAGTATGTTTGGCACGGTATTCTGCCAAGTCTGCCATCACAGCTATTTCATCAATGTTTGGGATGTATTTGTGCAAAGTCCATGATTGTATCAATTGCATTAAGTAATTCATCTTCTGACAAATGTTGCCCACAATATTGAGGATCCAAAAGATGTGCTGCTAAGTGAATCGGATGAGAGCAAAACTCAAATATATGGTTCAAAATAGTGTTTACCTTTTTGTCTTTTTCGACGAGAGGTGAAGAAGGTACCAGATCAAGGACATCCTCATTAAGTTACCTTTGTTACATCTGAAAGAGTAGGTTTGTTTCCTTCAAGGTTTTTTATTGCTACTTATATTGGTGGTAATAGGTCATATGCTGATTGAACTTGCATCCAGAACACATCTGGTTACAAATGTTTGTACGAATAATATGTGATACTCTCACAGTGTCATCTGTAGATGCACATTGCAGACTTTGTTTTATTCGCAACAAACTATCTAAGCACCTAGTAGCTCAACAAAATCTAGTTTCCCCTGGCAAAAAAAAAAAGTGAACTCTCCTTTCCTTGGTTTCCTTTCTGTATTCTCTTAAGTGTCTGATTAGCAATATGATGATTGCAAAATACTTTTACAATTGTCTTGCAGTTTGACAATATTGTCTGAATTGTATTTAAACTGATACTGTCCTTTGCCAGAAGATTTAGCCCATGTGCAAGACAGTCAAATATTACTAAGCGAGGATACTTTCCTTTTAAAAGCTGCCAAGCAGCTGTCATGTTGCTTGCATTGTCGGTTACAAGAGCTTGTACTTTAGAGCGGCCAGGTCTATCAATTTATACACTCAATAGGTTGGCTTTGTATTCCTCTGTATGGTGATTAGATTTTGTAGCAATTGCTTTGAGGAATATTGATTCAGGTGTGGCCAACATTATGTTCATCAAAGGATTTCCTTGTACATCAGTTCATCCATCTGAGATCAGTGCCAGTGATTCTGCTCGGCCAATCTTTTGAACAACTAATTCTTGAACCCTATCATACTCACGATTTAAAAGGAAATGTGATAAATGATAATGTGATGGTAATTTTATTTGAATGATAGGCGTATTTGTTTGAAATGGTCCTTCCAATACTTATTTTCAGTTATGGGAAGAGGAGAACTACTTGCAAATATAGCACGTACTAATGTCTGCTCTGCTTTTCTCTGTTCTTATGTTGACATTTTATCCAGAAAATTTGGCAAAATCAATTATTGTTTTGAACTGCAACCTGAAGCAGATGAATGTTGCGTTAACCTTAATGAAGATGGTTTTGCATTTGCCTCTCCTTCAACCAAACCTGCTGCCACATCTTCAGTGCTCGTATTTGATGACTACTTCTTCACTTTCCTCCACTACCTGCAACAAAATAAAAACAAACTTAAAGTAGGCTACTTGAGCTATACCGTAAGCGGGGGTCACTTTATGACAGGGTGCGTGACTTTGTGACACGAAGGTTTTTACTATAACTCAAATTTTCTTTAATTTCAAATAGTTTGTTTCAAATGTTCAGTGATTAAATTGGTACCACTGAATATCTGAAGCATCCAACTGAAAAAGGTGTGTGTGTGTGTGTGTGTATGTATATATATATATATACTATTTTATGTGTCACAAAGTAACCCCACATTTGTCACAAAGTGACTCCCGCTTACGGTACTATACTACCTGTTCATGACATTAACTTAAGTGAGGTTCAACCTTTATTTTGTAAGTTGCTGTTGATGAATGGAAGAAAGGGGTTCTAGGGGTGTCTTCTTGTCTCTCTACAAGTTACTTGCATAATAAATTCATATAATTTTATTAGTGATGTTGCGTTACCACTTTATCTCCATTTTCAATACCGATTCCGATACCATTTTCAATTTTCAATTCCAAAAATCGCAATTCCTTTTATCAGTTGCATTATAAGACCCTGCACAATATATATATATATATATATATATATATATATATATGTATACACTAATCAAATAAAAAATCAGTACTAATCAAATAAAAAATGCTCAGTATTTATTATTTACAAAATGAGAGCGTGTTTACCCTTTCAACTTGTCTTTGAAGAGATTATGCATTTATTTTATGTCATGGATGATAAAATGTATTTTAAAATAAAATATGTTGGGGAAAATTAATTTAGGAACACAAAATATCACAAAAATTAATATAATTTCAGCTACAAGGCGTGTGCGATATTAGTTTTTATACACGAAATCACCTTTTTAAGGTGTTAACAACTGTTTTTGAGCCAGGTCATTTTGACCTCGACTCTCACGACTCCCGAAGAGCAAAAAGAGAAGCAAAATGGAACAAACCTACAAATTTCGCTTGTTTTGGAAATCTGGCGACAAGATGCACTGTTACGTTTGCATTGCACTGCGTCATTTTAACGCGGGTCAATAATAAATACCGTCATTCCATTTCCAAACTGGTCAAGTTTAAAAGAAACATATTTTAGGATGCTGTTACATATTTATAAAATCACATACAGTATTTTTTTTTAATAACGTCTTCTCCTCTCTATAAAATTAAATGGAGAATTTGTGGATTAGTATTTGTAGTTGCGTAGTTGCCTAAGTTGGTCCTGGTAACTCGAACAAATATGGCTGCTTCAAATGCTTTAATGGCTTGTTGACGCGCTAACGACTACGTGATTTTAAATCGTACTGGTTCTAAATGAAATAAAACTGAAAAAAATAATCCTATGAAAGGAAAATGTATCAATACTTTTCAATTATTTAATTAAATGTTAAACCGGCGACCATTTTGATTTCATTGTTGTTATTTCACACAAGTTTGTTCTAATTGCACAATTTTTTGCCAGTTTATTTAATATTGTAAATTTTTTATGACAAATATATAGGTTATGTACAACACTAAGGATAATTTTACTGACAATTTCCACGCAGTCAATTTAGAGGCACAAAATAGTATTAAAAAATGAATTTAGTACACGAATAAATTAAAATGTCAACCACACGAAAGGTAAAAGCTAAGGTGATGTTTCTGTAGTAATTGATTTTTAATGGCTCGATTCTTAGATTTTAGATTCTTGATTCTAACAATTCCAAAAGAATTGAGGGTATCGCGGAATTAAATTTCATACCTTAATTCGATTCAGAAACATGAAATAAACATAATATGCCATCTGAATAAAAGAGCACAATTAAACACTCTTTCTGAGAATTTATTAAAATAATATTTCATAAAAATCTTTTACTTCCTACTGTGAACAGCCTGTATTTGAATTTTAAATAATAAATATACTTACATTAATTGATTCCTGATGCAAATTATATCTCCCAGAAATAGTTGCTCCAGCATTTTTTTTATATTAGCTTCCGGTACAAGGATTTTATCCTCTATGGGCATTTTTTACATGTTGTAAAATGTCTCTTCATTCTTGTTGTATTGTTTGCGTAAGTTTGTCCACAATATATTTACATTTTCCTGTTATGTTCTTTGTGTTTCCCTCACATATGTCAATATAATGGTGCCACGCACTAGTTTTTTTACATTAGGCACTCACACTTTACATTTACTTATCCAGATAAACGTAATGTGTACTTGGAGACTTGAGACTCACTCACAGTAACATTTGAGCTGTAACTAGCTCACAACTACAGAGTATACCAAGGGAAATCCCCTGCACAAGGGAAATCCCTATATCAATTTCTTATTGTTTAGCAACGTGAACCCCCTATTATGTGGAGGCACTGAGGCACGGAATTCCCTTTACTTTATCACTGGTCTCTTTTGCAAAGTGAACGCCTGTTGTGAAGACAGGAAATTTCCCATTGAATTTTTATTTTTCATTTAACTGCCCCTTTTTTTAGTTGAAGCGTTTGCGAACCAAATATTATAGTAAAGTGAACCTCTATATTCACTTGATCATCCCAAATAATTATTTTTAATGAAATAGTGTCATTTTCGAATTAGAGAATTGTCCAGAAAAACATCAGAAGATTTTCTGCGGAAAATTTTCTAGCCCACATCTCTTGTCACAACCAAACTACTTCGTTACTAGCGGAACGGAGAGCTAGTAAATCACTAATGCACCTTGTCAATTACAGGGGTCAGTTCAAGAGTTTGTTTTAGTGATGATACATTAAAAGAGACACTTTGGAGAGTTTTTTTGTTAGGTATATGGAGCCACCTGCAGTAGAAGACAATTGTGTAATCACTGTAGTGCTATTTTTAAACTATTGTTTTATTCTAGGCACAGTCTTTTTTTATAAATGCGATCACTAATTTTGGATTTCTGTTATCATCTTAAAATGCTTTCTGTATGCGTCTTTTATGCTAAATCATTGCAAGTTTGTAGCGTACGAGGCGCTCGCTACGCATTAATTGTAGGAGTTGTGGAAGCCTGGCGCCTCGGACTTGTGTCCTTACTGTGGGCATTGTGGGACTGTGTATACACACATATGTAAAGTCAAGCCTTGCAGGGTTGAACCAGTGAGTTGCTAGTTTAAACACACACCTGGTAGCACGAGGTTAGGCCTTCTTTTACTAGCGGGTTTGTTATCACCTCTGAATCATCCAGAGAGTTTCTAACAAACTGCAATTCAATTGCACAAGTGACTCAAATGTATATTTTTGATATTTTGCTCCGAGATAACGCATCACAATATAAATACACTGAGGTGAAATAGCGTTGCAGTTACTTTGATGTGGACGTACCCATTCCCTGATTGTCCGCGGGAGGCTCTGGGAACTGGTCTTGTGTATGATTGGCCACTGCGTGCAGCGAAATGTTCGCTATTGGGAGGGCTGCCGGCTGGCAAGTACGGTACCAGGCGTTGATTGGCGAACGGCGTTCCGACATGTAACTGGCTAGTGACGCCACTTTGCTGGCGTGTGCTGCTGGAGTTTGCGTAACAGACGGCTTTCACCTCTGTATTCTTGTCTACTCTCGTCGCAGTGGTGACACGCTGGATTTGCATTCGGGAGTGAGCGGTTTTCTATGTTTTGCCAAAATCGCTTCAGACGAATGCTGGCATGGTTCTACGATACAGACCGCGTTTCTTCCGCTTAGGCTGGTGATATGCCAGAACTATCACACTGGGTGATGCATCAGACGAGGTTGATGACCCCTGGTCCAGATTGTCGGAGCAACTGGCTCCGTCTCTAATGTACCTCCTGTAGATAAGACGTTGTCATAACCAACTACGCCGCATAGTTTGGCTGTTCTGCCTTTTTAAAAGAAAATATTTACACTAACAATAAATACGTCGTTCTCATGAAAATTATGTCGGCAGAGTAAAATATATTATTCTTTGCACGCGTCGTTATTGACTTCGGCTATTTGATTAATGTATGATAAAGTTCCAAACATTTGTCTCGAAAGATAATTTTAAAACGTTCACAGCGTATCTACGAACATGTTGGTCCAAAAAATAACATTTCTAAGGTAATTAATTTACATTTTGTTTTAGCAAAAGCTTTTATTTCTTGTACATCTTACATGCGCTATACATTGTGCAGTATAATTAGGAAATAGTTTACATTTTTGAAAAAATATGTCACGTAACTCTTGAGAGATAAAATATTTTTTATGGTTCACCATGCAATGTAACATTTTGATATAGATTTGGGAAAGAATTTGTATTTAAAAAAAAAAGTTTGTCCTTGAAGTAATCCTCGTTGTGGATGATGTAATGGATCGATTCACCCTGCGATGTACGGTGAAGTAACGGCGTGCATTTGTATACAGGCGTGTCACCATATATCAGCTGAGATGACAGTGCCGTATGGTTCCCCTAGAGCAAAAAGAACAGCCCAACCTGTCCTGCACTGGCTTATGGTGCATATACTTGAGCGGAACCTGACGTGGGTTTCTTCCTGCTATTGCCTCAACACGAATTGCTGTGTGGGCAGACTTGGTGGGATATTAATATTCACAGGGGTCACTGAGAACACCTTGCGTCGTACGTCTTGCTCTTTTTCCGCCATAAATACGCGGATATCTAGTGAGAGCCGGACATGCTACCTCACAACTAAGCACTCTTGGTCTGGACGTAATTGATTAAGTACCTACTAAAAATTATTTTCGCCAAAGACGCGGCTGTATTACATGCCAATGTCTAAATACGGCTATGTTTGCGCTTATCAGAAAGACTGTGCAATTGGGATTTGCGTTTACTGAAATTGGCAGAAAATTTCAGAGAAAAGCTTGAGTTAAACGTAAGGGATTCTTGTGAAAGATTTCCAATATTCTATTTATTAGTTTTGAAAATAATGCGGAAGAAGTAGTGAAAATAAATGGCAGAAAGTGGTCATATAGTTTGTTCTACATATTTATTTATATTTATATCTAAGAATGTTATATCAGAAGTAATGAACATACTTCACCTGCCGAATGAAAATTTCTGGGAATTAAGTATTTGTGTTTTTGAACTATAAGATATTATGGCCCGGAATGAATTTTCTGGGATAGGATTTACATATTCCAGTTTTAATATTTAACATAATAGCTTGTGAAACCATTGGAAACATATTAACAGTTATTTAGAAAACAAACTTATTTTTCTCCCGTTACTCGTTTCTGTTTCTCATCGATTGTAACCGCAATCAAAAGTTTCCTTTAATAATTTTTGTCCGACATGGGAAAATACCGAGATAACTGAAACCGTACAAACTTTAAAAAAAACATGTTAAATATCCCTTTATGCCATGTCAAGCTTTGATTTCTGTAAAGTTTGGTCACAAAGATTTGGAAAGAAAAAAAAATCAAGATTGATGGAATTTTTTCTGTTATAAGTAGTTATCTTAATACATTTTTGATGCAATATTGGAGTACTTTACAAGCAGTTATGCTAATTAGTTGATCACCGCACTATAAGTATTTTTAAATAAGCAAATACACGAGACTTTTAGCATCGAGATGTACATTTTTGTTTACGTGGAAAGATTTCATCGATCACAGGCATGCCACCATTTGACTGTTTAGCCCAAGCGTGCAGCCGTGTCCAGTTTTAGGCATAGGGGTGAACAGCGAGGCATGTAATAGCAAGCGGTCTTGGAGTGTCGTAAAGGAAAGTAACAGTGTAATGTGTGGGTGTGTTCATAAATCTAGGGGGAAAAGCTTGTTGATGCTGGCTCCACGCTCGACAGTAGCTCGCCGGGAGAATGAGCTCACAGAACTCCATTGTGCTGCTTCTCCCCGCCCACTGCGCAGTCCGGATTTAGTGCTCCGGTTTTGGCGCTTGGCGCAGAACGTTGCCGCACAAGAGCGGAGTACAACAGAGGTCAAACGAACGCGTGTACGTCAAACTCCAACCTCGCGAGCCATGTGAAAGTAGCCTCATTTTCCAGAAATATGGACGGCGTCATCCGTCACGTCACTTGTGAGGTGCCATTTCCTTTCAAGACGCCCACCCATTAGGGATCTTCTCAAACTACTATGTTGCTTATCAGACGTTAAGACCGACCTCCCATATCATCATACAACCAGTCAATGAATTGCACGTTTGCACGAAAAGGATAGTCGAATTTTATATATTCCTATCGAAGAATATTTTGCGTCGTTAACTTCACATCCCGAAAATTATAATTATTCCTTGTTGGATACACAATCTCAAAATAATATCAGGCTGTTTTGGTCAAGGTGTGCTTGGTTTCATTGCCCTAACATTTGTTAAGTAGTTTCACTTCTTGTCTGTTGTATTTGTCGTGATTGACAGAGTGAGTTGTACATACGACTCATTGGCTGTCAAAAAAATACAGTTTACTCTGGACAGGCTGTGTATAACCTGGTCGTCCGCACAGAGTAGAATATGTTTGGAGGAAACTACTGTATCATTCCGCCAAAAAATACCTTTGTTGTGGACCTAATAACTTGTGCCCGTGTGTCGATCCTTGATCGAGTGACGCCCCGCGGCGAACACCAGGCAGCGACGCCGCTGTCGGTGCGCGATCTGCGGAGATTGCGAGCCGTCGCATTGCGCGTGATTTAGGTCGCTATTCCAGAACGTTCAGTTTGACATTACATATGTGCTACCATCTCGGAAAATTGAAAATCCATAACTAATCCTTAACACTAGAAACGTATTTTTGAACGTGTTTTTATGTCCTGAGATGGTATCGGATGTGCCGCGGTTTGTTATTCGCCGCCTCGTGCGAGGCTATAAACAAATGACAGCGACTCAGAAGTGTTTATTTACAATATCTTTTGCGAAAAGGAATACCTGCACGGTTTATTTATTACGTTATCTTTAGCGCTGGCAGTTATTACAGACTTAAAATAACTGCGCATAGAGTAATAAAAACAAATAATAGCTGTTATTGTCTGACGCGATATACGTGATATAAGCATTTATTTCGTTCTTTATTGCATAACAACTTATGTAACTGATGCTGTTTCCCAATTCCATTCAAGTATAAACATGTCCATACTTCGCCCCGCCTGTGACGTCACGAAGTATATACTAGCGCCGTCCCAATTCCTAATATCGAACACACAGCATTTGTACTTGCCGAGTACACGATGTTACTTACTTGCTGGGTGAATTTACGTGTTTACTTTCTAGTAGTTCGTGTTATTTACGCCAGGTTGTGCGACGAGTCAATAACAGCGAGAAGAAACGCGTTCCAATAGTCAGAGAAAGTACACACAACTTTAAGTACGAGTATGTATATACTTAACAAGTATCTACTACCAATCGGTATGTTTCGTGTTTGTAATGTGGAAATTATATACGTAAATTTCAAATGATGCACATGCATTTTAACAGCGAAATTGCAACATTCTATTTATATGTTCACACTAATAAATATATCTACGATATGTTGCGGTCCTCCAAATCCTAACTGTATTGTAAATTGTATTGTTGAAGAAGGAGTCAAGGGATAAAATAGCACGTCGACCAAGTTCATTACCCCAATGTGAAAATTCTCAACAATAATGAAGTCTTTCATTTGTGGTGTATGTAGCATGGGAACAAATTCTTATTACCAGGACCTAAAATAAGAATTTGTAACCCCCCCCCCCCC
>NQII01002919.1:292174-305493 GCA_002778355.1 Clitarchus hookeri | reverse complement strand
TCGGTGCGTATATTTTGACTTCAGGCAAAATACACATGATTATTTTGTGATATGTCTGCGTTCAACAAATCTCACGGGCTTGCTAGAGACGTAGGGGGTGAAGGTGGGTGGACGGGTGAGAAGTACCACACATCAGCGACACGTGTACGACTTGTGGCCCATGGTTGCCTCTGCTTGACCTTCCTCTGCGGTGATGACGACGGCCACGTGTCTCTCCAAGTCCCTACACTGGTTATGAAGATGGGGGGGAGGGGTGTGGGACAGCGCCGCTCTAATACTCCTAATGCATCACACGTCAAATTGAACTTGATACATGAAAATTATCCATGTCCTTGACGAATGATAAAAAAAATATTACACGTGTTTTTGAAAATCTAAACTAAAAAATAATTTTAGTTTTTAAAAACACTACAAATCATGTGTTTTTGAAAATGAACCCTTCTTGGCAATGCGTAACTTAAAAATAATATCACAATTTCTCTTCACCAACATTTGAACTTTATCCACTTCCTTTTTCTCCTCCTCTGCTTTTTATGGGTATGCAGCAACCGGTACAAACATGCCTTAAGCAAGACCTACTTCTACGTAAATATTTTGCCTATGCAGCCAATGTATCTTCAGGGCTTCAAAACAGTTGTTTTGCGAAGAGGAAAAAGAGAAAAGATATTCTCTTGTCATCCTCTTGCATTTTGGCTTATCCTATCTACTTGTACAGTATGTTTGGTAGTTGTTACAAGGACAGCGTCCCAAGAGGAGATCTTGGGTGATAGGAACCAGGTGTAGCAGATTATGAAAAGTTTCAATGTACATTTCACAGTCATTAAGGCATTGACTGTCCACTCGCCCATGGATGCACGGTCACTGCGGAGGTATGCACCAAATCTGAGAAACCAGGCTCGGCGTTTGCATTGCCACAAGAGGGAGAGGAGAGCACTGCATTGCCCACTTTGCTCACAGTAGGATACCTTACGGTAGCCACGTGGTTAAAGGAATTTTGCACGCCTGAGGTCTAAAAGCATGGCACTACTATGGGCCATTGAGACAAGCCTCGTCTTTGATAACGTGCCACTATGTTGTGAGGAGAGTTGCTGCCACTAGAATTTTCAAAATACTCCAGTAACTTACAGCTTGTATAACAGTGCTTTACTAGAGCATTCACATTGGTATACTACCAACAAGATGACAATTATACGATGAAAAGTGAAATGGGACGAAAGGCAAACTAAATTAGTCCGTCACCAAGATCAGTTTATTGCCGAAACCTAGCGATAGCACTCCCAACGGTGATGTTTTCGAAACATTTATTGTGTCGATTTTCCGATCCAGACAACACATTGAATAAATTTATCGCATTAGCATCATAAACATGTGGATTCACAACAGAAATGTACCTATTTTGAAGTGTGTAAGCAGCGTGCGAGTATAGGCCCAAATTTTTGATGAAAATTTAGGGATAATTGATATTTGTGTATAGGCCACACTGAATTTTTGTATTCCTATAAATATTGTTCAGTCAAGATTCCATACAAACATGGTGCCTCAATGCGCACTTTTGACGCAGTGGGAGGCGTGCGAACTACGGATATTAGTCTCTTACAGCAGCGAAATGTTCTCGTGTACGCCATCTATTGCAGAGCTCCAACATGTTTACGCGTCCAGGATGGTTATTTGTTTATGACTGTGAGAACAAAATATTGCACAAGTGAAAAGCTATAATCTTTTTTTACTTCCTTGGAAACTAGGTTTATTAATGTTGACAAATTTCCAAACATGTTTTGGGGGTAAAAATAAAGGTTTTAATGCCAATATCGCATAAATAAACTGCACACCACTTTTTGTAATAATTCTTTGTGAAAATGTTATCTATACACACTGAAATACTATACTTTTTTGCAGATATTTTTTTGTGTTTTTTTTTCCACGAGGCATGTTATTTTTCGCGAGAAACTGTGTATTTCATGTTTATTTTGCACCCCGCAAAAAAACAGGTGTGTACGTATTACCTACGTACAAGGCACTGTATCACTGCAGCAGAATATGGCAAAATCTGCATTTTAAAATAACACTGTGGTCCTAGGCAGCTGCAACAAGGGATCCATTTGTTTCGTAGATCATACTGCTCAATAAACCGGCATCAAACGTTGCCGGCAATAAGAGGGTGACCACCCCTGGTACTTTTATAAAGGGGAGTGTTAATAATGTGAATTTGTTCTTAGGTTGAAGATCCCAATAACATAATGTTTGACGAATTTTACTTTCATCTACCCTGGTTTTAGATATTTCGCAAAAAA
Source organism: Clitarchus hookeri (assembly GCA_002778355.1). Taxonomy (NCBI): domain Eukaryota; kingdom Metazoa; phylum Arthropoda; class Insecta; order Phasmatodea; family Phasmatidae; genus Clitarchus; species Clitarchus hookeri. Next base: position 303,202 of record NQII01002919.1, on the reverse strand, counting down.
AAAACATTCAAAAATCTCAATTTTTTGAGACTTATTTCGCCCTTAATATGTAGTTTAGGTACAAAGTGTCATATTTGCCACTTGATTTTGCATAAAGAAACACCTTGTGAAGTTGGTCGAATTCAGCCCCTTCCTGTATAAAATTATTTCTATATAAAACCATCAAAAGTAACTTAATTACCTTTTTTGACATTTATCTAATTCACAATATTCCATTGCTGAACATATATACGAGGTGAACTCGCTAAAAAAAATTAACGCAACTGCAGCTGTGGTGAGTGTAAACAGCAGCAGCAGTCCACGGCAAGGCAATCAGAGTGAAGTTCTGGCTGCTCACTTTCAGCCGTATTTCTCGGGAACGGGCGCAGCGGACAAAAAACCAATATCGCAGTAGTGCGTAGTATGTCTATTTGTCATTACACCACAACTTGTGTTGTGTTGCATGCTCCTTTTAAGACACTGGGACAAAATATTTCAATTAATGCAATATCCGATTACAATAAAAGCGGGAAATTTTATCATTTAGATAGGAATTTTGCCCAGGCCACCGCAAATTAACAGTGGTAGCTGTCCATCGGGACATAAGTTTTCGGTACATCTCGAGTCGACAGCATATAGATGGAAATAAATGCTACAAGCACGTTTAGCTACACATTGCTATAATCCCCAAAATCTATGAATTATATGAATAGGCTATTTTATAATTATATACGAGTTTATTTTAGATAATTTCAGTAAATCTGTGCATAAGACACCATCAGAAAGGATTATTAAGCATCTAAATGAGCAGTATACATATATTTCTGAAATGTGTTTCTTTGAGTAGAAAACTTAAATAAGAGCAAAATTGCAACATTAGCATGTGTATCCAGCTAGCATCATATCCAAGCAGTATATTGTCCACCATTTGTTGTGTTATACCATATTTTATCGCATATACGTCGCACATTTTATTTAAAATTTTTTATTGAAAACTTGGGGTGCAACTTATAAGCGAGAAAAATTCCACCAGCCGCGCACTAGCATTTCATTTACTACGCGGCTCGATTTCCAAACTCTTCAGCGAACAAAATCACTTTCATTTTGAAACCTGCGGTGTACGTACATCGCTTATCCATCAAGAAACTGTCGCACTTCTTCACTGCAACAAAATCAAAACACTACGTGCAGCGCAAAGACGATATAAGAGAAAGACATGCAAGTCATGGCTAACATTTGGTACTCAAGAACCAACACTAATGTGCTGCTATCTCTTACGCTCCACAGAAAACTTTCGGAAATAATAGATTGTCAGTTATTGAGCAAGAATCAATTCCTTTTGATTCTTTTAAAATATTTTTTCCTGTTAAGGATTGCGAAGGGAATTACGTAACAGAAATATTCAAATGCCTTTCTATATTTTGCACGTTTATTTAAAACTTACAAAGATAAACTGCAGAAATAATGGTTCGGTTTTTCTTTTAACATAAATCGTTAGAAATACTTGAAATATATAAAAAGGAAGCTCGATAAAATTTTTGTTGTAAAAATATAACTTTAAATGAAATTATATGATTACAAGTTATTTCTTTTTTCCAATAAATATATACACTCTGGCAGTCAAGGATACATCTCGAGCGCTATATCTGAACATTGCAGACGTACTACATCCTACAAACTTGCGGCGCGCTGTGTCCTCTCTGTACGCTTGGCAACACTGCTTGCTTGAAAGGACAGCTGCCACACGACCTTCGCCAAGGTCGCGTGCATCAGCCACCCGTGGCGCAGGCCGTGTTGTACAGGATTTACAAGGATAAGGTGCCTATAAACGATAAATTTAATTTTTCTTTAAACAGCCTTTGAAAATGGTGCGACCTATATGCATAAAATACGGTAATTATAGGTTACCTGTGTTCTGAGGTTAATGTTTCAATAATGAAATTACAAAATCTGTTTGTATTCATGCAGAAGTTACATGGATTTTCCTACGAAACATTTTTAACAACGCATTGTTTGGAAATACATTCAGTAGTCTGCTGCAATTCTAAAAAAGATCTGTATGCATATTTATTTTTATTTTACTGTGGTTTGATGCCTGCATAAAATCACAAGTAGGGTATAACAGTAAATACATTATAGTTAGGGACACCTGGAAATTTCACAATAGCACTAACATGAATTTACATGCAAAGCGTGAAAATGATTTTCTCCATTTCGAGTCGCAGTTTACAGAAGGTTTAAAATATTGTTTTTCCACAAATTATTGTTTCTATACTATAGAGATTTTCTTACAGGTCATTTATGTGTTAATGTGAATTTGAAAACAGANTCCACAAATTATTGTTTCTATACTATAGAGATTTTCTTACAGGTCATTTATGTGTTAATGTGAATTTGAAAACAGAATTATGTTGGCTCTGCTGGTGAATTAATAACTCTGCACACAAACTTAAATATGAATTTACTTCCATTACATATTTAATAAAACAGATAACTTAAGTGTAAGTAATCCATCACTTCTGAGTGACCAGTGTACTTCACCGAGCCGAACAAGTTTGTCAATTACGGAACTTCGCTGGTGTTTTCACACAGTCTTTGTACCACAATCTATTAAAAGGTGCTGATGTAAAATTTTTTATTAAAATAGTTTTGAATTAATATGGGGAACAGTGCTTATGCAACTACACCAAGAAAATTGAAATTTTCTTTTAGTGTGGTGTAGNGTTTTGAATTAATATGGGGAACAGTGCTTATGCAACTACACCAAGAAAATTGAAATTTTCTTTTAGTGTGGTGTAGCTGCTCAATTTCAAAAGCAAAATGGGATTCCCTCATAAGAAAATGATTGGCCCAATGTCACTGCAAAGTTTATAAATGCTAATAAATGCTATAAACCACACGTACAAAATTATTTTCCACCATCTCTACCTATGTTTTAATGAAACAATATTTCAGCCTTTGCATTTAGCCAGACTGTAACAACAACTCCAGTATCCACTACTATTAAATAAGAAATCCACAATATGTGCACTCACATCTACCTGTATGTCGCCTCCTAGCTGCCCTCCGGGTTGCGAGGGCACTGCTGCCGGATACATTGAAGGATATGGCGCTGGCCCAGCACCGTATAAACCTCCAGGGAAACCCGAACTGCGAGATGTGTACCCAAGGTTTGACGTTGCCATCATGGCCATTGGGTGCAAGCCAGGAAACATCATACTCTGGGGCTGCAACATTTAAGGTTTATTTGTTTATACTACACGTTAAATGAAGACATTCCCAAAAAATCTCATTAAACAGTACATTTATACAATCCTATGCACACTCTACATTGTCAATAACATGCATATGGTGATTAAAAATCGTGTAAGACAGATTCTTTAATCGGTGAATATTGTCCTGATTCAATTTCCCCTATCTCCAAATTATTCCATATTCACACACAACAATATTTAGTTACAGGGAACGTTATTACACTTGTCTTTGCAAGAAATGGTTATGATTGAGCACATGTAAAACAATGGATTTTTATTTGATTTAACAAATTTTTACATTACGACTTCAGACATAAAATATTCGCCTTAACTAACACTGACAATTCCGTGGTATTGTAAATTTAGATTTTTTCCCCTCATTTGATAACCAAACATTTTCCAAAATATGGTAATGTTTACAAGAAGTGTCTCGCAGCCGCGTTGTAGCTATTCCACAAAATTACTTCTTTGTACATGAAGTGCTCGTGGCGCAGCAGGTGTGCCAACTACGTAGCACCTTTCTCTTTAACTGCAGCAAGTTAATATTCTCATGTATGGCATTTATGGTCTATGTGAAGAAGTTTGTTTACAAGATGCATGAAGGTTATGTTATTTTCTAATTTGAATAAATTAGAGGATCTCTAGCATGCCATTTAAACTGTTTCTGTATGCTGTGAAATTTGATAAAAGCTGAGAAATATTATGCGATGCCATGTGTGTTATGTTGCTTTTCAATGTTAATAAATAATTTTCTGAGTAAGATAAATCTTCAAAAATAGTAGCAAAACATTAAAATTACTTTTGTGGTTTACAACTGTTACATAACTTGGAATACACTTATCTGCAAGACATGTTTAGATTAGGCCTACTATATTGTAATAGAATATAGTTATGCTCCTGAAAAAGAACAATTTTAGTTACGAGCTGAAATGTATGGTGTAAATTATAATAAACATCCAAGAAGTAACACAATTGACTGGCTCATAGTGCAATATAATATTACAAATAAATAAAAACTAAAGATTTTTTTTGCCATGTAATTAAGTTCCTTGATTAAAAAGTTAACATAATAATGACTAGTTGCGTATCCACCTTGCTCAAAATTTGTGTACATGCTTTCACTACAAAGACTGTAACAAACAAGCAACATTTCAGATCTCTTTGAGTTTATTAGTGAAGTTATACTGTATACCACNCACTACAAAGACTGTAACAAACAAGCAACATTTCAGATCTCTTTGAGTTTATTAGTGAAGTTATACTGTATACCACCAACTCTCAAAACTATAACCATTCCTGGTTCCTAGTAAAACTTCATCGCAGAGGATCCAACCAAGAAATATCTGAAGTCTGTTGCAGAGAAATTAAACTAAAAAAGTGTATTAACCCACGAAGTTTCAGGAGACAGGTTAAAACTGCTTTTGATCAGTTCACACACCACAGAGACGTGCTGCACCGAGTATCTGGATGCGATGGGTCACAGCACATTTCAGCAAGCTGGCGGACGTCTGCATTTAACAGATGAATGGCCAAACTTTAGACAGTTGTAACACAGGAGCAGGAATAAACTGCTTAACAACCATTTCTGGTAGCAGACTGATTACTGATGGGAGGTCACGCACATCAAAAGTCGAGATGAGGGCAGCTGTACGTGACCTAACATCAGTAGTCTTCAGCACACTGCGAAAATCTGTGACAGCAGAGTTTGCAGCTAACATAAAACCTCACTTTCTGGAATGTCAAATAGATCTGGACAATAGAGGATGCCCTTGCTGGAGTTGAGGGACACGTGGGGGAGACTACTACAACAGGGAACTTTGCAGTTGCCCAAGTCATCACCAAGAGCCCCTGCAAATGGGCAGCATTTAATGTCTCGACCAGAAGTTAGCGCATTTTGCTGGATCTTCTTCCATACAGACACACTGCCTCAGCCAGCTAACGGATAAGGAGGAGAGGGTTAAGAGAAAATAAGCCAGCAGTTAAAACACCTTACTGACTGCCATTAGGAGGAGGCCAACCTCCCACAGACCTAAGCAGTCCTTAGGAACAGCTCAACCCTTCACCATTATACANCTGCCATTAGGAGGGGGCCAACCTCCCACAGACCTAAGCAGTCCTTAGGAACAGCTCAACCCTTCACCATTATACAATGCAAATAACTGCCCCTGTAGCACACTGAAGTGTACACCAGGGCAAACCAGGGGGGCAAATCTTTCACCTTAAGAAAGGCTCATTTTATTCCATTAACTGGGAAAACCTCCCAGGCTCCCCACTATAGGACACCCTTTGGTGCCATTTAAGGGGACTTGTTGTCGATTACACCGGCCTCTGTACAGCAGTAACAAGTCTTCCCGGCATGTCTAGGCGTATGGGCTAATTAGCCACGAGAGCCCCTCCTGCCCTGAAGGCACCAATTGGTGCTACCTGGGTGTACAATGCAAGTGGATATGGGCACCGCACCTAGATATGCCTGCTGGGCAAGTGAGAAGGATTTGCTAGATAACTAACAAAGGCACCACATGTCAAACAATTTAGAGGCAGCACTCATTCGTGAGATGGCCAAAACTAATTTCAGATCNACTAACAAAGGCACCACATGTCAAACAATTTAGAGGCAGCACTCATTCGTGAGATGGCCAAAACTAATTTCAGATCCTGACCGCGTCCTCATGAGTCTTGCAACAAGCACATGATGGCCGTGAAGGTCTTCTAAAATCCCATCACCACACGGGGGAGGGTAGTACAGGTTGCTGTGTTCTATTCTGGACGGAATAATACTCATTTCAGTCTAACCACCGTATATCCATTTTAGAGTGAAATGTTCTTGGTCTCTTTTTTTGTGACCCGCAAGGGAGCGGCAAGGAATCTCAGCTTTATGAAAGACGGAATGCTGACTGTCCCATCAAGAACTGTATGTACGTCTCCACACCACATACTAATAGGCCACCCATACTGTGAACTACGTATGCAAAGGCATCTGGTGCGCACGTACGGTACAGTTCACTAATAGAAAGATACACGACGAAGAGGTTAGACCACCCTTGTCCGGTAACCCTCTCCATCCACCGCGTAGACATGCCGAAAGGAGTGCCAGGCCTGACAATGTGTGACCTATTGCTTCTGGGTTACACAACAGCTAAGGAACCAATGCCAGATACCTAGTGCGGGGGCTAACTATAGTACCTTCCCGTACATGCCATTCACCTGCCGAAGTATTAAGTGGAGCGACAGGACAGCTGCTGTCCTGAGGACCAGTCGCTGAATAATCAAACTTCTCCATCTTTCAACTATTTAACCCCACGTGAATGAACTCTGCTGACTGTTGAGGCCTCACCTCTCAGTCCTCCATACCAATCTGTTTATCCTCTTGGTTAAAATCCCTAGAGCTGCTCACCTTGTCCTAGAGAAACCTGCATCTGGAATTCTGATGATTGAACCACTCGCTGAAACCTGCTCACCGCAACCAGACACCGACAGCAGGAGAGCCGCCTACCCGGCAACCCAGCGAGAGCTGCCCTCCCAACACACACCAAAAACCAACCCAGTCCGTGGACCGAGTCCAGAACAGCCCGCGAGCACACGTCAGTCAAGGGTACTACATGGGTTGCAGACAGCCTANCAGTCCGTGGACCGAGTCCAGAACAGCCCGCGAGCACACGTCAGTCAAGGGTACTACATGGGTTGCAGACAGCCTATCCATTCGACCCTGTTCAAGGGTGTAGACCTTGCAACCAAGACGTTGCTGACATGTGTCCCAACCATTCAGACCATCACGTGTTAAAGAGTTTTTTTTAGCATCCCAACGTGGGGCCACAGTTCAATTAGCAGGTGTCAATTCAACAACAGAAACAGTTCAGCACGACATTAAGAGAGGATGGGTGAAAACCCTGTGAATATTTCAAGACTGGGAAGGGTCAATAAAACCATGTGGTGCTCAACCCCATTAGCCAGTGACATCAGAATTGTGAGACCTCATGGGACCATACATACTGAAGTACCAGAGGTAACCAATACCTACTGGTGGTAACAGACCAGTTCACAGTGGGCAGAAGCCTTTCCCCAACCAAGCCAGAAGGCACGAAACAATCTACAAATATGAAAAAAATCTTTCCCGGGGTTACTCCCACACCATTTTTTTTACAGACAATAGGACCCAGTTCAATGGCAAGCTAAGGTGAAAGGCATGTAATAAAAGGGTGGTAGAAAATACGAACAACCCTTCCCCCCTTGCCGTAACCACTAAGCAGGGGAACCAGGAGCTGAAGTCTCTGGCTCAATGTGGGGTAAGACAACAAGCACTGAGACACCTACCTAACTGCCAGACAACCTGTTCGCACTCCGGCACAGGAACGAGGTTACACACCTCACCCAGACAGCTGTTCCTGGGCAGGTGATAAGGCTACCAGGCGATTAGCAGTGGGATCAGGAGCCAACCAAAATCCCACAACCAATGACGGTCATACTGGAAGCTCTAGCCAGCAACCAGCTACCCCAGGAGTGATACATAGACCAGAAGTACCCTAAGCCAGAAACAGGAGAGGGAGCAACTGCTGTGCACCTGATGAAACTGGAGTGGAAGATATGTTCGTCTTGACTTATGTTTGTGTGTATCTACAGAGTACCGCCCTGCGAGTACATGTGATAAGTTACATCATAAAAGGTAGACAGAATCCACAACTGTTTTTAAAGACTATACTTCTAATGTAACTGAGGCAAAAGTAATATTTATACATACCGCCATTGCTTGAAGGTCATTCTCGTAGCTCTGTCGTAGTTTGGCACTGATGAGGGCTTCTGCTTTCGACATATTTTCTATTGTGCCTTTCACTGTGATTATCCTCTCTAAATTGAAGCTATTTATGTCATTAATGCTGAAATAAATAAAATTGAGTTATTTCTTGCACTTCATCGATAACAATAAGTAACGCACTGTTAAGTTAGACCTACCTGGAAACTGTTATTTTGGTGTCCGTATCTTGCATAATTCTTTTGATAGTGTTGCCGCCTTTTCCAATTATTCGACCAATCAAGTTGTTGTGGGCAAGAATTTTTAATGATATTTCACTGAAAAGGAAATAATTTCAATATTAAAACACTAGTAATGGAGACTAATTATCTAATGTTTTACAATTTTAAAAATAATTTACAATTTAGGGTTTAAAATCTTCAATTTGGTCATACCATGTCAAGGTTAAGAAACTACATATTAAGAGAGTTAATAGTATGAAATTTGTGGCATTATTTAAGACTATTATGATCTAGTAGTTTAAAAAGACAAAGCAACTAGCTTCAGTATCTCTTAAATTACATGCGAAAATATTTGTAATCCATAAACGGAAGGTTAGAAAAATCTCTGTGGTAAGCCTGTACACACAAGTAAAGAAACGCTACAGGATTTTAAAATAATTTGCAAACAATTCAGGATCATTTTTAAAGTTTTTTCCATAATCTAGCATTTTTCAATTACAGCAAATAGTTGGCACACTATTCGATTTTTGGGTTATTGATGCATGAATTTGTAGTCAAAATAAAAACCTGGGTCATTATTTCACACAAAATAAATTTGTGCCATTGTGTTTTCTATTGATGTTCTTCACTTCTAATTAAAGCATTAATTTAAACGAACAGCCTAAAGATAACATTAAAACAACACATTCAGTCAATTTATGATAAAATAGTCACTTGAAATTAAAAACTTTAGGAAAAAGTATTTTTTAATGGAAAACAGGAAAACAATTGGCAATCAAATGTGGTCTGCAATTAGCATTGTTTATATGGGAATTTTGACGAAACCAAAATAAACTGGAAAAACCGTAAAATTTAAAAAACTGGAACGAAATCGAAAATCCACTGTACACACCTAAACATATTTTTGATAAAAATGTGTGGGGCCCCATTTTCTGTTAGCCAGCCATATTGCTCTGTTCCACAAAACATTTTCTTTCCAGCTGCTGCAAGATCATTTAACTGCCAAATGCACTTCTAATTAAATTGAGGTTAAGAAAAATGTAACTTCATCATTTGGATNCTGCAAGATCATTTAACTGCCAAATGCACTTCTAATTAAATTGAGGTTAAGAAAAATGTAACTTCATCATTTGGATTATTCAGGTGATCAGCAATCCCAAGTAACAAATAATCAGAAGTGTACTGTATTTTACCAAACTGAATTACAGTGAAACCTCTTTTAACACTTTTCAAGTGCACAGGAGAAAATTTTACAAACTGCAGGAATGTGTAAAAAGAGAAATTTATATTCTAAAAAAAAAGCAAAACTGACTGAAGAAAGGAAATGTAAAATGTATGANGGGGGGTTTATAAAAAAAGGTTGCAATAATAGTGATTTAATTTATATTTCAGGAAGAGTTATTTACAGGTCATATTTGTTAAATACAGTCAAATGGTTCTAGCGACAAGTGTGCAGCCATGGGGGGGAATGGCACCAGCGATAGCAGCGACGCGTGAGGGGAGACCTTAAGAGTAGGGGAAAACTACACCTGTTTTCTGTCTCACGTACGCTAACCTGCATGAATGTATGCAACAGTATTGCACACACTGCAGACGTTCATTGTATACACACAAATACATAAGCTAAATTTATAGCTCCATCCATCTATCCATGTGTGTGTGTACACACACAGGCACTCTCCTACGCAAATTAAAAATTCATTTTCTGTCTTAGTTTGCACAAGCTTGCTCATTAGGTCATTCTTAAATACCTCTTCCTCCAGGCAACGATGTAATTTCTTCCCACTAAAACCTTTCATTCATATTTGCACTTTTTAAAGCGAAATCATATTTCTTTTTAAGGGTCTCTCAAAGNCTTCCCACTAAAACCTTTCATTCATATTTGCACTTTTTAAAGCGAAATCATATTTCTTTTTAAGGGTCTCTCAAAGCTTCCTTTTTTTCAGGAAAATCAATCTTGTTTTATTAATAATCCATGTGCAACCTGTTAATTAATAGTCTATAGTAGTGTGATGTGGTACAGATTTACTTTAATATTAAAAGTGTTCAGGTACTATATTTTGACACGTTTTTAACAGAGAATATATGTGAAACTCTGAAGTATTGGGAATTCAAGAAAATTGTCAGACAGAACATTTTTCATAATATTAAAGTATTTCACAATTAAATCTGGTGCCTGCTCGTCAAAAAGGAGAGAGAATGTAGTTTAGAGTAGTTCGTACATGAAGAGNTGGTGCCTGCTCGTCAAAAAGGAGAGAGAATGTAGTTTAGAGTAGTTCGTACATGAAGAGGCTATTTATAAATTAACCGTGGTACAGTATGACTGGATGACAATATCACATTAGCAAATATTATTTGCAGCAAAAATGATTCCATCGCAAACAACGGGTGGCGTTAATAAATAACATTTAATTGCGCTTTGTTGCTGAAGTGGGTCCCAACTCCCCTTCCACTTCGTGGGTTTGAAACATGATGTCACCATGTAGAAATGTTTTAAAAATACTCTGCGATAGATGTGACTTCTTCAATTGATATGAAGCACGTACGTGGTGCTGATAGCAGCAAGCACTTCACTTCATTAATGTCTANGATGTGACTTCTTCAATTGATATGAAGCACGTACGTGGTGCTGATAGCAGCAAGCACTTCACTTCATTAATGTCTATAATGTATTCACGGTAACTTCAAGATTTTCTGAAACCCTGCTAAATATCTACTTTCAGGGAGCCGATTATGTATCCTTCCGCAGTATGTAAACAAAACATTGCCATGTGACACCTGTCAAACGTTTTGTAAACAGTGCCATGTGGGAACTGTCAAATATTTT
>NQII01002919.1:195938-291817 GCA_002778355.1 Clitarchus hookeri | reverse complement strand
CGTTGTTAATTCTTACGGACTTTTAACAAATTATTAAAATTTATTGAAAAAATATACTTAAAACTTAAAACAACCAATTTATATAGTGCTTCAGTGCTAAAAGCAAGACAAAACCTTTTTCCATATACCATTTTTTTATAGCCAATTGAACATGTAACTCCTAGGGTGATTTTTCAAAGGTTCTTTTCAAAAGTATCGAAGATACCGTGAATGGATTATAAACAGGGTTTTACTGTATTTTGTACATGTAGGCCCTACGTCACTTGTCAAACACTTTCAGCAAAACCTCTTATTTACGTTCTTGGTAAGTTTACCCATGGTTTGCACCATTTTCTTCAGATAACACTTTCCCTCAAATTGCTACACTCTTGCTACACTCTTGCTATACCTTGCAAAACATGGAAACATTTTTACATTATGTGCCTGGTCGTGTTTTTTTTCTAACATGGTGAACAAAACTGAAGTTTGTAAACCATAATTAGAAATTAATTTCTTAAAGAGAAGTTAAAATAATATGCCATATACAGAGTTTTTAAAATGTTTAAAAAAAATTAAATACTAACATTTATTAGAGAGCACATTTATAGCAATTATATCTCAGTCATTTAGTATTTTAATGTTTAGCAGTGATTTAAGCAAAACAATTTTAAGTAATTGAGCTTATTTTTTTTGTGATTCCATGCAGCGACTTTCTAAGCAAGAAAATTAAAATTGTGTGTTAATTAGTTTTAACATTCAGGGTCTTAGTTTCGCATGAATATGGTATGCCAAGTGTGAAAGTATGGCATACTCTTGCTACAATCTGCTCAGCATGCTGTGTTTAGCTTGTTGAGCAACCAGAGGACCTATATGTCCATCTAGGTTATTTCCCTCTTAAGACAAAATAAAATTTAATATTTTGATGTAACATGTCATGACAGCCAAACAACGCTTGCTGACCATCTGACCTTTGTCCCCTGTCCAATGCTTTACAGTGCAATATTTAATGTTTTATGCAGCTACCAAAAAACACTCTAGCCAAGAAATTTTATTTTTTTGTATTAACGCACAAAGTTCTCCAAGTGACTATTAGCTCAGTCGTGTTTAAGACAATTCATACCTTCAGCAGTTCAGTCTAGCGTTTTTATTATGTGATGTGGTCTATAATTTATTGAATCCTTGTACTTAACATTAAGTAACTTCAATCCCAGATGGGTAACACATTTGAGACCATGGAAGGGGCAGAACGTCGAGCGCTATGGATCAGTGTTTTTTGAATGGTCTAGACAACTATCCTATATAAACAATGTTAAAAAACCTGCATGCTACTACTTTTAAAACATATTATCCCACATCCATTGATCAGATATTCTACCCGAAAGCCAAAATAAGAGTGATTCTAAAATCATGGGACAAACATTGAGGGGTGGTAGAGCTAACTAAAACAAACAATTATTGTATAGGAATATATGGGCGGGATTGATGCGTTGAGGGCGTGGTGGGCCAGCCCGATTACCACCACCATCGCCAGATTTATCGAGCCTCGATTTTTTCCTATGGGGACATTTCAAAGCCCTCATTTAAGAGACTCCAATTGATTCCCTTGAAGACCTCGACAGTCGACTATCGTGTGCGGCGTGCGTGAAATACCCGGCATATTTGAAGGTTCGCCAATCACTCCACCGACGCTACCAATCTTGCATTACTGTCGGAGGTAGCAATTTTCAGCAATTATTAAAAACACTGCTGTAAAAAGGCATTTAGCTGAGACATTGTAACTAAACCATGTGATTCATTTCATGTGTTATTTTTGTGTTTGTGCCTCAATGCGTTACTTCCGCCTATATATTCCTATACAATAATTGTTTGTTTTAGTAAGCTCTACCACCCGTCAATGTTTGCCCCATGATTTTAGAATCACTGTATATTTGGAACAATCTTTTAGCTATGAAGTAGAGGATTTTCAACGACTTGCCAGTTATCTAAGTTTTGCCGTATTTCTCATCTGTACTCGCCAGATTGAGAGCGTAGATATTTTTTGAATTCTACGCAATTGTAAAAAACGAAGAGACCCATAACAAAAATTAAGAAAAATTATATTTCACTCGATTTCAAAAATAATTTTTCAAAAAAGTATTTCATTTAAAGTGAATATTTTATAGTAAATTGACTATTATCCTACTAATATTGTAAATGTGAGTATGTGTGTGTTTATTACCACTCAGCTGCATAACGACTGAACAGATTTTGATGAAATTTGGTATGTAGGTACTGAAATACGTCGTAGGATACTTTTTATGCCGGAAAATTGTAGTTCCTGTGGAATAACAAAACTTAATTCTGCAAAGGCTGGGAACGTCAACAAAATATTTTTTCCCTCTGGTGTCAGAGTTTATTAGGCTGTCCAAGAACCTCTGAAATGGCTTAACAACTGCTATCAATTGATAAACTGAACCAAAAATTTAACATACGCTCCGAAGCCTGGAAGCACTCCGGCGTTATACCAACGGTCACCCATCCAAATGTGTGCCGCTGGGAACGTTGCTTAACTTTGGTGATNGGAAGCACTCCGGCGTTATACCAACGGTCACCCATCCAAATGTGTGCCGCTGGGAACGTTGCTTAACTTTGGTGATAGATTAATATCCCTCAGCCAAGCGCAAAAATTAGTACATAGGTACACTTATTTCTAAAGCTACAACTTGATGAAACNCGATTAATATCCCTCAGCCAAGCGCAAAAATTAGTACATAGGTACACTTATTTCTAAAGCTACAACTTGATGAAACTCGCGTTTTGCTTTTCATACATCGACGCTGGAAAGCAGAAATGTGGTAACTACGCGATAGTTGCACAGATACATTCCATTAACAATACCCTACTTCTTGGCTATCGGGTAAGAAATATTTCCTTCCTTTAGGATTGCCGTATCAGTTAAAAAACCTAGGCCAACATAGTATAATTTTATAAATTCTGTTTTCACATAAAGGAATTGTCTTTTCCCAATTTATTTATTAGTGTATCACTATACATCTCAATTGTACCCGGGCCAAGCCAGGCCAGTTCGCTAGTGTTTTAATAACTTCTTTAGGCTATTGGTTTAAACAAATGCATTTTGAGGTCATTTCATTATTTATCAGGTCTAAAATCCAAGTCCACATCCATAATTTTCCTGTAAGTTTCATTTTTTCTTGTTGGTCCACTGAAAAGTAAATAATCTAGAATCCACTGTATTTTCAGATCTTTCCCACTTAGTCTTCAAATAGCATAAAAAGATAAATGCAATAATTAGTGACCAAAATAAATGCAACAAAAATATAATACAAACTATTTCCTTTACGTTGTGTATCAGAATGAATCAACACTCCTTTCAAAAATTGAAACCTTGCAGTTTATAAAGGTTAAAATGTCAAAATGCATGAAATTTTACAATTCTTAGATTCATTCCCTCGGAGCTAAAAGGTCAAACAACTAGTTTCGAGTGAGTAGCACGACTACCGTTTACCTTACCAATGCATTCTTTTGCTTCTGAGGTCGCATTAACTTGCTTCTGAATGCCTAATCCATACTTAAATTTGCACCAAATGAGGAAATAACTGCTATAAGTATCACAATTCACAAAAGAGCTAAATATGAACAAAAGTGTTACCATGAAAAGAATATTACTACTAGGGATGCAATGATTCCAATTTTCCTCTACTCCAAAAATCTTTTTTCTGTTAGTTACTATTACTTTACAGAACTAAATACTGTATAGGGGTGTGTGAAATTTAAATATATTTAAACAAGGTCTACATTAGTAGTAGACCTATTAGTAACATAAATAATACAACATGAACATAAATAACACAGGGAGAGAATAAAAGAATACCCCAATGTTGAAGGTCTACAATATCAAAACCAAACAACTTACAACCTTTGTTGACCAATCAAATGAACCATAGAACTGTGAAGTTTGGTCAATGTGACCAACACGAGCAGGCCGAACGACATCTACGAGATGTTTGCAACTTTCAGTTTGGTTTTTAATGCTTTGATTCTTGGTCTTCAGATTTTCCATTACACGATTCTTCAAGAATCACAGGAATCGAGTAATCAAGTTTGACATTCGTAATTACCACCATTTTAAAATTAAAATTAGAACTATCTATTAATTACACACCCTTTATTTGTGCTATTCGCTTCTTGTTGCATGACTTCTAGAATTCGCTTGCATGCATTGGTGCAGTTGTCAGGATTGCCGTAGATTGTGATTGCCTTTTCTAGGGAGCCCACGTTGTCCTTTCTGTGTACATCGACTCTGAAAAACATGAAATACATCATTAGAGCTGTATCAACTAATGTGCTGCAAAACATATTTGCATTACAGTTGAACGTCAATGTATTTAATCCACAGAGGTTGAGAATGTATGTATCCCTTGCACATGTGGGGTCTAATTTTTTATTTATCAGCATTTATTGAAATTTTTTTCCAGTCTCCTGAGAAAAGATTAATAGAGAATAAATACATTGTAAAGAGAAGATGGTACATCCAGTAACCCAAAAGAGAACTACTGTTTCAGCCTCAAAATACCCATACATTACTAAAAATTTGCACAACATCAATGCAAATTTTTAGCATTTTTACGTTTAACGACAGAAGAAAATTTACAGTTTTGTGATACGGGAAACTGGCTTCTCGTACCCTTCAGAGGACTGTCAACAAATTTCCATTCACCCAGGATTTTAGTAGATGACCGGACAAATTCCATATTTAGTACGACTATTTTACATTACGCATTTAAGTTTAACTAATAAACATGATAATGATAATTTTTACTGTAAATAAAATAAAAAAAACACTTCACCTGAACTAACATTAGTAATAGATCATAAAGTTAACATTTCAGGAGGTAGTACTGTGCAAAGTGGTAACCATGCATCACAAGATTCACAGAAATTTATCATGTTGCTGTTTACAATATGACTAACATGGCTACCGAAGAAAACTGAACCCATAATTAAAACTTTATAGTATTTAGTTGGCGAACAGACAAAAATATAGCCTGTCTATACAATATATCATTGAATTCTTTCTCTGTTGAATAAGTTAAGCCATATCTACATTGTAATGGCTTGTGTACTGCTAGTTTTCCTTTGGAGATGGCTATAGTTTATTAAATGCTTCATTTACGAAACACTGTTGCATGAAATCTTAAGTTCCACCACCAAAATATTTTTCAGTTCATTCAATATTTGAAGACAATAAAAGTAAATCATTTAAAAAAAATTTATATACCAATTTTGCAAGGAGCCATGAGACATTTTGGTGGATACAATTTTTCCATACATGCTATTTGACTACTACAATTTTTTAGGTATTGTTATATTTATATTTTCAGTAGCTGTTCTTATAAATATTTAGACACCCTAAAATCAAGACAAAGAACTTTTAAAATGTTTTTAGAACAGAAAATAAATGTGGCTGGCTAAGTGGCTTCACATCCTGTAGAAACGTATACAGTACATAAAGGTACATTGATTTCTTTGTCTATCAGATAAATCCATCTATACCTATATTAAGATTTCATACTTTTAATCCTTAGGTTAACAAATCTGGCATAGAGTTGCTATTATGCACTTTTTTATTGTAGCAACTGTGATTCAACTATACTTATTTTGTTCGTTTTTTTTTTGTTGCGCTAAACTTAATAAATTGAAACGTATTTTGAAATTTCAAAAAAATGTCAATCTTGAGATCTAACCTTTCACTATTGTTTAAAATTGGCCACAAGTTAATTAATGTTATAGTTTTCACATAATCTCTTCCACGATACGAGTTTCATTCACAGCACGCATTCTTATGTATCACGCCCTCAGGTGTATTGATGCATATATCTTATGAGAAGGTAATCAATGCTTTGGTACAAAAGTTTTTTTCAAAACGAGATAAAACAAAAACTCCCAGGGTGGTACTTCCAGACACATGCACAAAATTTGATGATTTTTCCATGCAGAAAAATGCTTGTAATGTTTCCCTGGCTATGCCAGCTTCTCCAGGTAACTGCCATACACAAACTGGGCACACTCAAAAACTAATAGATTAATCAATATATGTACCTACCTTGCTCGTGTCTGTTGGGTTATCTGACGAATTGTAGTTCCCTGGCGCCCGATAATTGCTCCGACCATATCGCTCTGTACCAAAATTCGCAGAGGAAAATCTGTTTGCCGGCCAGATCCTGGGAGTCCAGAGAACTGGCCACCGGGGCCCCTGGAACCACGTCCTCTACCTCTGCGCTCCATCGAAACTTCCGCTTTCAGTGAACTCCCTTCAAACTCTATACCATTCAACTGGTTTGCGGCACTGCAAAAAAAAAAATCACCAAAATAAGAAACTTTTAATTCCTTATGTATGAGAAAAACCACACACTTAATAGGAATGCATTTATAAGAAATGAGGATAGATGAATTTGTGTATTCCTTAAAAGTGCAACATACTTCTCATAATTAGTTACTCTTAAGTTTCTAAGTATAAAAAAAACATTAAAATAAATTATTTAATTTGCAGAAAAGTGATTTATAAAGTATCCACAATAATTAATTCACAAAAATTATAAAATTTTGAAAGCGGTTCATTTTGCATATATGGTTGACAACTTAATGGGAATACAGGATAACCCTTCTAAAATNTTGCATATATGGTTGACAACTTAATGGGAATACAAGATAACCCTTCTAAAAATTTTTATTACTTTATGGTTAATAAGCCCAAAATTCCCAATAGGGTCAAACTTATCGAGAGTAAACAAGAAATAATCTTCCATAGCATTGACACTCCTGTAACAGGACCCTCTAAAAAAATAAAATATATACTAAAAATTAGGAATCTAGTGGTTAAATTCCATTGATTTTAGATTACACCAATCTTAGATTTGTGTATTCAAGTAAATATTTTAACTAAAAGGGAAAAGATTGATGTTCCTTTAACCGTACATTTTAATTACAGAAAAACCCTGATATATATTTTTTTAATGGACAAGTGAAGTTAACTGTCAAAACACTACAATATTTTAAGAGGGAATGTCATGAGGCGTTTACAAAAAGAAAAGACAAATTTTCACTTGACTAAAAATTAATAGGACATATGGAAATCCTGGTTAGGAGAGTTAGTTTAATTATGTTAAGCACTTACACGAATATTTAATCTTCTTGCAAACATGATGCACAATTTTAGACTTTCATGTTCCCTTTTAGGTTTGATAACATAGCTGCTCTTTTCACAATAAAACAAAAAAATTTAATATCCAAAAATTATATATCTTCAATTAAAATAGTTTATTATTTCCTATACCTGTCAACTTTAAGAAATCATAATTAGGAATATTTTGTAAACACAATAAAATCATTAAATTTTTTAATACAAATTACACTAAACAATGCAGGCTTACCATACAGACTACCGTTTAACATGAAAGAGGTCCATTACACTTCACTACACTAATAACATTACTAAAAAAACATATGTTAATATTTTATTACCTTTCCACTTTCAGTGGAATGCGAGACTAAGATTCCGAGCACAGCAAATTTAAAGATTTAACTAGCGCCCTTAGCTTTCTCCAAGACCTCTGCATTGCGTTGTTAGTTTTCGTTAATTATTTTGGCGCAGATCAATTTTCGTTAATTACTTTGGTGCAGATTTAAGCAATTAAGCTATCTTCCTACTTAAGTTAGAGCACTATGGAGTCTTACAACTACTATCTATTTGTTCTAGGTGGTTGTATTCTGAGGTTTGTGTTGACATGGAACACTGTGGTGGTTTTAAAAAAGCAGCTGTGGCTTTTACTCTTTAGAAATTCTGCACTAAAATTTTGTTCATAACATAAACCTGATTTCCTGCATTTCAAAACAAATTGATTCTATAGTGTCATTAAACATTGAGGATCTGAACTGGGTCTTTTTTTTTTTTTCACCAAACTGAAAGCACGCTCGCATTCTGCATTGATGAGAGGAATGGACAAGATGGACAACATTATTCTACATATTCTATTGTATTTTAAAATGCCATCAACACCACGAATCCTGGATAACTTTGCCCACTTAACATCAATATCTCCTGTAGTGCTAAGGGCTGAAATGTCGTCTATCTAAAGAGTTGAGAATTGTTTTTCAGTTTCATCCATAGCTGCATCCCTAGTTTCACCTTCTTGCACAGGCAAAACAAAAGGAAACAAATCCACCAAGTAGCGAACAGAAGAAAAGTTGGCATTGTAGAGATTCATTCTTGCCACAGCTAATCCCATGCTGTAACAAAGTCCTGACAGATGCAAAGAAAACTACTTTTTCCTTTTCTTCAAGTGTTTTCACAGTGTTTGATGCTTTACTTCCTATTACTAATTCAGTGTCTTCTTTCCGATTCTGAATAGTGATAGTTCACTTCAAATAATGCGCAACTTTTCACAGTTTTTGCTTTCACAAAACTCGATAGCAATGCTTCTAGAAAATCAAGCAACAGTTCTCTCAAAATATGAATGTGTGGAGATGCTGACTGAAGAATTACATTCTGTTTTTTCAAATGTTGGGAGGACACCTAGAAGAAATGCACAAAATGATTTATTTAGGTCGGAAGAAAGGAACAAATAGTTTCTCTTCCCGATTTAAGACTTTATTCTTCAGAATAGGAGCATCACTATTTGCTGGAATCAGTAGCAGAACACAGAAACATAATTGAGAAAAGGAATAATTTAACACATCCTATCAGAGGTCGAAGAGGATGATGATTGTAGTTTGGGAATGTTGTAAGGTGAGACTAAGATGAATGTTTCTCCTTTACAACNTGTTGTAAGAGGTGAGACTAAGACGAATGTTTCTCTCCCTTAAAGAAACTAAGCAATGGTTCCCACTCTTCAAAAACCCTCAACAAACTTCTTTCAAAAGAAAGCAATTTTGCTTGAGTATTTTCTTTGCTTTGTATCGTGGAGCTCTTGAAATTTTTGTAACCTTTCTTTTAGAACTTTTTTTCCAAATAATAAAAAATGTGCACAAGAATAAACATTTACAGGCAAAGCAGATGCATCCTTTTCTGCAAATGCAACCAATCGCAATAAACCCAGGGTGTTTCTCTTCCAGCACTGCTGCAACACCATTTTTATGGCCAACCATTACAGCTACATTATCTGCACAAGCACTAAATTACTTATATTCCATCCAGTAGAATCTCCTTCCAAGGCAGGGGTGGAAAGAACAGAGTTCACAATTTTCCAAATCCGGTAGCTATCAAAAACTCCAGACTGAAAAATGCAACTCCAACAAACATTAGAGATGTGTAAATAGATTGCAGCCCCCTCATATAGTCCATACCGTATAAGAAGGCCACTTTCCGACGGTCGGAGAGTGGCAAATTGACTTATACGAAACAAAGCGCCATTTACAAAATCCTGTATCAGCTGATGCACGAACGAGCAAAAGTTAAAATTACATTGGCTATTCTGAGTGCACTGCCGATGCACATCAGAAAAGCATAAAATACGCGGATAAGAAAGAGTTCGTAGAATAATTTTATTTTACGAGGTCACAAAACAATGGTTGTTAGTGTTAAAAACTAAACTTCGTGATAATGTAGTTATGTTTAGGTGATCAAAATGAAATATACAATGCAACGATACGACGTGGAAAAGTTTTCTAAAGATGTGCTAACGTCAGAAAGCTTTTTCACGTCATATCATCCATCTCAAACCTTGCT
Source organism: Clitarchus hookeri (assembly GCA_002778355.1). Classification (NCBI taxonomy): domain Eukaryota; kingdom Metazoa; phylum Arthropoda; class Insecta; order Phasmatodea; family Phasmatidae; genus Clitarchus; species Clitarchus hookeri. The sequence continues at coordinate 282,114 of NQII01002919.1, read as the reverse complement.
TTCAATACGTCCATGATATTAATTACAAAAGCATACAGAAATATTGCATAATATTGTTGAATTATTTTTTCTAATAATAATTGACGATACACGAATTTTAAATATATTTCCAGCCCGTAACATAAGAATTATCTACTTTAAAAAATATGCTATCTGTTGACCATGAAGAGTTACTCAAAACTTTGACGTAACGTGCTGCGCGCTATCTATAGGATATTCTGCGAGCTATTACCAGCCAGAAATGAACCTCTTTCCTGCGCAATATATAATGAATTTACAAACATATGCCAATAGTTATATTTTTCCACGAGCTTTGCATCATTTTTAAAGTAACCTATATTTCATATACAACAATTTGGAGTACAAGTCATTTATATTCGGCCGGTAATTGTTCGTCTACGTAAATTATACGCCATATTGTTCTCTCGAAACCTATCTCGATTCCGTAGACATGCGTGAATAGTATTTAAGCAATTCTAACCGTTATTCCAAGTCACGCATTTCCAACTCTAATATATTAGCTATAACGTCCAAAGTGTAATAATAGATACAACAGACAGTCTCGCAAATGTTAACCCAAATTCACTATCTCGGACAAATTAAAAGAGTTATCAAATATGCTAACATTTTATATTTTTACTTTTATAACCTACTTATATTTTTAGACAGATGTCAGTCTTAAAAAATCTTAAAATTTGTTTAGCATTACAGTACAATGAGAAGTGGATTAGCTGACAGCGTGTTGATAAAAAAAATACAGCTCGACGTGGCTGACCAGCTGATGGCGGAAGTATACGTAGTCAGATGTAAACAGTGGCGCTACTTTCGCCGAGCTGTCAAAAAGTGGCCTCCTTACATGGTACAGAATATAACATGATCTCTTGGATGCAGGCAAAATCAGTATCTAACTATATCGTCACAACACTACAATTTGTGTGTTTTAACATAAAATAATCCCAAAAATATTTTTTTACTGAATCAATAACTAAAAAACTGAAGAATTTACATATTTCCGGAAAACCATATATGGCAGCTTTTTCCGGAATAGTTCCGGAAAAATCTGAAAGGTTGGCAGGTATGCACGACATATGAAACAGTGACACTAAACGGGGATACATTTTGGATACCAACCTGAGGAATATGGAGAAGCAGCACAAATCAAACTGAAGTTACTTCAGTTATGTGCACAACACAATATCCGTAAACGAAGACAAACACAGGCAAAAAGAGTTATTAAACATGATTAATAAATAACTTCAAGTAAATGTTTTAGTCATCCTGAAAACTAAACATGTGAAGCAGTTTTTATAAAATATAATTTTGCCAAGTTGTTATGGAGTATGTAATTCTGACACTTAATGTGCTAACATTTCCCATTCAAATTTAAATAAAAATTAAGTTGTTTTTTCTGTGAAAATTTGTTTTGCCTTTATACACTTTTCCAGCTTCCACATATAAACTTTAATCAAAATTGGAAAAAATGGTGAAATGAGATCCTAGGCAGGAGAGGAACAATGCAGACCTTGTTCAGCAGTAATGAAGAAAAATTGGGAGGGGGAAGATATAGGGATATATGTTTCTGAAGTTCTGGATAAAACTTAAGATTGAAGATATCTTCGAATATTTGGTCAAAATTGTTTGGCGCAATTTTCTAGTGAGGGGGTGGTCCAGAGGGGCTGCCCCCACCCCATGCCCTTTAAGACAAATAGACAATATAATTTCCACACGCACAAATGTGTTACAGAAACCATATAAAGGGTATTTTGTAAAGCACTGGCGTTATCTGAAGGCAAACTTAGCTTATTTCAGTTTATCAACTAGATTGGTTTTGAGCCGTGTTTTAGTGATGGAATGCTGCTAGATTTTTCCCCATAGTCACATGCGATTACATAAATTTCATTATTATAGTTGGCTGAGATGCATATTGCTAATTAAAATTAAATTTTCCAACTCAGAGGCTGTAAGAATACATCAACATAACTGGCAGAGTAAAAAACAAGACATTTATACTGAAAGAAAAATATATCACAAACAATCCGCTAACTCCACCACCTATTCACCCATGATCTAAGGCTGTGAACACTCAAGCTAGCTGACAACAGTGTCTGCTGGCTTGAATTAGTTACACTATCAGCAGGTCGAAGGGGGTAACATGTAATTTCTTCAATGACATCTCTAGCACAGCTCTCTTGCACTGAAGAGCAAAAAAAAAAAAACTGGTATAGGCGTACATATACAAATAACAGAGGTTTGGAACCAATCAGGGTCACGCTATGCGGTCTGTAGCTAGATCGGTTACTGCTGCTACAATGGCAGGTTATCAACATTTAAGTGAGTTTGAACATGGTGTTATGGTCATCGCTTGAGAGATGGGACATAGCATCTCCGAGGTAGCGATAACATTTGGATGTTTGCGTACGACCATTTCACGAGAGTACCGTGAATATCGGGAATCCAGTAAAACATCAAATCTTCGACATCGCTGCGGCCGGAAAAATATTGTGAACAAACGGGACGAACGACGACAATAATTAAACGTGACAGACGTGCAACCCTTTCTCAAATTGGTGCAGTTTGCATTTGTGGACTGCCCTGCAGGATTCATGGTGTGAATTGCCTCCTANGGGTAACATGTAATTTCTTCAATGACATCTCTAGCACAGCTCTCTTGCACTGAAGAGCAAAAAAAAAAAAACTGGTATAGGCGTACATATACAAATAACAGAGGTTTGGAACCAATCAGGGTCACGCTATGCGGTCTGTAGCTAGATCGGTTACTGCTGCTACAATGGCAGGTTATCAACATTTAAGTGAGTTTGAACATGGTGTTATGGTCATCGCTTGAGAGATGGGACATAGCATCTCCGAGGTAGCGATAACATTTGGATGTTTGCGTACGACCATTTCACGAGAGTACCGTGAATATCGGGAATCCAGTAAAACATCAAATCTTCGACATCGCTGCGGCCGGAAAAATATCGTGAACAAACGGGACGAACGACGACAATAATTAAACGTGACAGACGTGCAACCCTTTCTCAAATTGGTGCAGTTTGCATTTGTGGACTGCCCTGCAGGATTCATGGTGTGAATTGCCTCCTGCATACCTTCACATTAGTTGAATCCATGCCACATCGTCTTGCGGCACTTCTGCGTACTCGGAGAGGGGGGGCCTACACGATATTAGGCAGGTGTACCAGTTTATGTGGCTCAGTGTAGTTCCCACCTTGCATCTTTACACAAAATGATATTAACGCAGCTGCCAAGCTGCTAAATCATTGATGGCATAGTGTAATTTTAAAGCTTAATGTTCATTACTAGTCAAACAGATTAAGAAATTGTCAGCTATTTTTTTTTTCTAAAAACATGGCAGAACGCCACAACAGGGTCAATTCTTAACTATACAAAAATTAACACAAGAAAAAAGTAATCTGAATAATGTATTCTGCAGCAATTTAAAGCCATCGCATACAGTGACTATTATAACTATTTCTGTAACTGTTACAACTTCCTACAAGTAAAACATTGTCTCTTGGCAAAGTTCATACCTCATCAGAACCCAAAACTTTTTTTCCTATAAGAATAAGCTCTAGTGTGTGTTTATATAGCTTTTTCAAGAAAGAAAGAAAACCTTAAATATTCGAAAATATTGTTTTTAATTTGTAAAATTTGTTTTCCATTAAATAATTTGACTTTATTCTAAAACAAACCTAAATCCACAAAAATAGAACTTGGCACATATCTACCACTCCCCTATAAAATGACCATCATTAGAAACACTGATGTGTTACAATGAACACAAATAAACCAATATAATTGCCACTATTTCACACATTATTTCAACAAGACATTACTATATGGATTTACTTTTGTAATTTGCTGCTAACTAACAGAAAGTAAGGACACCAATTTTAATGCTGAATTATACACAGTAACGTAGTGAATCTTTAGAGGAGTTAATTTCTTACTTTGCCATTAAGAGCCTGAACTAGAATGGTGAAGCTGAATAAATTCACTGCTTCTACATAATCAGTTTCCAAAAAAAAAGTATTCTTAATTCACATTCTCTGCAGCAACTTTCTATGTCAGTGCACAAGAAAAATATAAAAAAATTAAGACCATGTTTTTTGCAATTACTATCAGATAAATGTGTATATATTTTTGCTGTGTACAAAAAAAATGTTTTGCAGCTGCAAATCCAGCTATTTGGGCAATTTATGGACGGGGGNGGGGGGGGGGGTCCAATCCCAACCTGCTAAATGTACAGGAAATTGTTTCCCAGTAACTCTTGGACCATACCTGGAGCGATTTTCAACCTTTGAGGAGAAAAACAAGGCTCTGAAATGGCATGCTCTCATGTTGCAAGTACCTATAGGACTAAGCAGTAACCTTATTTTTATGTTGAAAAGTGTGTGGAAAGACCATTAAGAACTTGTGTATCTGATGCATATATTGAGATACAGTGAATTGAAAGAGCAATTTTTAGCTGTGTTCGAGAGCTCTAAAATGGTGTTTGTAATGTGATATTCCTTTAAAACGCTCAACAACACTCATCTNTTTTAGCTGTGTTCGAGAGCTCTAAAATGGTGTTTGTAATGTGATATTCCTTTAAAACGCTCAACAACACTCATCTAAAGTGTAGATTGGACATTTTTTAGCAGTTTAAAAACAAGTGCCTCAAACACTCTGCATAAGCTGTTCCAAGCGCCAGGTAGAAGGAAGCCTTTACCTCAATACTGAAGTTAAAATGAACATAAGATTAGGCCATGCACAAAGCTCTACATAGTTTGATGTTTGAATGCTAAATGAATTTCTNTTTTAGCTGTGTTCGAGAGCTCTAAAATGGTGTTTGTAATGTGATATTCCTTTAAAACGCTCAACAACACTCATCTGAAGTGTAGATTGGACATTTTTTAGCAGTTTAAAAACAAGTGCCTCAAACACTCTGCATAAGCTGTTCCAAGCGCCAGGTAGAAGGAAGCCTTTACCTCAATACTGGAGTTAAAATGAACATAAGATTAGGCCATGCACAAAGCTCTACATAGTTTGATGTTTGAATGCTAAATGAATTTCTTTTTCAACTAATTTTTCTTTGTTATACAAGAGGGCACATCAATTTCAGTTTCAAACCCCTATTGACTGAAGATATGCGCTAACTTCTGACCTCTACCATTCTATAAGTCAGTCTGGGGTAATTATATATACTACGGGTTCATCAGAAGGAAAGTTTTTCAATAAAAATAACTATGTATTTATAGTAATATTCATACCAAAGCATAATCCTATGGTCGCATCATTATATTTGCTATAAAACCTAAGGCTTGTGGTAAAGGATATGAAGCCCAAGGGAATTGTGGGGGAAATGATTAAAGAAAAAATAAAAACACTACAAAAAGATAAATGAATAAAATAATTATTCAAAAATAAAATGGCTACATCTCAATACATGAAAAATCTGTGCCAATGCTTCACAGCACGAGCGACAGGGTGCCGAGAGCCACGCCAAATTACATGCTGCCTTTATTTGACCCCAATTGTAAATGAGAACTACAGCAACAATTCAAGGAGAAGGGATAAGAATCTGATAAATTGTTGCAGCCCTACCCACTCGCTGCTGCAGATTTTTGTGTGAAATCACAATTCTGTGGCTATATGTTGGGACGAGAGTAGAAATTTTATAAAACAAAATGTAATAGCTAACAATTGTAGCAACATGACAGGAGAAAGTGGTGCATGCATTCTTTTTTTGTTGGGAAGCTGAAACTTTAATTCCACCATACTGGACAATATGCAAATTGGACAAGCATCCAAGTGACACCTGCATGTCGGACTAATCCCTCCTTATTCCCATTCATCTACACTAAATACATTAACCCTATTTTCCACATGGTAATAAGGAAAAAACAGATTGCAAATGCAACAAAACTGTTAATCCAGAAGCTACCCAAGCTGAAATTTTCCAGGCTATAACGGTAAATGTTAATGTGAAAAATACCATATAACTTTTTCACTGCGCTTTATCGCCGTTACCATAGGGTCGAGGGCAGCTTGTGTAAACAATGACTCATCATCACATTCCTAATGTTTTATTTGCAAAGCACGCAACAAGACATCTCAAACATACAACCATGACAGCTGTTTAACATTGTAATGACGCAGTACCTTAATTTTCGGGACACGTGTTTCATTTTCTTTAGTTTGGCTAAGCTTCGTAATATTTTTATCTAGTTTGAAATTAAAAGCGGTGGTGGTTTGTTTTACAGTGATAGTTTGTTTATCAGGCAAACGTTTGCTGTTTTACCTTTATCAAGCATCCGGTTGCAGTTTCAAAAGTTTTAGTTTTTGTTGCGCATCAACATTAGATTAGCTTTTTTCAAACTTCATCAACAGTTTTGTACAACACAGTTTCAATAACTTGTGGAGAGCGTGTGCGGCTCGCCAGGCCCTTGTCAGAGAAGAGGGGTGGTGATAGGCAGACAAGGACACGTGTGCCTGTTGCCATTCAAGTCAGTTGATATCGAGCAGTTGAATGAAGTGAGTCGTCAACTAGTGATCGCCTAGGCCGCGTCTGGCGTAGCGCTAACCCCAACACCGGAAAACTAGGCCTTGCTAGATTATTTCTCCGCCGGTGTGGGANGCGATCGCCTAGGCCGCATCGGGCGTAGCGCTAACCCCAACACCGGAAAACTAGGCCTTGCTAGATTATTTCTCCGCCGGTGTGGGAGGTCGCTGCATTTAATTTTTCTTCGGGCAAGTTTTTATAACATGAATAATTCGTAAACGACTCTGGTGCTGTCCTGCACTTGTCTGGTTATCTGAAAACTGTTCGTACTCTGAACTTCGTAGGTGAACTGTGTCACCCAACTGGTAAATAAAAGTATAGAACAAATACACTGGAACTTTACTATTTAATAGGCATCCATTTTACCGAGTCTCTTGTTACTCAGTCTTCAGCNTATACTATTTAATATTTAATTGGCATCCATTTTACCGAGTCTCTTGTTACTCAGTCTTCAGCTAGTCGAGTGATAAGTTATAGTCTAGTAGCAACTTAAAGCCGGCTATAACTGTGTGCGTGCCACGTTACAACATGTTCACGTATTTGCAACTTGTCAGGCTTAGTATTAGTAAAATATAGTACTATTAATCAGAAGAACCTGGCAGTAATGACTGTCTGAATGAAAAATATTGAAATGTCAAGGAATCAATATTACAACTTGGCATCATTGCATTTTCTTTCTCGTCATCCATGCAAGACCAATCGTGCTAAATCTGCAATGTGGTGATGAGACTTTTACATTTATGTAAAGAACGTGGATTTACAAATACAGTTAAAATAGCATTTTTCATTTATTTGGTTTGTACTGTAGGTTTTTAAATGTTAAATTAATTATTTCTAAAAGTCTAGATTAAACTTATCAGAAAATGAAATTTTCAATATTTGTACAATTACTTGTAAAATAATCAAACTTATAATTTATTAATACATATAGCAAATCTTACAAAAACTATTTCATCAAATATAAATTGTTTATGCCATGAATAATATTCCTTTTAATACTTTGCTCACCAAAATAAAACAAATTTAATAGGTTTCAATTTGCATAGGCTACATGTGTGTGATTTGATATATTTTTTCAGGATATCTGACCATCCCAATATGCAAGGACAAACTCATACACAGCTGTCTAGCTTCAGTTATATTACAGTGCTTTTGAAAATTAGTTTTTACTGCAAATTTAACATTATTACTTTTATATTTTAACCATATAGTGTGTTAATTTACTTGATTTTCACAAAATTCCTATCAGTTTTTGTGTGCCAACTTGACATTTTGTTAAAGGGATTTGTCAGCTTTTTAAAGCAATTTTAATTTAACTTGTGGTAATGGCTTGGTTTTTACTATATTTTGTCAATTATATTTATATTTAACCACGCAGGATTTTCACGTCTCCATTGCACAATTATATTTACAGACAAATCTCTAGAGGAATGACAATTCAGCTGCCTTGCAGTATGAATGATTTCGACAGTTTACACATAGACCCCGGTATACAAATCTGCTATAAAGTGTTCAAAAATGGACTAAGCATTCGGATAGAAAAATTATTCAGACAGCATCAGGAATTTGGCCCCAGATTAGCCCCTAGTCTAGATAATTGCCCAGTCTGGTTCTAGCTGCCACCTATATAGCTGTGCCCAGTTAACTTTATAAAAATTTAAGTAATTTTTAACTGCATGGACTTTCCTTGTTCGAGGGCGCTCATTTCAGTTTGATTAGTTCTGAAAGATGAAGAGACGAGCCCAATGAGAGCTCTCGACTGCAGCTGCCATATATCACATAGTGCTCATGTGCTAAAGAGTAGCATATGTGAACTTTTGTATATAACAAATGAGAACAGGCTTAAGAACTTAATTCGGGTCCATCAATGACAATTTTAAAGAACTTACTGCTGAGCATGTTCTTGAGTTTCATAGCTGATCTGGAAAGTCTGGGTAGAACCATCACGTGAATTGAGTTTTTCATAGTTCTGGAAGGGTCCAATTGACGTCAGCAATGGCTCCAACTCTTCAATTCTCACGTGTGGAGGGATATTGCTCAGCACTACCTTCCCAGCAGCACTGAAATAATAAAGTTAGTTGTGTAGACTTCTTAAAAACAAAAAGCATAAAATCAAGACACTAAGCAAGTACTTTTACACCTGCAACTTAAATGGCACTCTTTTACAGGTAATTCCATGTGAAAACAACAAATGTGCTTTGCCACACCCTTTATGATTTTGATGGCATTTGGTAGTGTTATTGGCACCATCATCTCAACTCAAAACAATCTTTGTAATTTTTTTTTTGTACTTTCTTTGACATAAGCCTACTGTTTGCAGCGTGTACAAGCAAAAATGGATTTCAGTGTTATTTTCAAAAATCTGCATAAAGTTTGTTTGAATTAGGAACGATGTCAGCTTCACCAATAAACTTTACACAGTTTTAGAAAATAACACTGAAATGCTACTTTTTGCTTGTCCATGCTGCAAACAGTAGGCTAGATCTAAGAAAAATTTAAAAAAAATATTAGAGAGATTGCTTTTTAGTATTAACGATTGGCACACAATAGTTACCACATTTCATGAAAATCTAAAATGAAGTGGCAATTTTTTTTTAATTTGTTGGTTTCACATGGAATGATCTGACCCTCACAGTAAAATAAACTAGCCTAATAATTTAACAATAACTAGTAACTTTATGGCAAACACTGTACAGTACCAAAAATAGCATTTTCACATCAACAGTGCAGCTATCTATAACACAAATTACTTTCAAAATGATTGCATGAAGCACAATTCAACCACAAGCATGCAAAACCTTCCTTAAGCCTCCAACAAAATGGAAGACAATTTTATTTATATCTAATATTTTATTTTCATGCTAAACTTTTTTTTATTCGGCTGAGAACTCTGCCTTAACTTTCTAGATTTGTAACTTCGTACTATTAACTGGTGTAAACTTACAAAGTGATTAGTCAAAATATTAGAAATTTGACACGGATTTCAATAAGTTTAAATTACTTAGTAAATACAGGGGCACTAATTTACTATCATACACCTAAAAAATTTTTTTATAAAACACAGTACATATTTATGCAATAACCACTAATCCACCCAACCTCAAACCAGCCATAACTTCATGCTAACAAAACCTACTTGTCTATTATAAAAGAGATAAGTCCTGAAAAACTCAAAAATTGTTTATTTTGTATAAGTGTTTTCAATGCAGGAAAAAACTCTTACAAAAACTAAAATTAACATGTCTGCTTCGAAACTATATCGACAAAGATTCAGGGAAAAAATACACTTACACTTCTCCTTTATGTCATGTTCTTTTACAGTAGCAAAAGTGTAAATTGACTTATTACTTAGAAAATAAATTTCTATCGTCCTTCACCATCTAAAGAAACATATTTTTATCAATATCCATAATACACAGTAATTCGAGACAACCTTAAAAATTACTAGTCTCAATATTCCTTGCACATGATATTAAGGTAGCTGTAGGGTAGACTGCATTAGTTTTACGTACTTACAGCACGTTTTCATAATTCCCGGGTGCAATGACACGTCACTTATAAATACTCTTTCGTTTTATCTTCTTACGTAGCGAAAATTCCGAAATAGGTATTGTAAAAAAAATTATTTGTAAAACTAACAAAAAAAATTACGTAAACTGTATGGAAAAATACTGTAACACAAAGTTGACTNTCGTACTCTGAACTTCGTAGGTGAACTGTGTCACCCAACTGGTAAATAAAAGTATAGAACAAATACACTGGAACTTTACTATTTAATAGGCATCCATTTTACCGAGTCTCTTGTTACTCAGTCTTCAGCTAGTCGAGTGGCAACTTAAAGCCGGCTATAACTGTGTGCGTGCCACATTACAACATGTTCACGTATTTGCAACTTGTCAGGCTTAGTATTAGTAAAATATAGTACTATTAATCAGAAGAACCTGGCAGTAATGACTGTCTGAATGAAAAATATTGAAATGTCAAGGAATCAATATTACAACTTGGCATCATTGCATTTTCTCTCTCGTCATCCATGCAAGACCAATCGTCCTAAATCTGCAATGTGGTGATGAGACTTTTACATTTATGTAAAGAACGTGGATTTACAAATACAGTTAAAATAGCATTTTTCATTTATTTGGTTTGTACTGTAGGTTTTTAAATGTTAAATTAATTATTTCTAAAAGTCTAGATTAAACTCATCAGAAAATGAAATTTTCAATATTTGTACAATTACTTGTAAAATAATAAAAACTTATAATTTATTAATACATATAGCAAATCTTACAAAAACTATTTCATCAAATATAAATTGTTTATGCCATGAATAATATTCCTTTTAATACTTTGCTCACCAAAATAAAACAAATTTAATAGGTTTCAATTTGCATAGGCTACATGCGTGTGATTTGATATATTTTTTCAAGATATCTGACCATCCCAATATGCAAGGACAAACTCATACACAGCTGTCTAGCTTCAGTTATATTACAGTGCTTTTGAAAATTAGTTTTTACTGCAAATTTAACATTATTACGTTTATAATTTAACCATATAGTGTGTTAATTTACTTGATTTTCACAAAATTCCTATCAGTTTTTGTGTGCCAACTTGACATTTTGTTTAAGGGATTTGTCAGCTTTTTAAAGCAATTTTAATTTAACTTGTGGTAATGGCTTGGTTTTTACTATATTTTGTCAATTATATTTATATTTAACCACGCAGGATTTTCACGTCTCCATTGCACAATTATATTTACAGACAAATCTCTAGAGGAATGACAATTCAGCTGCCTTGCAGTATGAATGATTTCGACAGTTTACACATAGACCCCGGTATACAAATCTGCTATAAAGTGTTCAAAAATGGACTAAGCATTCGGATAGAAAAATTATTCAGACAGCATCAGGAATTTGGCCCCAGATTAGCCCCTAGTCTAGATAATTGCCCAGTCTGGTTCTAGCTGCCACCTATATAGCTGTGCCCAGTTAACTTTATAAAAACTTAAGTAATTTTTAACTGCATGGACTTTCCTTGTTCGAGGGCGCTCATTTCAGTTTGATTAGTTGTGAAAGATGAAGAGACGAGCCCAATGAGAGCTCTCGACTGCAGCTGCCATATATCACATAGTGCTCATGTGCTAAAGAGTAGCATATGTGAACTTGTGTATATAACAAATGAGAACAGGCTTAAGAACTTAATTCGGGTCCATCAATGACAATTTTAAAGAACTTACTGCTNGTGTATATAACAAATGAGAACAGGCTTAAGAACTTAATTCGGGTCCATCAATGACAATTTTAAAGAACTTACTGCTGAGCATGTTCTTGAGTTTCATAGCTGATCTGGAAAGTCTGGGTAGAACCATCACGTGAATTGAGTTTTTCATAGTTCTGGAAGGGTCCAATTGACGTCAGCAATGGCTCCAACTCTTCAATTCTCACGTGTGGAGGGATATTGCTCAGCACTACCTTCCCAGCAGCACTGAAATAATAAAGTTAGTTGTGTAGACTTCTTAAAAACAAAAAGCATAAAATCAAGACACTAAGCAAGTACTTTTACACCTGCAACTTAAATGGCACTCTTTTACAGGTAATTCCATGTGAAAACAACAAATGTGCTTTGCCACACCCTTTATGATTTTGATGGCATTTGGTAGTGTTATTGGCACCATCATCTCAACTCAAAACAATCTTTGTAATTTTTTTTTTGTACTTTCTTTGACATAAGCCTACTGTTTGCAGCNACCATCATCTCAACTCAAAACAATCTTTGTAATTTTTTTTTTGTACTTTCTTTGACATAAGCCTACTGTTTGCAGCGTGTACAAGCAAAAATGGATTTCAGTGTTATTTTCAAAAATCTGCATAAAGTTTATTTGAATTAGGAACGATGTCAGCTTCACCAATAAACTTTACACAGTTTTAGAAAATAACACTGAAATGCTACTTTTTGCTTGTCCATGCTGCAAACAGTAGGCTATATCTAAGAAAAATTTTAAAAAAATATTAGAGAGATTGATTTTTAGTATTAATGATTGGCACACAATAGTTACCACATTTCATGAAAATCTAAAATGAAGTGGCAATTTTTTTTTAATTTGTTGGTTTCACATGGAATGATCTGACCCTCACAGTAAAATAAACTAGCCTAATAATTTAGCAATAACTAGTAACTTTATGGCAAACACTGTACAGTACCAAAAATAGCATTTTCACATCAACAGTGCAGCTATCTATAACACAAATTACTTTCAAAATGATTGCATGCAGCACAATTTAACCACGAGCATGCAAAACCTTCCTTAAGCCTCCAACAAAATGGAAGACAATTTTATTTATATCTAATATTTTATTTTCATGCTAAACTTTTTTTTATTCGGCTGAGAACTCTGCCTTAACTTTCTAGATTTGTAACTTCGTACTATTAACTGGTGTAAACTTACAAAGTGATTAGTCAAAATATTAGAAATTTGACACGGATTTCAATAAGTTTAAATTACTTAGTAAATACAGGGGCACTAATTTACTATCATAGACCTAAAAAAATTTTTATAAAACACAGTACATATTTATGCAATAACCACTAATCCACCCAACCTCAAACCAGTCATAACTTCATGCTAACATAAAACCTACTTGTCTATTATAAAAGAGATAAGTCCTGAAAAACTCAAAAAATGTTTATTTTGTATAAGTGTTTTCAATGCAGGAAAAAACTCTTACAAAAACTAAAATTAACATGTCTGCTTCGAAACTATATCGACAAAGATTCAGGGAAAAAATACACTTACACTTCTCCTTTATGTCATGTTCTTTTACAGTAGCAAAAGTGTAAATTGACTTATTACTTAGAAAATAAATTTCTATCGTCCTTCACCATCTAAAGAAACATATTTTTATCAATATCCATAATACACAGTAATTCGAGACAACCATAAAAATTACTAGTCTCAATATTCCTTGCACATGATATTAAGGTAGCTGTAGGGTAGACTACATTAGTTTTACGTACTTACAGCACGTTTTCATAATTCCCGGGTGCAATGACACGTCACTTATAAATACTATTTCGTTTTATCTTCTTACGTAGCGAAAATTCCGAAATAGGTATTGTAAAAAAATTATTTGTAAAACTAACAAAAAAAATTACGTAAACTGTATGGAAAAATACTGTAACACAAAGTTGACTTNAAAAAAATTATTTGTAAAACTAACAAAAAAAATTACGTAAACTGTATGGAAAAATACTGTAACACAAAGTTGACTTCATGTAATTACTACGTGAACAGACAAGTAAATTCCAAAAAACTTTGTGTAATTACGAAGACTACAAACTACGTGGTTCACAATACATTAAATTTGAGTGCAGACTGCCGGGCGGAACCTGCTCTACCACGTCACACACGCACAAGCTGCCATTGAACCAAACGCACAAAATGCGAAAGAGTGCGTACGCGAGTTTTTTTGAAATTGCAGCCGTGAACGGAAAAATTAATACGGTATAGTGGAAACATGAGCAAGTATAGGTTAAATGAGACTTATTACAACAGCTTTCCAGTCGCGCACGCACTTCAAACCTTACAAAATGTCCGCTTAACCGGCACCGCGAAGCCTGCTCAAGAACTTGCTGCCTCGCCGACTACCGCTACTAAGAGGGGAATGCGGGAGGGGAAAAAGTGACGTCACAAATGCAACGTCATACCTTTACAAGCGGAAATGCTCGAGAGAGAGATGGAGAGAGGACGCACCGAAGAGAGCAGGACACGAGAATTAAAACACTGCAGGGGACACGTAACGAGTCAACATCCTACGAGTACGAATGCATATGAAACACACGCACATAGTACATTAGACCAGAAATATTGACTGAAAAAATTTACGATTACAGACATACGAACCGAGCACGTACAAATGTTATGCATGCAACGAACGNGAAATATTGACTGAAAAAATTTACGATTACAGACATACGAACCGAGCACGTACAAATGTTATGCATGCAACGAACGCATTGGCGTGAACTAAACAGATTATAATACTACGCGTTTGCATTATTAGAATATTAAACATCTTCTGCGCAAAGAACCTTTAGATATTCCGAAAGGAGAAACGAAGTTTAGCACAAGTTTTCGATCAACCCTAAATTAAATAAACTTATACACACGCGTGGTATGCACGTATTTAATGAATAAGACTTTGAAACTAATACATATATTAAATAGCCAACATACTATACGCATACTTATAAATACGCACTTGTTTGAACGTGCCGTACTGGGCCCTATTTTTTGTCTGCAAATTTGCTTTAACAAAAATTACGTTTTTTTTTTCTGTGAATTATTACGGTGCAATGGGTGAGCTTTCGGAAGAACACAAATTTCAAAATGATTCTGTGACCGTTAAAGATTTGTAATTCAGTCAAAGTGTGTGGTTATACAGTTTATCTTTAAAAAAAAAACATTTACCACAATGCTAGCTACAAAATATGCAAACGCAGAAACTGTGTACAGCAGTACATTTGGCAACCTTAGCTGCACACCAAAAAATTTATCTCAGACAAGAAAAATAAAAAATTCACAACCTTTTAAACGGTCCTAGTATGTATCCATCTTCTACTGATAACGCCCATAATTGCGGTATGCAAATTTACTGGTACATGCTTTTAAAAAAAACCACTGCTGTTAATAGTTACGCGAAGGTTTAATGAAGCATCGAAAAACTACCTTGCCTGAT
The DNA here is from genome assembly GCA_002778355.1 of Clitarchus hookeri. Classification (NCBI taxonomy): domain Eukaryota; kingdom Metazoa; phylum Arthropoda; class Insecta; order Phasmatodea; family Phasmatidae; genus Clitarchus; species Clitarchus hookeri. The sequence goes on along the minus strand of NQII01002919.1, from coordinate 266,817 downwards.
AGTGAATTTGGTTTAAAACGCGCGTAAACGTGTAAATTACGGACACTGTCTGGGCAGCTGCGAAATTTTAATAGGAAATCCTATGGTAAGGAAATTTCGCCTCAGGGCTTCAATTTTTGAATATACATCCCTACGAGGGTATGTGTTCGATGAGATAGACAGTATCTACTTTTTTTGTAAAACCTTATTTTTAAATAGTTATCGTTCTCCCCCCTCTCCAGTAAAATACCAGTTTCGGGAGTTGCGAGGGTCCGTGAGGGTTAGCGATGGCTTCAGTAGAAATTTACATCAATGANGAAATATTGACTGAAAAAATTTACGATTACAGACATACGAACCGAGCACGTACAAATGTTATGCATGCAACGAACGTATTGGCTTGAACTAAACCGATTATAATACTACGCGTTTACATTATTAGAATATTAAACATCTTCTGCGCAAAGAACCTTTAGATATTCCGAAAGGAGAAACGAAGTTTAGCACAAGTTTTCGATCAACCCTAAATTAAATAAACTTATACACACGCGTGGTATGCACATATTTAATGAATAAGACTTTGAAACTAATACATATATTGAATAGCCAACATACTATACGCATACTTATAAATACGCACTTGTTTGAACGTGCCGTACTGGGCCCTATTTTTTGTCTGCAAATTTGCTTTAACAAAAATTACGTTTTTTTTTTCTGTGAATTATTACGGTGCAATGGGTGAGCTTTCGGAAGAACACAAATTTCAAAATGATTCTGTGACCGTTTAAGATTTGTAATTCAGTCAAAGTGTGTGGTTATACAGTTTATCTTAAAAAAAAAACATTTACCACAATGCTAGCTACAACAAATACTCTGAACAAAATATGCAAACGCAGAAACTGTGTACAGCAGTACATTTGGCAACCTTAGCTGCACACCAAAAAATTTATCTCAGACAAGAAAAATAAAAAAATTTCACAACCTTTTAAACGGTCCTAGTATGTATCCATCTTCTACTGATAACGGCGGAATTTATTTTACATAATTGCGGTATGCAAATTTACTGGTACATGCTTTTAAAAAAAACCACTGCTGTTAATAGTTACGCGAAGGTTTAATGAAGCATCGAAAAACTACCTTGCCTGATAGTGAATTTGGTTTAAAACGCGCGTAAACGTGTAAATTACGGACACTGTCTGGGCAGCTGCGAAATTTTAATAGGAAATCCTATGGTAAGGAAATTTCGCCTCAGGGCTTCAATTTTTGAATATACATCCCTACGAGGGTATGTGTTCGATGAGATAGGCAGTATCTACTTTTTTTGTAAAACCTTATTTTTAAATAGTTATCGTTCTCCCCCCTCTCCTGTAAAATACCAGTTTCGGGAGTTGCGAGGGTCCGTGAGGGTTAGCGATGGCTTCAGTAGAAATTTACATCAATGANTGTAAAATACCAGTTTCGGGAGTTGCGAGGGTCCGTGAGGGTTAGCGATGGCTTCAGTAGAAATTTACATCAATGAAACCAAACTAAAACACAGGCAAGAGAAAATTAATTAAAATATTACGAGACTACTTAATTTTTTTAGGGTCAACAGACGCTAATTCCATCCATTGGCATAGAACGTATGAAGAAATGCATCGGCATCTCTTGCGAAACATCCGAAACATAAGTGGCCATGTCTACTACACCACTAACTAAAACAAAACAGATCCGTTAGCTATTTAATCTAATCAGTCAATATTTGTGAAACGGGTACGGGTAGAGGCAGGGGTTGGGTCGCAGGGGACTGAAGGGAAGACAGAAAACCAGGATAAGGAAGGGATGAGACTAATTCCGGCCATGGCATGTGACTACATCCCATCAATCGCTTGGATTTTTTAAAACAAACTTTTTTTGGTTTGCTAATTAGAACTTTGTGCGTGATATACCCAGCAGTGGGTTAACGAAGGAAGGGCGCAGTATAAAAATTGTTCCTAAATTTAGTAAAGGATGTCAGAATGGGGACACGGAATTTTTTTTGTTCGCCAAGATGCATTTATTTGTATACAATGCCTAATTAATTGTTATAATTTATTTTATACGTAACAGTGTATCACTATTATTCACACCCAGCTTGAGTCATTATAAAGGAGTTATTTTTCCATTAGCTAATTCGAATTATTGTAGGAGAGTATTGTATATTACAGAGAAGAGCAAAATGTACAATCCTAGTGGATAAAGTATTTCCTCTCAAACGCANGTAGGAGAGTATTGTATATTACAGAGAAGAGCAAAATGTACAATCCTAGTGGATAAAGTATTTCCTCTCAAACGCAATTCCCTCAGAAAAAAAACTCCAAATTATCCACACACTTTTACACATACAGTCTTTAGTTGGCTTGGAGTCTAGCTTAAACAGTCGTGGGATGTGCTCACAGTACGTCGCTCCTGTTTCGCAAACAACCTGTAGTGGTCAAGCATATGGGTACGTGTAAGAAACTTTGTTCAGAGTTAGTTCATTGGGTGTTACGTAGACACGGCTAAAATCAACCTCCTTGGCAGGGATGGCATACATAGGTTACGGATAATAGCAAATACACCCCGTTCACGGTAAAGTGAGCATTTTTTTAAGCCCTCTCATTTGGAATAATAGTNAGGGATGGCATACATAGGTTACGGATAATAGCAAATACACCCCGTTCACGGTAAAGTGAGCATTTTTTTAAGCCCTCTCATTTGGAATAATAGTATATTTTATTGTAGCCTTAGACAACTTTTCAAATCCTGTGAAANTTTTTTTTAAGCCCTCTCATTTGGAATAATAGTATATTTTATTGTAGCCTTAGACAACTTTTCAAATCCTGTGAAAAATGTGCACTGTATTTATTACTTGCATAGCAAAATTTATTTTTAAAAGTGATGTACGGATAAAAGATAGCTGATAGTAAAATAACTAGGACATCAAAAGTGCTCACTTTACCATGAACATCCTATAACGTTCTACATTTTTCAACACAACGATTCAAAGCATACAGTCGCCCTTAATAACGAATGATTAATTTGGGACATTCCAAAACAATTCAAAACTTCCCTTAGTCTTCAGACCTCAGCCCCATTGAACATTACTGGCATTTCTGAAGTCGCTGGTATACAGAAGAAATGTTTCTTTTCTTTCGAAAAAGGGGGGGGGGGGCTGAAAATAAGTGACTAAAGACAGGTACAGCATTAGTCGTGAAGGTTGCGAGACTAGTCTACTCCACGCAGCTCAAATTCCCAGCAGTTAAAACTTGCATTTTGGTTGAAAAATTGCCAATTTCTGATGAGAAGCAAAATAAATTTATTTGGAACTTCCGCCTATTTATTACATCGTATTAAGAGTAAACAAAGCACCTCATCGCAGTTGTCCATGAGCAAATGGTACTTTTCAGAGGCAAAACTAAATTCAATCAGTATGTGAAAAACTGAAAAATATGTGGGCTTAAATGGTTTGGTGCAAGACTTCTTTGTGTACCAAGGGAAGAACTGACCGGAAGACAAGCTTAACACTATGAACAGGAGGGTATGATTTATAGAGATGATCAAATACGATCTAGTAGGATACCCGCTGCTTTTCTACATACAGATTGCNACAGGAGGGTATGATTTATAGAGATGATCAAATACGATCTAGTAGGATACCCGCTGCTTTTCTACATACAGATTGCGCCGTGGAAACCACCCAGGGTAAGGTACAATATCATGGATAAAAAAAAGATAGTTTAAAGTTTTGTTTGAAGGCTAATGCGACAGTTTTCGAAACTGTAATCGAGCACGTGCTACGTGTTTTGTANCTAGTTTAAAGTTTTGTTTGAAGGCTAATGCGACAGTTTTCGAAACTGTAATCGAGCACGTGCTACGTGTTTTGTAGCATCTGAGGCGTTATTTTACTAACTGCTGCAGTGATAGGCTGTTTCAGATCGTCCAAGTGTACAACCTTTTACTGGCACACAGTAGTTTTAATAAAGCCCTAAGCAAAGAAGTCCAGCGGAGTTAAATNTTACTGGCACACAGTAGTTTTAATAAAGCCCTAAGCAAAGAAGTCCAGCGGAGTTAAATCCGGAGAAATTGGCCTCCACTTCCTATATAAGGTCCAGGAAAAGTCTCGTTTAAAACCGATGAACAAGTGGTTGTAGCTGAAACGTGAAAATTGGAGGAACCTACTGAATGCAAAAGTTCTACAGTATGTCAATACAAATGTGTCTTGTCACTTTCGGCTCAGCGGGAAAAAAAAGATTGACCATTGCCATTCGTGTGTATTCCTAACCACACATTGACCTTTGGTGTCTCTCTCACGTCGTTGGGATTCTCATAACCCCAAATACGGCAGTTATGTTTATTACCTTCGGCGCAAACACGGAAGGTCGACTCATCACTTAACACACGCCTGTTCAAGATAACTAATTGATTCGGGTAGTCTTTGCGCGAATTTTCTGGTCGTTACCGCCCACCCCTTGGCCCGACTCGTGCGAAGATCCTTCTGGCTCAGGTCATCTCAACTATTACATAAGCCACGGCGTGCCCGTGTCGAGTATGGAGTCTACCTGCCATTAGCGCCAGGCGTGCGGAGTCATCGGCATAAGTGCGGCATCGCCGTTCGCAAGCATCGCGAGAGTAGGAAACGAGACGACCGGCTGGATTGCGCGAAAGTGGGAATTGACGTGTGAGGGGCAGATATTTGCACGTTTGATCGTTTTGTAATAATTGCTGATTATAAAGAGAGTGATGGGACTAGGTCATTGGCATCAAATATTCAGCTCGCCGACAGGAAGTGTAAATAGTAATGATACTTAGGTAGTTTAAAGAAGTAAAGAAATGTATAATTATAACACTGGAAATAAATTAAGAAATTAAATTTAGTTTAATTATCATTAAGACCTCTATCGCCCAGGAGACTTAATATTTCAATTCTTTCATGAATTCCTAACAATATTTCGTGAAGTATTTCATAGGGGACATCTTCAGAGATTCTAAAAAGAGACTAAATGGCAACCTGCAAATGGAGTATCGCAAAAAGGAAAAATAATTTTCGTACAGCACATTGTTATGACCACAGCAAAGATTCACGTAGCAGTGTTTCATCAAAATTATGGTGATACTGTGAAATTAGCTTAAATCTTCTGTATACTACAGTGGATTCAGGCGGTTGTAATTTTTTTTAAATGATGCATTGTAATCTTAGATTCAATTTTCTGGTACAGGTTTGTACAATTTACATACGAAACGACTAATTCCTTAAAAATTTGTACATTTCGAATTAGAGTAATCTTTGCTGACAAAACATCACAGGAACTAACTAATGATTTCCAGTCAACTGAACATTGCGTCTAATATCTGGGGGGAATGTTTTTCTATAAACACGCTGTTATTTCTGCAATGGGGAAATCTTATAAATTTCATATATTGCAAACTAATGTCCTACACGTTTCCACAATACAATGAAATACTTTTATTTGTTCAGGAAATGATACTTCTCGGTGGCGGAATGAATACATGGCATTGAAAGACAATGTTTCGGAGATGAATTACGATCGAACAGAAATAACGTTGTGATTATTCAGTAACACTTAAAATAAGAGATTTTGGTTTATCTCACGGTGGTCGGCAGAGTACCGCAGAGTTCAGGATGTGTCGTGAAATGGGCTAGTCATCGGAATTCATGGAAGGAAGCCAAACTGTGGGCTGGTGTAAAAACAGGCGCACAAACGAAAAGAGAGCCACTTCGCGACACCAAAATAGCACGAACACAAAAGAAAAAGAATCCACACACTGATATTAGTCATGTTCGCGAAGGAGGGGGAAGAAAACACTGATGGCTTGCCAACTATTTCGGATTATAGAACAGCAAATTAAAATAACTTGGGAGGAGATTGTCCATGATGTCTTCGAAAAAGCATCTTCCTAGTGACGGTGGACGGACGAAGCACCATGCCGACCTGGATATATTTATTTTACGTGCGCGGCACTGGAGCGAGGGAGCACGCAAGGCGACTTGTGGATCATCGCCACTATGCACAGACCACACTGAAATATAAGCGACAGCGTGTGGGATAAAACTGACATTTTAAAGCAAGAGTAAAATTTTCTACGTCGCCACTTTAAGTATCATTACAACAACCTACAAAATTACACTGAATAGCACTCATCCTAAAAAAACAACTCAAAACCTACTAAGCGTACGGTTTCTTCGGTGCTTTATCGTAGCCAAGCCCTGCCACCGAACTAGCAGTAGATTTCCACTGAAGCCACTACTTCGTTAGCTCTGGCAAGGCGAGTGAGTTTTTCGACCACCAACTAATTTCAAACTAGTCGCTGAAATATTGAAAAAGTTTCACATGTAACTCAGGAAACTTAGATAAACAATACCACAATGAAACACCTTGCAAATATCTAGTTTCAACGGAATGGCAATGTATTACAGGTAAATTGTATTATTTCTGCCAATGAACGGGGAGGTGTGCAAACCGTTATGAGATTCAGATTGCCCTTCTTAGGATACCGTCGATAGTAATGTAATAAATAAATGCCTCGAAATATGAGTTTTGATTAACAACATTTTTTTCGCGAATCGTGAAGCCTCAAGTAACTGTATATTTAAGAGATTAGTATAACCAGTTTTCACAGTGCGTTAAAAAAAACTATCCCGCATGGGTTAAAAAAACAGTGAGCCGCACTTCAAGACTATTTGGAAGAAAGTTATTCTTAAGTTTTTGAAAACTTGTGAATGTCAAATGTGCCACGTTTGCCTATTACTCTCTACAACGCGTGCTAAAACCACCAGCATTTCCAAGACCACATCTACGAAAATTACATCCATAAATCTACAAAGAATCAAACTCTGCATGAGGCTATAAAATGTCAGGGATGAATATGCAATCGAGAAGCACAGCCGAGGAAGACTAAGCCAGTTCTGGGTTCAACGTCATGCGCGTAAAGGCACTGATGCACTTGATGCAAGCATCTTGAGTCACCCTTAACGCTCCGGTACTACTGGGTGTTTCAACCCACAAAATGAATGCCGTAAGGTGCAGTAAGGACGGGAGCTAAACATACACAGATGATACAGCATGCAACCTCCTTGGGCCAACAGCTTATGAATAAGGCTTCCCGATATACGCAATGAATAACACCTCACCCAAGATTCATACCGATTCAATAGTATGGAAAGAAAAGACTTTAGTATTTCGAAACCATGGAAATGGGAATTTCGTATGCATGCGATAGGGCACTAATTACGATACGTCAATTACTTTGCCTGCATGGCGTAAGATTTTGGTGTGAATGTGTGCTTCCGCGTTATTCCCCGCAGCACAGCAAGATCGAGAAACCTGCGACTGTGCCGCAGCGTTCGCCGTGCGTCACAGACTCGCAACCTAATTGACTCGATTCCGTAGCAGCGTCATGTGCCGTACGACGACGAGCGACGAAGCTATAATCTCAACCACCAGGCTACAATACAACCCATGCACGAGTAACTTCAACACAGATGAAGGACTTGCAATCGCAGGTAAGGTTGTGTTTCACATGATAAAATGTAAACAAAGCATTCCAGTTAAAACTTGTTATGAATAGTATGTACCTACGCAGTACTAAACCATAAACGAATGATCCCCGTAACATTATATTAGATATTCATTAGAAAACACGTATGATGAGCAGCTATATTATCTACTTCCGGCCTAGTGGTTGTATCGTAGCAACCATTTTCACCAGGCATGATTCAATACGTCCNGCAGCTATATTATCTACTTCCGGCCTAGTGGTTGTATCGTAGCAACCATTTTCACCAGGCATGATTCAATACGTCCACCTGCCGAAGGATGAAACTGATAGTTCACGGTATTATTTTAATCTAAGTGAAGGGTTCCGTCTGCGTACAGCTCTTTTGCGCGTTCCAGACCTCTAAAAGCAGACTATTCTTCGTTCACAAATTGGTTCGTCACCTCTACGCGCAAGGTGCTCTACTGGCGTGTCTTTCAGTCGGCGATCGCCTCAACATGCGGTAATCCTATATTTTTCTGGTGTGCCTCTAATGTTTCTGTACAGGAAATTTAGCAGCTAAACCAGACTAAGATTTCAAAACACTAACCACTTTTACGATAAAATAAATTATCCATAAAGTTAAAATCAGAACTTAGAACCTTCCCTGAGCGCGAAACTATTCTTAAATACTGTTTGTGTTGGACACCACTGCCCAATATGTATACACAACAGTCAATCACGCGTTTTCTACTAAACCTCTAACACACTATGCATCAGCCAGGCGAAGCCCTTTAAGATGGAATGAAAGGCAATATGCAAAGCGCAAGAACAGTACGGTTACCTACACAGACCGTTCACAGTTATTTAAGCACCTTTGNCTGGTGTGTCTTTCCGTCGGCGATCGCCTCAACATGCGGTGATCCTATATTTTTTCTGGTGTGCCTCTAATGTTTCTGTACAGGAAATTTAGCAGCTAAACCAGACTAAGATTTCAAAACGCTAACCATTTTTACGATAAAATAAATTATCCATAAAGTTAAAATCAGAACTTGGAACCTTCCCTGAGCGTGAAACTATTCTTAAATACTGTTTGTGTTGGACACCACTGCCCAATATGTATACACAACAGTCAATCACGCGTTTTCTACTAAACCTCTAACACACTATGCATCAGCCAGGCGAAGCCCTTTAAGATGGAGNTAACACACTATGCATCAGCCAGGCGAAGCCCTTTAAGATGGAGTGAAAGGCAATATGCAAAGCGCAAGAACAGTACGGTTACCTACACAGACCGTTCACAGTTATTTAAGCACCTTTGAAGTCAGCCTTTGAAAAATGCCACTGCCCCTACCTGCATATAATTTCAAGGGCACGTTGACTGGGGCGTGGGCAGTGAAGTAGATAACGACTCAAAGTAGTCCCATGTCTTAATGTTGAATTAATAGAGTTAAATATATTTTAATACAAAAGTTATTTCTTTTGCTCATTTTTTTTTTTTAGGATACTGAGTGTAAGAATTGTCAAATTTGTGAAATATATACTTTTCTTATAATTCGACAGTTTCACTTGGCCGACACATAAATAATATTAAGCCCAAGGTAGTCAATTTTACATACGGCGGAAGAATACATAATACGCATACAAGTATGTAGATCTTCAGGAGGGCTTTCAAAAGTCTCAGTTTACCATGAACAGCGTTTACCCACAGTTCATAGTTACAACCTTAAAAAACACACCAAGAAAATTACTGCTTGTGATTCGTCAAGGAAACAATTCCGTATCACGTTAAGTCCTACCAAACCGCTGCGAATTGAATTGCGGTTTTAACAACGGGAAGGTCGCGGGTTTTATGCCGGCTATCTACACTTGAGTGTTTCCTATTCATGACAGTAAGAACCCTATCAGTACTGGGTGTAACAAAAAAATTTCGCAGACACCCCTCTCTAAGTAATTTTTTTCCTGCCAACCCGGGACTGTCCAAGAAGGCAGCAAGATTGTTACGTAAAAAAACCCCCGGGACAAAAAAATTACCGCGTTAGAAGTCCGATGCAAGAAGTAAATGCAACGCGTTTGAGATCGCTGCAGTGGCAGAAACTTTCCACGCGCGATCGAATGAAACCGGGTCACGAGGCGGCGAATAAATGCGCGCAAAGTCTACCAGCGGACATACCGCGACGCCTGCCGAGGCCTCTTTTCCACGTATGGAATGCATTCTCCGCCGTACTTTGGCCGACGCGACGGACAAGGTCCGGTAGGCAGAGCGGCGAGCTGAGGAAGACCGACTGCAACTGCAGTTCCCTTCTGCGGGGAGACTTGCTGTACTGTAGCTGATTCGACGTTTAGTCCCCGGTCCTGACTTCGTGAGGTAAGACATTAAGGCTCCCGCCTACCTGGCGTTTGAAGTGCGTTGCAATGCGTCAGAAATGCACGTTTTTAAATTAGACTATTAAATGTGCGTCAATGCGTTGATCTACGAACAGAACACGCTTCAGATGAGGGCTGTTTGATGCTTTTAAGTTATCATGTACATTAGAAACACCATTTCAGAATACACCAAAATGGCTCAAAAAATTTTTCAAAGCACTGTATCTCAATATGCACGTCAGATCCATACAACACTACTCCAGGGCCCGGCATTAAATCTACAGACTTCCCACCAATAAATAGGGTCACCGCTTAAAAGTCCCATACGTACACTCACGCGTGCGACAACAGTTCATCAGAGGCTTGCGCTTAGCGGCGATGGGGCACTTGAAGCGCGTGGCAGTGTGTGTCGCCCATATCGCTCCCGCGCTTCTCGGTATCAAACGCGGAATAAAGTTATTAAAAAAAAGGGGGGGAGGGCTTTGAGTTTCTTGCCCGACACAAACTGCGTTGCAGCTTGTTTAAAAAAACCCGTTCCTTTGCAAACATGTCCAACGTGTACCTATGAAAAGAACTCACCAGGCGAGGGAATGCAACTTTATATGGAGCCCCTTGACATCATTAAAATTACTTTTTCAGACTGTGGACACTTAGAAACATACTGACCTGGCACGAGAGAAACTATAGGAGCCTGCATTGAACCTTGCTACTGATTATGACCAATAAGGATAGGATCACCACTTAAGTCCCACAGGTACACATGGCGAGAAGTCTGCACGTCAGTTCAGCAAGACGCTCATATGACGCCTATGTGCCGCCCAACACACCTGCACTTCTGGGCCTCAAGACGAAAATATCTCCAGGTATGCGACCGACTTTATGGCAATCAGTTGCAAAAATCCATTATTTACTAATGCTGCCAAATTACATCAGTAGTTAGAGATGGGCGGTTCTGGCACAGGAGGTAAGAACGAAGGACGGGCCGACCACCATATTGGATGACGTCACCAGGCCATTGTACTCTTTTTCCCCTCGTAAACGACCAAAATCGTGAGAATTAGCCTTAAAATTTCCCGAATTTCCCTCCGAATCAGCAAAATTTCTCACAAAAAATGCTTAACAGAATGCGGCAGACTTTTGCACAATTTAAGCAAATGACCAAGTGGCTAAGCGACTCCTTTTTGCGGATGAGGGGTTGATGGGTTACCCTGACATTCGCGCTCTATCATTCCATGCCAGCACCATCCAACTTGCCTGAAGAATGTTAGAGTTCATTGCCCCATCATGCAACTTCTCTCATACTGTGTCATTCCACCTCGGTTCTCATTCCCTATGGGTTCCTTTCCCCTGACGTCCTGGCTGGATCAAGTCTTATAAATTGCCGTTACATCTGGGTGAGACTGAGCTACGCCTGCCCACGCACGATAGCCTAGAGTCGCAACGCGCACACGCCAAGTACATCCTACAACCACCTATAAGCATAGTTGGCTGTAATTTCCGAACCGTTTAAAATACAGTTACCAAATTCATAACAGAATCACCCCCGACAACGAAAAGGGCCACAGGTTCACGTATGCCATAAGCGTACTTATATGCATAGTTTGCCAACATTTTCCACAGACCGAAGCTATAAGGCATCAAATTCATATCATAAACATCCTCGCTAATGAACAGGGTGGTAGGTTCAAGTAAAATTTAAGGTGACTTATAAGCATAGTCGACCTACATTTCCCGTCCACCGAAGCTGTAGTCTCCAAATGCATAACAGACATCGCCGCCGACAACGAACAGGATGGTATAGTAAAGTACACCCTAAGCCCTCGTATAAGCCTAGTTCGCTGCCATTTCCCACACTTCGGGGCTATGGTCATTCATAACATAGATATCACTTCGACGACGAAAAGAACAGCAGGATAAGTACACCTTAGGTCTTCGTATAAGCATAGTTTGCTACTACTTTATACCCACAGAAGCTATAGTCACCAAATTCATATCATAGGCGTCACATCCTATGTCAAACTGAGTGGAAGTTACAGGTACACATTAATACCTCTTATAAGCATAGTTGCCCGACGTTTCCCACCATTCCGAAGCTACGACCACTAAATTCATATCAGTCATCACCTCAGTCTGCAATCAAGGAGATAAGGGCAAATTCAAGGAGATAAGGGCAAATAGACCTTAAGTCCTGTTACAAGCATAGTTGGTCAGTATTTCCAAACCTTTGAAGTTCGGGAACATGTGACAACTGTCCACTCGTGTAAAGAAAATGATATACCTACAGGCGCGTCGCAAAGTTACAGTTGCATATAGGAGTGTAGGGTCTGAAATTGCACACACGCGCATCGGCCAGTACGAACTCGTCAATACCCACCACCGCCCTTGTCTACTAGCGCAGGTGTCTACCAACTCCGATCGCCCTCAGCGACAGCTAGCCACCCTTCGTCCACCGACGAGGACTGCAGCGGTATGGTTCGACTGTGATTGTTATAAGGATGCAATAAATATCACCAGCCTAACACTTAGTTTGGGGAACTTCGTTCAACATATAAAACCATCCCATACATGAAAAAATTAAGTCACATAATAAATAATAAAGACTCAACACGGACACAAGGACGCTGCGAGCACGATGTCGTATCGAACCTCTGCTATAAAAAAAATACCCGATAGTGCAACAGTCTGCAACAGCGATATCAGTGTTGCCATCACGACGAGAACTTTAGTAAAAAGCTGGAATGCCCGTCAAAGAGAAAAAGCTTATGATCACAAGGATCAATCTCAAAATATGTTTACAATATGACAAGTGCAGTACACTTTACCAGTGATCATCATTTGAAGACTCANAAAAAGCTTATGATCACAAGGCTCAATCTCAAAATATGTTTACAATATGACAAGTGCAGTACACTTTACCAGTGGTGATCATTTGAAGACTCATTACACGACTTGTAAAGGCTATGTTCCTTTGCTTGCCACTAAACTCGATGCATTTAAACCAACAGTCTTGCAAGAGATGACACTGCTACATATTGATTAGATATTTTTAAAAATTCAAAGGAAAATAACTACTAACACCTTACAACCAATGCATATTGCACGAGCAACGAAAGCTGTACATTATGTTAGACCAAAAAATTATAGTCACGAAGCACTGATACCAGCTGACAAAAAAAAAAAGGAAAATAGTTGTAAACATATACGAGCACTGTAAGTCGCTTTAGTCGTTGCTAGACAAGACCATTCGTCTGAAAACTAACATGGTAGCCTTGTTTAGTAAAGCAGAATAGCAGACGATTTTCCACACGTACACCCTCCGACCGAGCTACACTACAGTAGAGGCGGACTAATTCCACTACCAATTAGCGCATAATATGAGAGCACCCAGCAAGGTACGTCACATTAGATTAAAATAAAATACTATGACAATCGAGAAGCAGGGGGAGCGACAAGGTCGACACTGCTACAAACCGATACAACCAAATATAAAAAATAAAATGCAAAGGAAGCTAGATATAAGCACTTAAGTTCGTATTGCACAAGCATCGAGAGCTGTACACTGCTTTAGATGATGCTAGTCAAGACCAGACCATTCCGGTCAGTACAACAGAATACCAAACAATTTCCTTAACCGATCGGAATTAATTAAACCAGCCAATTCAGATTACAACAATCACTCGCAACCAGCATCTAAGCGGTGGAACGCACCCACCACGCGGGCCTCAGAGTTTATAAAACAAGATGTAGGTTTTTCCCCCTTCATCACTAGCGTAGATGTACGAAATAACAGCCAAAGGTCAAGTTCGTAAGACATCACTGTTCCTGATATTGCGAGCGGGGGCAAATGGGATATCTGTGTTCGCATGTTTCTTAAAAATACATGTATGTGATATTTATAAAACTAAATAACTTCTTACCTTGCCTTGTGTATCTGAATTCCTCTGGTAAAAGGAAGTGCACGAGTGACTCGGCTGGTCCAACACCATGGAGCCCGACTCTAGTCTTTACTAGTGTACGTACCATCCTTTAGACTCAGACCTGCATGGTGCCTACAGTCGGTCGACCACCTGGCTACCTTTCTGATTCTCGAGATGTTAGTTGATCACACAATGTCGGACAGGGTGGGCGTGTTCCACCGCTTGTGCAGGTTGTGAATGTTGGCTGTAATCTGAATGTGCCGGTTTCATTCCGATAGGTTAGTAAGGAAATAGTTTCCTACTCTGTTGTACTGGACAGAATGGTCTGGTCTTGACTAGCATCATCTAAAGCAACATACAGCAATCGACGCTCGTGCAATATGCGCTGATTGGCAAGTGCTTTTCACTAGCTTTTTTTTACATGTTTTCCTTATAGGTTCGCATCGGTTTGTAACAGTGCCCACCTTTTCACTCGCCCTACATCTCGACTGCCATAGTATTTTATTTTAGTCTGATGTGATGTACATTGCTTGATGAATGCACATTATGCACTGGTTGGTAGTGGAATTCGTGTACTTCTGTACTGTAATGTAACTGTCGGTTGACAGGCATTCCAGCGTTTTACTAAAGTTCTCGTCGAAATAGCAAGACTGATATCGCTATTACGGATTGTGGTACTATCAGGTAATTTTTATAGCACAGGTTCGATACTACATCGTGTTCGCAGCATACTTGCTTCTGTGTTGAGCCTTTATTATTTATTTGTTCAGCATGCTGCACATCGGAATTCGGTAATGTGTCGACAAGAGTTCTCCTAGCGGCCGCCATAGGTAACGCAAACTATGTTTGCGTCCCCCTGACAGGTGACGAGGGAAACTAAAATGGTTGAAGACCACCGCAGACGATGGTCGTGCACTCTAGCGGTAGACTGCAGACACTACGATTGCGAGAGCAACCTTCGGCAACATGCAGCAGCCAATCGCACACAATGCCCTTTACAGAGCACGTGCATTCAATCAGGGAATAGATATGCCCTCATCGAAAGGAACCGCCATGCTATTTAGTGTCTGTAATTATCTATCGGGACATGAACACTTCTCTTTTTAAACAAATTCTAGGCTAGAGACTGCAAACCAACGTATGTGTTTTCGAGTCTCAGATTTCTGTTCAATGGCTGCAGTCCGAGTGTGTAGTCAATATTACATCTAGGCCGGACATAAGCGATATCCTCTACAAACACCATTTTATTCGAAGCGATATTTTAAAGAGACATGCTAATATTTACAGCTTGATATATTCAAACGAGATAAAGTGTTACCTTTTACTGTATAACTGAATTACTCTCGTAAAGGGACATACATGTGTATATGTAACTGCGATGGTTGGCAAGTGCTTATAAAAATAAAATATAAAGCAAAATAGTTATATCAGTTTGCATCAGTGTGTTTAACAGCGTTGTCATCATACGTGTGCTTCTCGGCTTCGCAAAAGTTTTTTTAGACCAACGTAACTTACAGTGCTCGATGTTCGCGTAATAAACTTGGGTTGTTTAATGCTTGTAAAAAATTATAAATGCAAATAATTTTATCTGTTTGCAACAGCAGGTAGCAGTAACGTCCCTTGCACGGCTAATGGTTTATATGTGTGGTTTCGTGGCAAGCAAAGGAACAGTCTTTACAAAGTGTCAAGTGCGATACACAATACGCAGTCATTTTTGCAGTTGGCCCTTGT
Organism: Clitarchus hookeri; assembly: GCA_002778355.1. Lineage (NCBI taxonomy): Eukaryota > Metazoa > Arthropoda > Insecta > Phasmatodea > Phasmatidae > Clitarchus > Clitarchus hookeri. The sequence continues at coordinate 251,329 of NQII01002919.1, read as the reverse complement.
TATGATTCGTTCTCATGTCGGCACGCATTCTAGCTTTTACTAAACTTCTTGGCATGATAGCAGCACACGTCGCTATTATGGACGTGGCGCAATCGATTTATACATATATATATACATACATATATATATGTGACTTATCATGCTCGTGATGTACTTGCATATAGGACAGTCCTTTATTGTTTGTTACGTGACCGATTTTTCATGTACAGGATGGTTTCATATCTGTAACGCACTGTTTCCCCGGCCTTCGTGCTAGGCTGACTATTTATTTTAACACGTGCGTGTTTTAAGGTAACCCGCAAATTTATACTACTTTATTTTTCATTATATGACTGGATGTCCTGAGTTACCCATGAGCGCGATGACACGGGTCGCCGGCCCTTGTGTCTGATGGTGTTCGTTTATATTACCATATATGTATTTTACCTTTACCCACGACAATGTACATCATGTACACAGCACGTTCGTATGCATCTTGCTTTTTGCATATAGTTGTTTGATGACTGTTACCCATGCAGACTTATGTATATGTGTTACATTTTTATATACAGCCTGGATGCCTGGGCGAAGGGAGGCTAGCNACTCAGACCTGCATGGTGCCTACAGTCGGTCGACCACCTGGCTACCTTTCTGATTCTCGAGATGTTAGTTGATCACGCAATGTCATACAGGGTGAGCGTGTTCCACCGCTTGTGCAGGTTGTGAATGTTGACTAATCTAAATGTGCCGGTTTCATTCAGATAGGTTTGTAGGGAAATTATTTACTACTCTATTCTATTGACCAGAATGGTCTGGTCTTGACTAGCATCATCTAAAGCAGCATACATAACGTGACCATACGTCCCGTTTCGAACGGGACAGTCCCGTTGTCCCCGATGAAAGATTCAGGACACCCAAATATCCCGTTTTTATCAAGAGAGCTAAAATATTGATTTACTTATCATAAAAATCATTTCAAAATTGTAAATTTACCATACAAATTGAAACGTATGAATGCTGCTTCATCCGCGGTTTTCAAATGACTCCTCGCTCGTATTTTTCTGCGACGCGCGGGCGGGCGGTGTGCGTATGTTTGCGTCGCACTGACAGGTGACAGGGGAAACTAAAATAGCTAAAGACCACCGCGACCCTAGGAGACGATGGACGTGCACTATAGCGGTCGAGTGGAGAAAGACTGAGAGAGCAACCTTTGGCAGCATGCAGCGGCCAATTGCACACAATGCCCCTTTACAGAGCACGTGCATTCAATCAGGGAATAGATATGCCCTCATCGAAAGGAACCGCCATGCTATTTAGTGTAATTATCTATCGGGACATGAAACTTCTCTTTCTAAACGAATTGTAGGCTAGAGACAGCAAACCGACGTATGTGTTTTCGAGTCTCAGATTTCTGTTCAATGGCTGCAGTCCCAGTGTGTAGTCAGTATTACATCTAGGGTGGACAGAAGCGATATCTTCTACCAACACAATTTTATTCGAAGCTATATTTTAAGAGACATTCTAATATTTACAGCCTGATATATTCAAACGAGATAAATTGTTACCTTTTACTGTATAACTGAATTCCTCTCGTAAAGAGACATACATGTGTGATATGTAACTGCGATGGTTGGCAAGTGCTTATAAAAATAAAATATACAGCAAAATAGTTATATTATCAGTTTGCATTAGTGTGTAGCAGCATTGTCCTTATCGCACCTGTGCTTCTCGGATTCGCATAAGTTTTTTTAGACTAACGTAACTTACAGTGTTCTATGTTCGCGTAATTAACTTAGGTGGTTTAATGCTTATAAAAAATTAACATAAATGCAAATAGTTATATATGTTTGCAACAGCACGTAGCTGTAACTTCTCTTGCACGACTAGTGGTTTAAATGTGTATGGTTTTGTGGCAAGCAAAGGAACGCAGTCTTTTACAAAGCGTCAAGTGCGACACACATTAGCATTACGCAACTTTTAGTCATTTTTGCAGTTGGCCCTGTGGTGATTCGTTCTCATGTCGGCACGCATTCTAGCTTTTACTAAACTTCTTGGCATGATAGCAGCACACATCACTATTATGTAATGTGGCTCCATCGGTTATTTTTGTTATTATGTTGTGACTTATCATGCTCGTGGTGTACTTGCATATATGCCAGTCCTTTTATTGTTTGTTACGTGACCGATTTTTCATGTACAGGATGGTTTCATATCTGTAACACACTGTTTACCCGGCCTTCGTGCTAGGCTGACTATTTTAACACGTACGTGTTTTAATGTAACCCGCAAATTTATACTACTTTATTTTTCATTATATGACTGGATGTCCTGAGTTACCCATGAGCGCGATGACACGGGTCGCCGGCCCTTGTGTCTGATGGTGTTCGTTTATATTACCATATATGTATTTTACCTTTACCCACGACAATGTACGTTATGTACACAGCACGTTCGTATGCATCTTGCTTTTTGCATATAGTTGTTTGATGACCNAGCACGTTCGTATGCATCTTGCTTTTTGCATATAGTTGTTTGATGACTGTTACCCATGCAGACTTATGTATATGTGTTACATTTTTATATACAGCCTGGATGCCTGGGCGAAGGGAGGCTAGCTGTCAGAGTTGGTAGACACCTGCGGTAATAGACATGGGCAGCGGTGGGTATTGAGTTCGTGCTGGCCGGCATATATATGTGCAATTTCAGACCCTACACTCCTGCATGCAACTGTAACTTCGCGACGCGCCTGTGTGTATATATTTATTTTCTTTACATGCGTGGACAGTTGTTGCATGTTCCCGAACTTCAAAAGTTTGGAAATGCTGATCAACTATGTTTATAACCGGGCTTAAGGTCTGTTTGCAGTTATCTCCTTGATTGCAGTCGGAAGTTATGACATATGAATTTGGTGGTCGTAGCTTCGGAGGGTGGGAAACCTCGGGCAACAGAGAGTTTCCACCCTGTGACATCTGAGGTTATACCTATGATATGAATTTGATGCCTATAGATTCGGTAGGTGGGAAATGTTGGCCAATTACGGATATAAGTAGACCTAGAGCATACTTGAACATGTGGCCGGCCCTTTTCGTTGTCGGGGGTGATAATGTTATGAATTTGTTTAATATATATAAAATGGTTCGGAAATTACAGCCAACTATGCTTATAGGTGGTTTTAGGATGTACTTTGCGCGTGCGCGGTGAGACTAGGCTAGCGTGCGTGGGCAGGCCTAGCTCAGTGTCGCGCAGATTGAATGACAAGAGCACGAGACTTGATCCAGCCAGGACGCCAGGTGAAAGGAGACCGGAAGGAATATGAGAAAACAGGTGGAATGACAGAGCATGAGAGAAATTGCATAATGGGGCAACGAACTAACATTCTGCAGGCAAGATGGATGGTGCTGGCATGGAATGCTAAAACATGAATGTCGTGGTAACCCCTCAATACCTAGTCACCAAAAAGGGGTCACTTAGCCACATTGTGAGGTCATCGGCGGAAATTGTGCAAAAGTCAGCCGCATTGTGCAAAGAAATATTTTGCATGTTTGTGGGGGGGGGGTAATTGGAAATTTGAGGCAAATTCGATTTTGGCAGTTTGAGGGAAAGGAAAAGGAAAAAATTGCCTCGAGATGCCATCCAAGACGGCGGTCGGCTCGTCCCTCATTCCCAACCACTATGCCAGAACCGCTCATTTCTAACTACTGACGTCACCCATCGCAAAATTCCATTGGCTGGTCAGTTGTAGAGCAGATTGTGGTGATCTATCAATGATGAAGTGATGGTTTTAATTGTTCAAGATGTGTGCATTATGTAAAGATCATGGGTACACGAATCTTGTTAGCATATCAATGTGGAAGTGCCGGGGAGGGGGGGGAATACTATTCTCTAAGTTCATATTTTTATCAGTGCTTTTTCCTATAATTTACCATTTACAGTAATACAGTATATAAATGATGCTAGAGTTCCACGCGGGAAAAATGGAGTTTAATCATTAGTCCATATTTTCTTATTTACACAAAACTAATTATCTTCAAGCTCTTTTCTTTCGCATGTCTATCCTAGAAAAGAATTTAACCAACGAAATTCCGAATGAGTTGTGAAAACATAGAACTAATTCCTAAGATTTCCTTTATCGTACGCCTGCAATTACTTTGTGCAAATATGGAAATTTCTTAGTTTTAAAGCGTGCGAAATTGTTTAAAACAAATGCCCAGAGGTTCGATACGTTGATTTAGACTGTCGTTGTGGGATTAATTATTGACAAAAACTGAATAAGGAATGGCGTCGTATGCATAATGTTTGCGAATACTGATATGATGATTTATATTCCCGCATCAGATTGCGGACTAGGGCAGGGCAGACATCGCATAGCCTAGTTTTTTCAGCCCAATGTTTTTCAAGTGTTCACTAACCGTAAGGTTTTCAATGTACTTAATAGCCGTAAAGGAACTACATAGAATAAACAACAGGAATGAAAGTTCACATCGCGCCTCGAGAAACAGCTCCGCGCGCGCCAGTCAAAAGGCGTTAGAGCCGTGTCTCGCCGGCAGGCAGCGTGGTTGGGCTCTCGGCCAGCAGGGTGTCAGTGTTGAACTACCGGCGACTGCATGGAGATGACGCACGCGATTATGTCCGCTCCTCTCCTATCATGTCCTTCAATAGAACGGCAAGGGGCACATTTCTGTACTAGTCTGGCCTAGCTTATTACAGTTGGATTAATCAACACCCTCGCTCATGCCAGTTGGCTAAACGCCCCACCCACATACATTTGAAACTTCAATTTATCACCCAGAACCTATCCAAAATACCGCGCAATTCTGCTATTTTACGATACAGAAAACTCCTTGCGATTAACCTTGTTTATACTTCGCGACACATATCTGGGAGCCTAAAAGACTGTTGCAAACAGCCCTATGACATGCCACTAATATCTAGAGGTATATGGAAGAGGACATCTGAGAACACAAGCGCAGATTTCTTCGTCCCAACAGAGAAATACCTACTCTTTCAGTGAGTTCGGCACTGCGAGGACAAATTAATTTTCCAAATTCAAAGTATGTGTGTGCGTCTGCGCAAAAACCAGAGTAAAAAAATGCGTCAAATTTTATTGGCAAAAGAGGGCTACTGTGCATAGGAGCGCTGTAACATTCCGGGCAGGTGGGATCCGGACTGAATTTAGGTGAGGCCGTATGAAAGTGATAAGAACTATTTTGAATATTGCAACTCTCAAATACGGGCATAAAATTAATATAATAACAAACTGCCCGTTGGAAATATTAGTTAATTGATTGCATTAATTTGTGAGCTAATGGACATTTGTTAATGGCAAGTGATTGCATTTGCGGCGATATATATTAAGACAGTGTTTTTTTGTAGTGTTGGTAAATAAAAGAAATAATTATTAAAAATCTTAAAACCATCCCTTAAAGAACCTGGCTAAACCCAATCACAGAAATTGACAATCCCGCGTATGCAGTATACAGAGAGAGTATAAAAGAATATCCCAACTTTGAAGGTCTATAATATCAAAACCAAACAACCTACAACCTTGATTGACCAATCAAATGAACTGTGAAGTTTGTTTACCATACATTCATAAATGTTCAGTTACCACCGTGAGCGGCCCGAACGACATATACGCGATAATCAAATTCGTTCCACACTCTTGTCAGCATATCCGGTGTTACGGTTTGGATGGCGTCCGTACTTCTCGTTTTGAGGTCGTCAATGTTAGCAGGCAATGGTGAACGAAACACTATCCTTTAAGTACCCTCATAGGAAAAAATCTCACGGAGTAAAATCCGGGCATCTTGGGGGCCAGTCACCAGCCGCTCCTCGACCAATCCAGCATCGCGGCAACATTTCGTTCCGGTATCCGCTAGGTGCCAATGGGGTGGCACACGATACTGCTGGAAAATGAAGTCCCCCGCCGCCTCTTCTAACTGAGGAAACAACCACTCTGTAAGCATGTCCAAATAAGGGATTCCAGTAACAGTGGGCTCGTGAAAAAAGAAAGGGCCGAAAACAGTTTCATGTGGAGGCTCCTGACCCCATATCCGCACTTTGTGCCGGTTTACCTTACCATTTGTATGAAACTTCGTTCTTGCCACTGCTAAGACATGAAGGCATCGTCTACCTCGTTCTGGGTACATGAAGGAAACATCAGACCGTCCCCTCCACATTGACGTGTCGAATGCGAGCTCGCTTCCACTTCACCACGGCAAACAGAGAGTTACGAACGCCATCCAAACCGTAACACCGGATATGCTGATAAGAGCGTGGAACGAGTTTGAATATCGCGTAGAAATCGTTCGGGCCGCTCATGGTGGCCACATGTAACATTTATGAATGTATGGTAAACAAACTTCACGGTTCATTTGATTGGTCAATCAAGGTTGTGGGTTGTTTGGTTTTGATATTATAGACCTTGAAAGTTGAGGTATTCTTTTATACTCTTCCTGTATTATTGGTATGCCAGCTCAGTTATCGTGCGAAGGGACACACATCAAAATTGCCCTCTAAGCCCCCGCGCTTCCGAGTCTCATTACTAAGAGGTCGCCAATGAACTATATAATCTGCAACAGTCATCCGGTATTCGTTTACCCGCAACATACGCCTATACTGTCAGCCGAACCCTGGGGTTCGAAAACCCAACTTTACAAACTAAGGTCTTCGTGAAGTGTGAACTGTCATACGAAACATCATTATGGAAACTTGTATTTATTAATGTGTTTATTAATGCCGGAAATCACAAGTATCAAAACAATGAAAAACAATATGGAGTAACTTTTATTAAGATGAAACATATTTATTTTGTATTAGTTATTTTCGTATCTATAGCAAAATTATTTTCTCATTTACACGCATGTTTAACTAAGTAAACATCTCTTTTTACACTTCAACATATCCTAGTTGTAGATTTTATGTCACTTGTACCAACGAAACCGAAGTTTAGTTGTTTATACCGCGCACGAAACTTTAATGGCAAACCTCTGTTCCGATATACGGCGAAACCTCACATTGGCGGCGTTTATACCTTACACAAACTCTGCTTTCCGAAATCCAGGTTACCGGAACTAGTTTCAGATGTCTGCATAAAATTAAGTGCTTGTGTGCTTAAGGTTCGAGAAAGCGGTAGCACGTAGTAATCTCACGAAAGCGTAAGCCAAGGGTGAGAATTCTGAAATGCCTATAGAGAGCTCCAATGCCCAACTACATGGAAAAAGTAATCGCAGATGAATTGCGACGTTCACTCCGCGGCGTTTACCAAGATTAAAACGTAGAACTAATGCGTTATCAGTTCGGAAAATACAAACCCAAAGCGCTTCAGTTTCCACCATTCATAAACGTACTGCCACATTTACACTGGATATAGCTGCTGACACTACATAACGTCCCGCGANTCTCTTTTTACACTTCAACATATCCTAGTTGTAGATTTTATGTCACTTGTACCAACGAAACCGAAGTTTAGTTGTTTATACCGCGCACGAAACTTTAATGGCAAACCTCTGTTCCGATATACGGCGAAACCTCACATTGGCGGCGTTTATACCTTACACAAACTCTGCTTTCCGAAATCCAGGTTACCGGAACTAGTTTCAGATGTCTGCATAAAATTAAGTGCTTGTGTGCTTAAGGTTCGAGAAAGCGGTAGCACGTAGTAATCTCACGAAAGCGTAAGCCAAGGGTGAGAATTCTGAAATGCCTATAGAGAGCTCCAATGCCCAACTACATGGAAAAAGTAATCCCAGATGAATTGCGACGTTCACTCCGCGGCGTTTACCAAGATTAAAACGTAGAACTAATGCGTTATCAGTTCGGAAAATACAAACCCAAAGCGCTTCAGTTTCCACCATTCATAAACGTACTGCCACATTTACACTGGATATAGCTGCTGACACTACATAACGTCCCGCGGCTACGTATGTAAAGAGGACATGTGACGTTCAAGAGATGCTAGCTCCGTGAAATTTCCACCAGAAAGGCGAAGACCCCCTAGGGTCAAAGTACTGAAGTCTGTGTGTCGATAATAAATTAATGGTGGTGTGAATAGACAAGTAGCACGCATGCCGCCGAAGCAATGCTGCAGCAAATATCTCAATTGGATGCTGGGGTTTCGACGAACATCGGCGTAAAGAGTGCTACATATACTCGTATCGCTGACTTTATGCGCCGATATTCAACCCAAATACCACTCTGCTCCTTGTCCGAGCAGAGAAACGCAGCAACTGTAAACTTGACAGCAAGTAGCAGTTTGGCCGCAACCTCGTTTCATTTCGATTCGTGCGGATGGGCGGCATTTGGAGAAAACACTCCCGAGCCCCTTGTCAACAGACAAGCAGCGAAATGCCCCGTGATAGTACAAATGTGTTCTTCTAGCATGCATTATTCATTTCCCGCACGTCTAAACTTGACCCGTGAACGTTACATCCATATACTTTCGGATGTGTTTACACCCTGTGAACGTTACATCCCGATGGGTTTTTAAACTTCCGCCACAATGCGTCCTCACATAGGTTCTGTGCCGCCAAATTAGGACTTTCAGAAACTACTTACCCAATTGTGGGATCCTATCGTGGTCCCAAGTTTTCCGTATAAGGGTATCTAGTATACCTAGGATGTCCACATCGTTCAAAGCAGATTCACTACTTCGGAACATTACAGCTCATAGAACCCGTGCTCCGGCATTTACTGTGCGTGTATTCCCACACTAATTAAATAAATTTGCAGTGAAGTCTTGTATGATTTAAGAAGTTGCGTTTGTCGTCATGGACGAATTTATTGATTTTAAAAAGCTCCGTGGACAATCCACTCAAGACTATACTATTTTATTTTAATGTAGATTTATAAGGTAATACGTAAAATAGATCTAGCATAGAAAGTAGTTTAATATTGGGGCGCACAATTACAAATATCAATCTTGGCACATAAAACGTAAAATTTTGATTTTCAGTTTGTTCCAATTGACGCGTCTGAAAAGTGAGTACTTCAGACACGTGCGTGAACTGTCCGAATCCCAGTAGCACACTCTTGTATCAAACTTCAGCTAGGATTCTGCTCTTCCTGCAATATGCCACCTTTAGCACTGTTCACGCCTTCACTGAAAGTCCACGTGAAGTAGTAAATATTAGGCTTCCTGTGGTTAGCAGAACACCTATACGACCTGTTCGAAGAACGTCTACAGACCGTTCTGTTTATAAAAAAAGAGCAGAGCGAAATCTACCACGAAAAATTCTACCAGGCCTTTTATTCCTGGTTGCCAACTAAACTATGGCGCCATACGACCACGTTGTAGAAGGCACCGCAACAAGCTTGGTTTCGCATTTCGCAACAAATGTTTAGCCAAATATGTAATGCTCTAAGACGAATTCACACGTACAACGGGGGCATGCGGTCAAGATTCAGTGAAGCACCTTATAAGCTATCCATAGTAAAGTAAGGACTTTTGAAGATCCTATGATCAGGAATAACCGACAAATATATTTTACTGTTCCTCCAACTTTTGATCGCGGTGAAATACACACACCGTGTTTATTACTTACAGGGCAATGTTTATATTAAGTGGCGGAAAGATACAAAATGGCTGAAAGGAAAAAATAACCAGGACTTGAAAAGTGCTCACTTGACCGCGAACAGCCTGCAGGCAGTCCAATATTTAGCCTACCCGGAATACGCGGAGTGGCCGATGGATCACGGGAACGAACCGCAGGTCGGACCTTCTCGGAAAAGCAGGACCCGGCCCGCGCGGGAAGTGGCAACGTGCAGCCGCGCGGTGGATAAAGCTGAGAAGGCTTGGCGTTAGAGAGGGGAAGGAGAGGCCTCCTTGGTGAGAACACGAAGGATGCGAGTGTAACGACCTTGGGAATGAACAAAGCGGCGCGCCAGCAGCGCGAAGCCGCTGTCGCCGGGGCGTCTTTTCTCCTTTACATCGGGCGGTGGCGGCGGAGGCGACAAGAATGGTCCTGCGCCTTCTTCCCTTTCTCCTCCCACGCACCGTGGCGCCCATCGCCGGCAGTGTCGACAACCAGGCGTGAATAATCTCACCTTGCTAGGAGCTCCTATCCCATCTATCTTAACGGATGGTCCTCTGCCACACGAGTATTCACCAGAGCATCGTCCAAGGCGCACCGGACGTACTAACTGTTGCGGTAGAGTTCGGTTAAACAGATTGATCCATCAGTTCTACCGCCATGAAAAGTGCCGCTAGCAAAACAGCTATTAGAAACGAACGTGTTAATCNACAGATTGATCCATCAGTTCTACCGCCATGAAAAGTGCCGCTAGCAAAACAGCTATTAGAAACGAACGTGTTAATCATTACTCTTCCACTTCTGTCCACTAATTGGAATTGGAATNTCGTCTCTCTTCCACTTCTGTCCACTAATTGGAATTGGAATAAAAAAAATCGGCGCAGCAGACAATCTGACATTGCAGACTACGTAGTTATCTGATGTACGAAGACCAGCAAAACCTGGAACATCTACAGTTACGCTGACCGAACTAAATTGTGGGTGCCACCCAAGATATGAAACCATTAACAGAACGCGGGAAGTGAAATGTGCGGATACTGACATGGTTAGACATAAGGAACGTTAGTAAAGTTCACAGCGCCGTGTTTCCATTTTTATTAGACAAAATAAAAAAGTATCTTCATTTTCTTCCGCCTATACCACAGCCTTTTCGAAGCGCACGGGGACGAAGAAAAAGGGTGATAGTTAAAACCTGGATCAAAAGATTTACGTTTCCGGGAACAGTCTTCGTTTATCCGAGTGCACCGAATCAATTTGCCTAATTCACAGAACACGACCAGGAGAAAAATAATGGGTGGAGCAGCTACAGCCTACGCTCCAGCAGTGCCGGCCTTAACCTGCAATTTAAAATAGTTGACTGCAAACAAAATTAATCCGAGAACCCTAGACATATTGCCGAACTTTACGCCTCCCACCAATGCCATACGACATTCCCAGCAAGCGTTCAAAAATTGCATACCAGTCGGTTGTCAGGGCTACAATGTACGCTGGAATGATTGTAGAAACAACCAAGATGAAAAATACACGCACGCACACGCACGCTGTGGAATATTCAGTTAACTCTCATCGAGGAAGAAAAACTTAATATCGGTATCAGCAGGTAGATTAAAATAACGGCAATAACGTTTGCATTTATACAAACTACCCAAGCCAAGGTGTTGGATGACTTTTGACCATAAAATTAAACACAATGGAATGAGAGTGCACATTTCCTTTGCTTTGGTTCACTCTTTTTTAAAGATTTAAAAATGAAGGGAAAACAATAAAATGAAAGTAACTGGCCTGAAGACATATTTTCATATTCATAGCAGATGTTCAAAGTTCAAAATGTTTTCCCCGTCTGTACACACAACGTGCATCAACAACTTTAGTATTTTCTGCCTCAGTTCTCTTATGTTTTAACACTCACTGGCATAAACGGTTTCTTATAAGTTTTAAGTACCCCATCCCCTGTTTTCCGCAATCCAACGCTACACCTAAAAAATAAACGCAAAATCAATCCGGCTAAAATCTGGTGATCGTGGGGGCCACGCCATTGATCCGCCACGTCAAATCAATTTATCAGGGAGTGTGGTGTTTAAGAGCCGTCTCACGTGCACTGCATAATGGTATAAAGCACCATCATTCTGAAACCACATCGCTACGCAGCTCCAGGTTCACATATTCTCGCAGTGGCGGAAGGTTGTGCTGGAAAAAAATTGTTATACGTGTCACCGTTCAGGCTTTCCGGTAGTTCAAATTGCCCAATCGATTGGCGGGCTATGCCCGTCCAAAACTTCGCGCCAAACTGGTGTTTGAAATGAGAGTCCCTTAATACACGAGAATTTTCAATAGGCCACGAGTGATGGTTGTGAATGTTAACTATCCCGCCTCTTTGGAAATGTTACTCTTCCGTGCACAAAATTTCAAAAAAAGCTGGGGGGTCGTCCCTAGACCGACGCAGCATTTCTTGGCAAAACTCCCTTTTTTCATAATCCACTGGGNAGGAGAAAAATAATGGGTGGAGCAGCTACAGCCTACGCTCCAGCAGTGCCGGCCTTAACCTGCAATTTAAAATAGTCGACTGCAAACAAAATTAATCCGAGAACCCTAGACATATTGCCGAACTTTACGCCTCCCACCAATGCCATACGACATTCCCAGCAAGCGTTCAAAAATTGCATACCAGGCGGTTGTCAGGGCTACAATGTACGCTGGAATGATTGTAGAAACAACCAAGATGAAAAATACACGCACGCTCACGCACGCTGTGGAATATTCAGTTAACTCTCATTGAGGAAGAAAAACTTAATATCGGTATCAGCAGGTAGATTAAAATAACGGCAATAACGTTTGCATTTATACAAACTACCCAAGCCAAGGTGTTGGATGACTTTTGACCATAAAATTAAACACAATGGAATGAGAGCGCACATTTCCTTTGCTTTGGTTCACTCTTTTTGNGATGACTTTTGACCATAAAATTAAACACAATGGAATGAGAGTGCACATTTCCTTTGCTTTGGTTCACTCTTTTTTAAAGATTTAAAAATGAAGGGAAAACAATAAAATGAAAGTAACTGGCCTGAAGACATATTTTCATATTCATAGCAGATGTTCAAAGTTCAAAATGTTTTCCCCGTCTGTACACACAACGTGCATCAACAACTTTAGTATTTTCTGCCTCAGTTCTCTTATGTTTTAACACTCACTGGCATAAACGGTTTCTTATAAGTTTTAAGTACCCCATCCCTTGTTTTCCGCAATCCAACGCTACACCTAAAAAATAAACGCAAAATCAATCCGGCTAAAATCTGGTGATCGTGGGGGCCACGCCATTGATCCGCCACGTCCAATCAATTTATCAGGGAGTGTGGTGTTTAAGAGCCGTCTCACGTGCACTGCATAATGGTATAAAGCACCATCATTCTGAAGCCACATCGCTACGCAGCTCCAGGTTCACATATTCTCGCAGTGGCGGAAGGTTGTGCTGGAAAAAAAATTGTTATACGTGTCACCGTTCAGGCTTTCCGGTAGTTCAAATTGCCCAATCGATTGGCGGGCTATGCCCGTCCAAAACTTCACGCCAAACTGGTGTTTGAAATGAGAGTCCCTTAATACACGAGAATTTTCAATAGGCCACGAGTGATGGTTGTGAATGTTGACTATCCCGCCTCTTTGGAAATGTTACTCTTCCGTGCACAAAATTTCAAAAAAAGCTGGGGGGTCGTCCCTAGACCGACGCAGCATTTCTTGGCAAAACTCCCTTTTTTCATAATCCACTGGGAGAGGACACTGCACCCTCTGTGATATGGGTGGTAATTGCTGGTACGCAGTATGCGATGCACACTGATTTTCGGGGTGCCAGTACGACTGCGCATCTTCCTCATACTAGGAGGTTCATCGCGCTCATCTTTCAACACTTACTGGACGCGGCCCACGTCAGCCCTCGGGATGCCTTCACGTCTTTAACCAGGCATACGGCCTTCCATGAACGTGTTTTGTATGTTGATAAACACCCGGTGATCAGGATGCCTTTCAGGTTGCCGGCCTCCTCCATAGACGTTCTTCAGAGCCGCAGCACGATGTCAGTTTCCTTGAGTTACACCGTACAAACAGTGCATCTCGCCATATTCGCGAGGTGAATAAGGCATGATAACCTATTTATGGAATGTCTCTTATCCACGTTGATTGGCACAAAATCAAATCCAATAACTTATTCGCAGTATTGTTGCCGATTAGTGACCAACCAACCGCCCAGATCACACTGCTGTTCAAATGTCTAACGCACAATAGTTGAAGGTTCGCTGCGATAATGGGAACAGGTAATTACAGCGGATAACATACTGCTAATTTCAGTGCACGCAGGGTGCTGTGGAGACACTACTCTGTTTTGCTGGTGTGTACGCGTTTGACCCATAGCACACACGCGTGCTCCCTTTCTTTCTTTCAAGGTACGCTCACGTTTTCCTGGAAGTAAACTCTTTCCATGCAAATATAGTTGCTCCACGGTTCGTTGGTATTAGTGCAACTTCTGGATCGTAACTGGGTTTCCAACTTTATGACGTTAACATTTGCTCATGACCGATTATTATTTGTACTTCTAACTAGGTATAAAAGTGGGTGGTTTTTTTCCTGTGGCAAGCATTTTTTTATATAACATTTAATTGTTTCACGCATGTAAACTCTTGACTAATATCGGGACATTACTACAAGTCTGCAAAACAGTTATTTTTCACGTCGCTGTAATGACACTGACATGAATGGTGTTTGATTATGTGGCTACATTAGTCACCTGCCGTTAGTTCAAACTCCACTTCACTGGGACAATTATTACTTATGTAGTGTGGAGTACGTACAAAAAGATCGAAAAAAATTTGTAACTTCTGAACGGTGCAGAATTTGACTGCATATGCATTCGACTATTGGTAGAGTCCCTCTTCCATTTGCTTCAGTTTGAACGTCTACGTTCGGAACATCATATTGCCAAGTAAAGTTCTCTCACTCGCGAAATAAAACTGTCACCNCAGTTTGAACGTCTACGTTCGGAACATCATATTGCCAAGTAAAGTTCTCTCACTCGCGAAATAAAATTGTCACTGATATTTTATGGTACCTGTTACAACTTAACTTTCCAGTTTTATAAAACAGTTGTGTTAATTTTATTACTATGTCTACGCCAACGGACATTCAACACAGTTATCTTATCTTGCAGTAATAATAATCAATATCACAGGATCATCCATCAGCTTTACAAGCTGCACACTTGTAATGGAATCTGTTCTTATACCTCCTTCGAGACGCACAAATACAAAACTTTTTTTAAGTAATTTCCAAAAAGGTGGTATTACAGGGAAGCTGTGTGATGCAAGCTCTCCATAACTACAAAAAAAACAATCATTTTTCACTGAACTGAGACATGTACTTAAGTTCGTATATTTATTTTACTGATTGCTCTCTAGACCGTAAGGCTGTACGCATAATCAGACCGATTTCTTGGCAGGATTAGATTAGTACTGGAAGACTTCTGCGAAAATGGAGGATTGTAAGAGATCATTATTCAAGTTTCTGAAGAGGCAAGTTGCTCATACGTGAAATACTAGCCGACAATCCATGCATTTGGGTGTAAGTTTACAATTATTAGACATTTATATGCGAATGGCTTTGCGACAATGTCTTAACATACCTTCTCTTTCACTACAAACTTCGAAGTGTCCCAGAAACAGTCCAAATTGAAAAAACTCCCATTGCAGGTTAGCCATAATATACAAGATGATGGTTCTCCTCTTGGGGATATGCTACCTGTTAATTTAAGCGTAATGACATTCCTATAGTAAAATAAAGATGAAACTAACCATTTCAGCAGGAGTCTCACTCAATCACACCACAATTCATTCTGTACACGAACATTTAAGCTAGTGACTCAGTGAGAGCGTTACGCCTAGTTCGAACTGACATTAGAGTGGAAATTAATATTCCCTAATGAAATTTGCTGGTAACCCAGTTTATTTAATGCATTACATATCCAGCATTTAGGGTCTATGAAGATACGTATAATTTCTGTGATTACATTTGCACAAAATGGAAAACACTAAAACTGCAGATTGAATGTCACAGTGAAAGTGGTACACTGTCCAATAGATGCCTCACATTGGTCTACCAGGCGTGCCATTCGGGCTCACGCATTCGGAAGCACGCGTACCTTCGTTCAGTGCGTGAAGGCAAGCATCACTTTGAAGTAAGCTTTCGTAGATCAACATGGAACGTGAAAGAAGTCTGACGTCTGTGGCCGTGAGAAAGCTGGTAATTTTCCATTGCCAAAGGGGTAAATCTCTGCGTGAGATCGGCATAATTGTGAATCGCAATCATTCCACTGTGCAAAATATCGTTCGTCGCTTTCGTCAGTACAGTAGAATAGAGAAAGAAGCGTAGTTCCAGAAAAATATTCACTGCATCATACGAGCGATGGATTCGACGTCAAAGAAGAATCCAGAGTTAAATGCACCAACACTTGCCAAGGAAGCAGAAGTCGTCTTGNCAAAGAAGAATCCAGAGTTAAATGCACCAACACTTGCCAAGGAAGCAGAAGTCGTCTTGGGGGGGAAAAGCCTGTCCAGAAACCACGAGGAGAGACCTTCGTAGTGAGAACTTGCATAGTCTAGTAGCGCGCAATAAACCATAAATCAGCAGGAAAAAGAACAAACTTCTCAGGTTCCAAGTTTGTCACAGATCGAACTGATTAATCTTTTGACTACTCGAAAACCGTAATATTTATTGATGAAAGTAAATTCAATGTGTTTGCTTAGGATGGGAAGGGCAGTATCTGGCGTAAGCCCAAACACGGGAGCTTGCAGAAAGAAATCTTTCAGCCGACGATGAAATACGGGGGTGGGTCCCTGATGGCATGAGGATGTATGGAGACTCCGGGTACGGGGAAACAATTTCATAGATAGTATTAGGTCTCACGATGTGTATTTGAATATATTGAGGAAAGGACTGGGACAGAGGGCAGAGAAATTTAGGCTTGCGGGATTGTTTCCCGTTCTACCAAGACGACAACCCGAAATATAAGGCCCATAAGGTACGCATGTGGTTACGCTAATTTCACCCATGTTACTGTATACCCCTCCACAGTCCCGACAACTATGGCATTGCAAATTTGTGGAATGTGTTGAAAACATCCGCAAACATTTCATATCTAATCAGAATTCCTTCAAAATATTCCTTCAAACGAAATGGGATAAGATTAAGCCCTCTCATTGGGAAATGTTGGTTCGCTCTATGCCAAGCAGATAGGCTTAAGAAGATGAAAAAACTGCGGTCGTCATACTAAGTACCAACTGTCCGCACATACCCTTCAACGACAGGAAATATACAGAATATATCAATTTCATTATGGTGACATCTTGACCTCAGAATGTGTAGTGTTTTGTTGTAAATTAATATATTCTTTTGTGAATATATTTCCTTTTTGTATCTGTTGTATGATTGTAAATACATTTATTCACATTTGCGCTCAATTTTCATATCCAAAAAACTTATTACAACAATGAAATTTCATACGATATGTGCACCACTATCACTGAGTCGCCGTATGATTTTGATAGGTTCATAATCCGCTAGTGTTTAGCGCCCACTTTTTCTAAATGTACACCAAGACTCGAGGCAGGAAATTAGCAATGTAGCACGATTGTCTCCATTCAAGTACTTCGTCGCCCACTGGTTGGACAAAACGAATGACTTAACATGTGAATTTTCTTCCACGCAGCTAAATTAACGCTTCTAAACGATGATATAAACACTTAAAACTAAATCAGATTTTAAAAATAATACTTCTGTCTTCTGTTAAAATACATTTACTGCACACTATTTTCAAGAGTGCGTTTCAAAGCAATAATAAAATAAGGACCAGTGATACATCGAGTCGGTATAATTCCAACGAATTCGCCAAACCNGTGCGTTTCAAAGCAATAATAAAATAAGGACCAGTGATACATCGAGTCGGTATAATTCCAACGAATTCGCCAAACCAATGCATATGCGTATTGGTAAAGCACAACTCTCCATTTTTTTTAAGAAGAGAGTTAAATGCACAGTAAGTCCCCAACTTTGAATCGCAGCATTTCTATATTTTTAGCTTGTGGTGAATTTCCCATAATGCGTACAGTTTATTTTAAAAACTTCCATTACTGTTTGAGAAGTTCCTCGAAATACAGTGACAAAGATATATGGTAACAATTACACTTGATTAAACACACGGCAATTTCTTTTGAAGACTACATCAAAATTGCCAAAATGAAGAAAGCAATGCACAGCGGTAAGTATGCTCCAGCAACACGTGGAAAATTTTACTATAGTCTGCCTCACGAACGAGTGCACTTTCGACAGTTGTGAAGGTAGTAGTGTACGTGACAAAGTATTTTCTGTCGACATACTGGGCAGGATAACAGATGAGCCACGGAACAAGCGGTAAACAAGACAGCCTTCAAAACTGTCAAGCGCACTCTTTCGTGGGAGAGACTATACTTCCTGTGCAAGGCTAGTCTCTCAGGTTGGGGAAGACAGACTACGTGCGACAAATGGGGGGTTTCCTGCCTAGCGGTCGCGAACGGCGGCGCGAGCACGCGAAAATTTCCCAGAAGGTCGCTACCGAGAAAAACAACGTCGAGAAAGTCGGACTCCTCGAGCTCAAGACGCTTTCCACCGAGGCGGCGCGTGTTCAAAGCTAAGTGTACAGAGATCGTACAGGTCGTTCGGATGACGATTACGTGGCCTTCAACTCCTAACACACATTCAGGATGTTGCTATAAAACTGTAACTGAAAATTATTTGTGTATTGTGTCAAAGCAATGTATATGTTTATGTATAGTATGTGTTACAGTAGCCGCTGTGCGACACCGGACCATTCAGTGACGTGCGTGGATTACGTCAGTTTTGCACTTCAAAAAGAGCGCTAACGTTTAATACGTACTTTTTAAGTCAATGTCAAAATGTCCAATAAAATCAATTAGTCACTGCAGATGCCAATGGTGAGGGCCGCCATTCCTTCCAGTCCCATAGATACGGACATAATGTTCCACGCACCATGCACGTGGCATGTGCGGTGTCTCAGTATATACTTCAACACATAATAAACAAACACATAAATTGCTTAATTTTTAACTTTATACACCAATGATTGTCAGTTACCTCTTTTGGCAGCATCTTGTATTTACGAGCTTATATCGCCTTGGGCTCCTATGAGAATGAGCATGCCCTATCCTAAGGCTAACAAATCTGAATATTAACTCCAGCTTGGAGCAGATACTTTATTCTCACACATTACGAGCAAACACTCAGGCATCCGGAAAAACTAAGTCAGTACTCGCCCCATAATGTACTCAGTTTTTTCACTATCAAATGTTACTTGCAAAAAAAACACCAAAAATTAAAAGCATATCCATACGTTAAATAAAACGCGAGTATGGGGCTTTCCTAATTTTTTTAAAACTAGTTCAACCTTATTTCATGTTTTAGTCATCTAAGTAATCGGTTCTAGTGTAAAATAAGTCATTTTTCATTATAATTGCAACGTCTTGGTATATGTTTGAAACTTTTTCGTTACTACGCTTGAGATTTCAGCATATATCGTTAAGCAACTTTTTAAATCATCGCATATAAACTAAAGTACTGTAACTTAGCGGAATTTATCACATTCGCGCAAAAATTCTGAACGTGAAACTTACATTCAAAAGTTGGGGAAATATCTACTACTCATGTGAAATTTGTTCAAATTTAGCTGTGAATAAAAAAAAACCTTAATCAAGTAGACAATTATTTTTCACAAATTCAATTGGTCCGACGGAATACCGCAATTTGGCATTTTTTAGGTTAAATAACATTCACTTTATTGCGCATTAAATTTTAGTTCAGACCATACAATAATTAATTTTTCTAGGAAATGCCACGCTAGGAGCAAATGGGGCTTTATAGCCGAAATCTACGTATGTACGTGTGTGTAATATATATCTCTGGATTGTAACGTTAAACTTCAAAACTCTGAGAGTGTGATCATATTGGCACGTACTAAGCAAACAAACATTCAATTTTTGAATTTAGGTGAAACGTGCAGCAAATATGGGCCTGCATTGAATTGAGTGGAGCGAAGCGAGAGATTTGGGCAGCTCTTTAAAGTCAAGATCTTGAGAGCTGATGAGAGATGAGGTGAGTATGGAGCAGAGCCCGAATGAAAAGGCGGGGGAAACGGGAGATCACAGAGAAAATAAGCCGACCAGCTGCATCGTCCAGCAAGATCCCGTCTTTTATTTATTTTTGTTTCACCGCATCTTACTTCTCATAACACATTTTAAAACGAGCGCTGTCAGAGAATAGGGCATGTTTTTAACAGATATTTTAAGTTCACAATATTCNCGCTAACGTTTAATACGTACTTTTTAAGTCAATGTCAAAATGTCCAATAAAATCAATTAGTCACTGCAGATGCCAAGGGGAGGGCCACCATTCCTTCCAGTCCCAAAGATACGGACATTATGTTCCACGCACCATGCACGTGGCATGTGCGGTGTCTCAGTATATACTTCAACACATAATAAACAAACACATAAATTGCTTAATTTTTAACTTTATACACCAATGATTGTCAGTTACCTCTTTTGGCAGCATCTTGTATTTACGAGCTTATATCGCCTTGGGCTCCTATGAGAATGAGCATGCCCTATCCTAAGGCTAACAAATCTGAATATTAACTCCAGCTTGGAGCAGATACTTTATTCTCACACATTACGAGCAAACACTCAGGCATCCGGAAAAACTAAGTCAGTACTCGCCCCATAATGTACTCAGTTTTATTCACTATCAAATGTTACTTGCAAAAAAACACCAAAAATTAAAATCATATCCATACGTTAAATAAAACGCGAGTATGGGGCTTTCCTAATTTTTTTAAAACTAGTTCAACCTTATTTCATGTTTTAGTCATCTAAGTAATCGGTTCTAGTGTAAAATAAGTCATTTTTCATTATAATTGCAACGTCTTGGTATATGTTTGAAACTTTTTCGTTACTACGCTTGAGATTTCAGCATATATCGTTAAGCAACTTTTTAAAGCATCGCATATAAACTAAAGTACTGTAACTTAGCGGAATTTATCACATTCGCGCAAAAATTCTGAACGTGAAACTTACATTCAAAAGTTCGGGAAATATCTACTACTCATGTGAAATTTGTTCAAATTTAGCTGTGAATAAAAAAAACCTTAATCAAGTAGACAATTATTTTTCACAAATTCAATTCGTCCGACGGAATACCGCAATTTGGCATTTTTTAGGTTAAATAACATTCACTTTATTGCGCATTAAATTGTAGTTCAGGCCATACAATAAGTAATTGTTCTAGGAAATGCCACGCTAGGAGCAAATGGGGCTTTATAGCCGAAATCTACGTATGTACGTGTGTGTAATATATATCTCTGGATTGTAACGTTAAACTTCAAAACTCTGAGAGTGTGATCATATTGGCACGTACTAAGCAAACAAACATTCAATTTTTGAATTTAGGTGAAACGTGCAGCAAATATGGGCCTGCATTGAATTGAGTGGAGCGAAGCGTGAGATTTGGGCAGCTCTTTAAAGTCAAGATCTTGAGAGCCGATGAGAGATGAGGTGAGTATGGAGCAGAGCCCGAATGAAAAGGCGGGGGAAACGGGAGATCACAGAGAAAATAAGCCGACCAGCTGCATCGTCCAGCAAGATCCCGTCTTTTATTTATTTTTGTTTCACCGCATCTTACTTCTCATAACACATTTTAAAACGAGCGCTGTCAGAGAATAGGGCATGTTTTTAACAGATATTTTAAGTTCACAATATTCTGCATATATTTGTTTGCAATAAAGTTTACCTCATTTTTTCCCAGTCTCGCATGAGAAAATACAAGCAAATCGGTCTATTGTGGTTTTAAAAATTATGTAGTAAAGTATATTAGTATGTAATGTTTAAATTTTTTAATTAGATCTTAACAGCAGTTACTTGAAATAATAAAGCCAATATACAAGGTTACCACAATTTAATAACACGAGAACGACGTGCAGTATCCGGCTGCGAGAAAAGAGCCTGCAGAATTTCACATTCCAAGAACATCACACTCGTCATTTTCCATGAAATGCGGCTGCACAATTTAACCATCTAAACCGGCCACGTTCCTGTGGTTTGGCGAAGCAGTTCCTCGAGACCTACCTGAAATCAGTTCGTAGAAGGATTGGTCCCTCACAAACTAGTTATACCTATTCAGCCAGCAACATTTGAATTATTACAATACGAGTGAAAACAAATTTGTGTAAACCGTGCGTGCGTATTTGCAGCCGTCTTTAAATATACTAATCTCGTACATTCCACGATAATTCAAGACCTTTTAAGACACTAGTGACATCTTGCCGTCTGAGTGCAAACGGCAAGATATCACTAGTAGTGTGAACTCTGACCACAAACAGCAGTTATTAAACTCTTATGATCCAGTGTACTTAAAGAGAGCCGCCGACAAATACGCCACAAGACAAACTTTCCGCGGAAATTTCGCGTTCGTCAATGAGGCTAAATTTTATTTCATATATTTGAAACCAATATTCTTTTATACAATAAAACCGCCGCACCATTTCCCACAGCATAATCCAGGCAAATACGCAACTTGCACAATTACAAACAGATTCCATGACCTTAAGGATATAGTCGTAAAATATACTTAACTATCATCGGAAGGAATTGAAATTTCCCTAAACAGCAAATTTTTCTGACATTTTCAATTTTGTATTCAGAGGTCACGGGTGTATAACGAATCATTTTTCTCTCAAGCAGGATTTGACACGAACCCAATAAACTATTCGATTTAGTAATGTATGAAATAGTCCACATTTGTAATGAAAACGTCTTTTCAGTTATCTACTTCTTTTAAGACTTTTAATACGAGTAATCTGTTGCTGGTTCTTTTTGGTAACGTAATTTTTAAGATGTACATAGGTTAAGTTACGTGTTTTCAGACACCGGAAGCCACAAACAATACGCGTCCAATTTCCGAACTAGTGTAGTTAAGTTACTTTCGTCATTAAAAACTACGGTTCCCTACATTCACTTTACCTATCGGTTTTACAGGCAGCATCATTTCGAATCTGAAGCCAAGTGGGCCAACGCGTAAAAATGTCTGAAAATTGGCGGTGGGGAATTTCAAAATTAAATTCGAAATCTGTCATGTCGAGCGTGGACATAACGCTGGAATCTCAATAGCCCGACGAGCACGACACTTCACAGATCGACGGAATCTTTCACATTTTATTCACTGTTCATAATAACCCGACGAAATCTGCTCGAATAGTGTGCGAGTTTGCTTTCGCAAAATCCTAAAACTGCAAGTTATCCTTATAAAATCATATATTTACTTTTAAAACATCACGATAAAATGATTTTTGCAATTTATGCGAGAAAAACCACTTAAAAACAAACAGGAACGTTATTTTGAGGAAAGTAATTTTATTATTTGCTACAGCAGGGAAATAGCCACGAAATATAGTTTGCTAATGTTGTATTTACATTTTTCGGGCACCCCGACACGACGAAGTAGAAATAAAACCTACTTTAGTCGGACTGTCAGGACTGCGATTTTGCCGGAGTGACTTAACAGTTGCCCTGCTTTTCATTGGTTGCTACTACGAATTGGTCGTGACGGATTCTGATTATTGCGACTCCAGCATTATGGAAAAGAAATGTTCCAGAAGCAGCATCGCTTAGATATCTGGTAATGTTAGTGACTGATGGGGAAGACCCCAGGAAGTAATGTGCCCGGCGGAGAGGCGTAGTGATGGCACGTGAATAGGCAGACGGGGGAGCGTACATTACTGTGCAAGTGAAAACGTTGACTCACCTTCCTACGCTAGCTAGTACAAAATTACGTACTTGATACCAACTGAGCTATTTCTGCCGCATTTTTGCGACAAGTCCAATTATTATGTTTTATGCGCGCGAATTATATGGAGTGAAAAAAATACCATCTGGGAAAACTGTCAGGCAGCAAAAACACAAATTGACAAAAGCCAGTATCTACTTCACTAACTTAGTAAAGAGGGTGGACGGAGTACTAGCATTTTAAAGCCTGGACTTGGAAAGGAAAGAGCATTTACAAATTTATTCTGCAATAATTTACCTTCAAATATGCTACATTTACCAAGGAATGTATTCCCACTGACAGAAGACACATCTAATTCATCTGTTTGAAGACGGTTGTACAGTTAGGGGTGTGCGAGGTAAAAATCGAAGCACTAAGGAGATGCCGACCGGCCGCGCATTATGTACAGCGATAGACAAAAGTAATCGCCATCTTGCATTTGCAATAATAAAGTGTATATCCCATGTTCCGCGCATACACACGTATAACAGATGAAAGAATGAACGTCATCCTACGTATCTACGCGCCAAAGGTTCCAGAATCAACTAGCGAGTACGCTAAATTCTCAAACTTTACTCATCCGTCTGGCGTTTACAAGTGTGAAGGGGCTCTTCCCGCCAACACGTTAAAAGTGTTTTACAGAGCTTTCAAGATCAAACTGTGCTCACCAGCAAGGAAAGAAGCGGCATCCGCAGAAACTATCAACACGGGGAGCAGAGGTATGTGGTGAATTCTATCAAAATAATCCAAAAACGAGTTCGAGCTCAAGTGAACAAATATTTTCATGGAACATGTTACGTCACGGACTGTACGGAAGGTTCTCAGTCGTACTGGGTACCATGCTAGGGTCCCGCGAAAGAAACCCTAAATTAGCAAGATTAACAGGGCTAAACTGCTGCAGTTTGTAAAAGAGTACGTGCAGAGATACTGAATTCTGGGAGAAAGTTATCTTTTCAGATGGAAGTAAATTCAATATTTATAACCATAATAATAGAATGTTGGTGTGGCGCAAGTCAACACTGGGTTTGAACAAAGGAACTTGCAAGCCACAGTTGAGCATGGTGGTGGGGTCATGATTTAGGGGTGTATGTCTGCCTCCGGAATGGGGGAACTAGTTTTCAACAGAATATGGACAGATTCGTGTATCTTACTCAAAAGACAATCTAAAGAAGAGTGCCGAAAAACAAGGCATTGCAGATTATTTTTACTTTCAACACAATGGCCCCAAGCGTACGTACAGCGGAAATTTTCTGTCTGTGGCTACTTTACAACACACCACATACTTTGAAAACACCTTAGTCACCAGATGTGAATCCGATAGAACATCTGTGGAAAGAGTTTGAGAAAAGGCTGAAAAAGCACATCACCAGCTAACCCCAAATGAACCAAAAAGACTTAACGCAATAATAAATAGCAAGGGTATGCAAACTTAAGTATTGAGATCAATATTAATGGTTATTTTTATAAATGTCAGGGAATTGACGAATATTCATGCCCACACAGGACTATCTATTACCGACTACTTCTGACAATCTCTTGTTTTTCCATTTTAGAAAGAATATTGATATTTCTCTTGCCATTTCTGGACGAATACTTATGTCAATCACTGTACATAAAGCGGCATCAACTCTACGCGCAAGGCGCCACGGTCTTTCCGCCGGCGACTCACCTGAAGGTGACCAAGCGCTCACCTGAACGTGACTTAGCGCAGTCACCCTATAATTTTATTGGCTATCAAGAGTCGACTGCGTGGCTCTATAGTAGTGTGGGGGGAAACAGACTATTAAATTAATGTTTCAAATATGCGAGATATCTTTAAAGTGCCATTCCGTCATAGCTTGGAATGTGCTTTCTTTGCTCATTTCGTAGTTCCGTCAAAAAAAAAATTCTTTCAAACACGTTGCAACGCATCAAGCGAGGTAGGCGACCTTCAAATCGTGCATACGAATATCAAGTGCACCATAGAAATACATTTTACATTGAAATTTAACAGGAAACCTCGCATCCTAAACTAGGTTCAGTACTGAATCTCCCCTTTCCGCCTCGCGAACAACCGCTTACCAGCCCGGGTTTTCCTGAACTGGCGGGCCTTGTCTCACCGCGACCCCGCCTTCGCAACTCCCAGGGTCTCCCATCAGTCGCGAATATTAAGGGCTGGCAGACATAAGTTTCGTGTGAAAATTGCAGCCTTATCAGTTGCACTTGTGTGTACAGAGGATTGGGAACAGGGGGCAAGGTCGCGGAAAGTCAACATAACGTACTTCTGCCAGGCGAGACCGGATAAAAACAGGGGTGGAGCTGGAATAGTGTGAAGAAGCTGTTAGCCAGCGCCGATATTCACACACGAGAGTACATTTAATAAACAGCGTTAGTTAATATAAGCGCGCAGTGGGACGCCACTTTATCTCGCACGATAAGGAACGGCAAACAGTTACAAATATGGCGCCAGACATCGTGGCACACTACGCCCACCTTTGATAGTGTGAAGGTTCCGTGGAACAAGCGCCAAAGTGCCACGGTTACAATAAAAAAGCAGTCCTCCGATATAATGCACCATCCACAAATCAGCGTGGTGGTCATCTTTCAGCATACCTACGTCGGCACCGATTATGAAATTCACACCGTGCGGAAATTACAAAAATGTTATTTCTACAGCCAACTAATTAACGTTTCACTAGCTCCGTGTGAACTGTACGAAGCTTTGCGCCTGTCTTGAGTCTTCTTCGTAAGCCGACTAACAGTGCAGACCTCATTAACCAAATATGTTTGAGAAATACCACTTTCAGCGTGTTTGCTAACAAGAATCGAGTAACTTCAAGCCAGAAATGTCAATATATTTACTTTGTAATTCTGGCAATTTGCAAAAACGATTTAATTAGGCATGGAAATCCTGGATGATTTGTGTGTTTAAACAACGACGAGCAGAAGGCTTATCTTTATGATTCCGTAAAACGATGGCAGCCGATTGAAGTCACGCCTGGATGTGGAGGGGGTGGGGGCGTTGACGGCCCCCATTTCATTGCCTTGGGCATGTAGCGGTAGCNAAGTCACGCCTGGATGTGGAGGGGGTGGGGGCGTTGACGGCCCCCATTTCATTGCCTTGGGCATGTAGCCGTAGCCAGGTTCCTAGTTTTGGGGCAATTACGTACGAACACACTTAAAATCAGAAAATAAATAAACTGTATTGATTTTACTTACGCGTATTTTCCCTTGCTACTTACAGACAAAGATGCCAAATTTAAAAAATACATTCTATATTTACAAAGTTATTTTTGTAATAAATTAAATTGTGGAATGTCTGCTGTGGAGTCTTTCCGGGGAACAGAACTGGCGATTTGGTTGGTACATGGGAGCCAATCTAAGATGAGTTTTCTACAGTTCACCCCTCTTCCTTCTCCAAAGCAGCCATCCATTAGCTGTAAGGTTTTACACATCAAATATTTTTGTTTCATAAGGAAATTCTCAGACACCTTCCTCGATTCGCTACGACGTATCTGGATTGCTTTCGGAGGCCGTACTAAACCATGGAACACGCCAAATATCTTCAGCAAGACACCGCCTTCCAACACGGCACGGCTGCCGCTGGAATTGATTGACATTACTATTACACCCTGGCATGAGCCAGCACTAACCTGTCAAGCCTACTTACTATTCTCGAACGAATTAAAACTCTACAGCGGCACGACTGCGAACTTTATAATGTAGAATCTAATTATAAAACAGCATCGCGGTGCAATCAGATATCGATGTAACTTTTTTTTCATTTCAGGAAGAATCTCTTTATGTAATGCAAGTGCACACCGGGAATTTGAACCCGATGTCCTTCAGGCATTATTAAAGCAATACCATCACTATTCACACACTGCCAACCAAACAAGTTCTTAACAAGACACCAGATCTAAGAGTGATGCCCCGTCATTTACACCGAACGAGCCCTGAGCAACCTATTGCTAAAAGTATGCTAGAGCCACAGACAGAAAACTAAATGAAAGCACACAGAAGTTACACCAGAAAACAGTCTATGTATACATAGCCTCCTCTTGGGGCTACAAAACACTTCATTACATAATGAAATGTAGGCTAAACTTCACACCATGCAGAGTATTCTCAGAACCATTCCGAGCGAAGGAGCCAAATTTACATTACGTGCATAATTATATCCAAATAAAGTTCAACTTTAAGACGGACTTAACGGTGGTTTTTTCTCCCAAGACGACGTATGTGTTTACTTAAATAATCTTCCACAAAAAACATGATTGCGCACAAGTAGCACTAATGAAAAAAATTATGTCCAGAAAAACAAATATGGCAAATCAGATGCCCAGTACAGTGGCATATAGCAAGAAACAATGTGCATTTAATTTTTTCGGCAAATTATATGCTGCGAATAGTCACAGATTGTATACTAAAAAATACACCACGAAACAGCGTTAAGCCAGGACAATATTATTTTCGATTGCCCTCAAAACCGATGCGCAAACGAAAGAGATTTACTAACAGTTCTCAAGCGTCAACTGAAAACAACACGATCACGACGAACAAATACATCGTAAGGTACTGCTTGCGGATACGAAATTGCTAAACTTCTAAATCTACTAGAATTCCCGGTTTAAGTTACCAGCTTCTGTAACAGTCTTAAGTAAACATAATTCCTTGTTGAATACAAAGGTAAAGAAATGAATCTTCTAATATATTCGGTCATCATTTTGTGAGGACTACCAACCACAGAGTAATGATAAAATACTAAATGAAGTTTGACTAAATGAAGCTTTTGAGACTGTCTGCACAACTGTGTTGTTCATAAATAATTGTTAACATTTCAGAATTTATAAAAGGTGTACGACCGTAATGCCTTCCTTTTGAATGAAAATGTGGCACAAAGTTACCCCATATAACATTTCCTTCAGTAGAATATACGACGCGTCAAATCAGATAAATTCCGTAGGTAGACGTTACCTGCCAGAATATACAGAAAGAGTGCGGAAAATAAAGGTTTAAAGTCCGTACTCTACTATCTTAACTATCTTTCGTTATGTCAGCCTGTAAATTGACGTCATTAGACTCGGCGCATGACACTTCACTTATAGGCCATTCACGGTTACTTCACACTTTCCTCAAGTCCTGCTAAAGTTCCACTTCAAGGATATTCCGCCTCGCGCAAACAAAGCTTAACTAAGTCTACAAAATCACACCAAAGGGATAACTCGCAACATTCGTGCGCACTCACTTCAATACTATTTTGCACGAAAACTATTTCTCACTAAGAACTAGCGACACACCTATTCTCACTGTATTTAGACAAATATAAGTTCAATTAAAAAAAACTAGGTACTATATTTTAAAAATAAACTGTTTCCGATACAAGACATATATAGGAAACAACCAAACATACACGGGGTGATTTTTGGTTTAATCCAAAGAGTGTGAAGAAACCGCGAATAGACTACACTTCTGCAGCTAGACCTACTCTTTTACCGGCGAATCTAGTTATAGGGTGAGCACTTTTGAGACCATACTTTTTCCTTTAACCACCTTTTTAAATTATTCAAAACGAGAGGACTTTCAAAAGTGCTCACTTTACAGAGAATAGCCTATAGCATAAACAAAAGCTCACTACGTTCGTATGCACGGTCCCTTCAACAAGCGGGGGCGAGTTTGCGCACACGCCTGCCAACGCCAGGTCTCGAAGGGGGAACTCGCGACACCAAGCAACCGTCGTCGACGTAGTGGAGGGGGATGGGGGGCGAAGTCCACAGTTTCGGGCGCGAGTCGCGACGCACTGGCGCGGTCCGGAACATCTTCAGCGCCGGCCGCGTGGATATTGATTTTTTTGGCTGCGTGGCGCGCTGCAAGCCTGCGCCTTCCGGCCGCACAGTGTGTTCGCAAAGTGCTTTAACACCCCGCGTGCGGACTCATACGCACACGAGCTTCAGCCCATCCTCTTACTGGCTAATTTTCTCAAACCCTGCTTTACTTACAGGATATTACTCCGCCCCATGCAGACAAAACTTAAGTACGGAAAATTACAACGAAGGGATAAAGCACCGCATGTTTGCGCACTCAGTGTAACAACATTTTGCATAAGAACTATTTCTTACTAGGGAATTACCAACACATTTATTTCTCTATTTTAACTTATATTTATTATAATTAAATTAAAGATTATAGTAGACAGTTTAAATAAAAGTTCAAACAAAAATTAAGTAGCCTACTTTTAGTACAAAACTTTTGTGATACACGATATTTAGGAAATAACCAAACGCGCCTTACAATGGGGTGATTTTTCAAAGGTTTGATTCAAAAAGGGTAAAGAAACCGACGACTACTCTGAGTAAAAGGGTCAACCTACCCGGCGCTATTTTCCGCCCCTGTGGCAGAGAACAGCAACGATAAGGGTCACACTGCCAGGAGCATCAAATGCGCCATCACCACTACGTGTAAGGCTCTGAGCTGGCGTGCAGTGTTCTCGTCGCGTTGCGTGTACCCATGGCGCATTACTCTGTCACCCCTATCACTTTATTGGTAGAAGTCTGTAGCAAGATTCAATGGAGGACCCTAAGTATTTTAGTGCGTATCGAATGCGTCTATTTGAGATGCAGTGCTTTATAAAGGCAGTTTTTTTTTTTTTTAAGCCATTTCGCAGTGCCTTGAAATTGTGTTTAATATGCAGCAACGTCTTGACAGCACTTTACGAGTAACGTGAGTGTGCGTGCGCGCGTGCGCTTTTTGTAGATCAGCCGATTGGACGCACGTTTAAGTTTCGTGGACAAATGCGTATTTCAAACATTACAGCGCAGTTCAAGCGCCAAATAGGCGGACTCTCTTAGGATTCTGTTCGCAGCTACTGTATTTCGGCACTTTCGAGACCTCGAAACGCGTTTAGGTCTTGAGACCGCGTCTGGGTCATTGTCAGAACGCCTCTACGCGCAATGCATCTTACTAGCGAGCAGAATTTCTGTCTGCGACTTGCCTAAACGTAACTAAGACGCGAGGTACATTTTTATGACCCCTAATAAAGACCGAAGTACGTACGNGACCGAAGTACGAGGCGTGTCCCCAGACAAGTCGTACATGTCAGTATGAAAATTAAACTTCTAAATATTTTTGGAAAAACGTTCCAACAATTTCCAAACCCAAAAAACCCTTTAAATTAATAGTGTCCTGCAAGTTCCAGGAAGAAGCGACAAAATTCTTATAAAACTATTGAAAAAATAAAAGACGTCGCTCGTACCCTTGGCTGAAGAATACATTTTAGGAAGCATCCATGCCCTCACCGTGAATTCGGACAGCACCACTATGACGTCACAGCTCCGGGGTAATACCTCCAGTGAAAATACTCAGGGGAGACTAAAGGCATAACTTCCACAAACGGGGAAGGTGTCAAAAGTGTCGCGCTAAGTTATCCGTTTATATCCAAATTAACATAGGTTGACTGAAGGACTCATTGTAATTCAAAATTACCTATGTTTAAAATGTGCGTACGATCGCATCGAATATGGTGCAGCCGCGCCATTCGTACTAATCTATGGTTAACAGTGGAATGGGTGAATCAAGTATGGTGAAGACGCCCTATTCGATCGAAAGGCGTGATCCCTTCTCAAGAGTAAGAGTTCCAATATAGAAGAATATATTATACTGTTTCACGAAAAAGCCCGTCGTTTCGTAACGCTAAGTGCCTTCCGCTATACGGAAACACTCGCGTTTTACGAAACACCTGTGCCCGGGAGCAGGCTGTGACTGCGGTAACAAGCGAGACACACAAAACAAACTGTACGCTTGCGAAAGAAAAAAGTCGCTGAGCCGAACGTCGGTCGTCGTGAAAAGCATGCTGACAAAGCGCGTGGCTTACGTCGCCACTAAGCCGAGGTGCAGTTTCCCGCTTCGCTGATCAACTGGCGTTACAAGCATTTCAACAATTCTCTACTTCTGTTAGCCAGGTATTTTGCTCCACACATTAAAATCGCTGACAATCTAAAAAAAAACCGGCTACTATACCAAGTCGGGAAGTTAAACAAATTCACAAGTTTTACTATAGTGCATCACACAAATATTTATTTTATCCTAATTGAAACTACAGCCCTTACCTTTCCAAAAGCATTTTACTTTCAAAATTCTGCTAATAACGTTTTTATATTTATATGCATAAAAGAATTGAA
Source organism: Clitarchus hookeri (assembly GCA_002778355.1). NCBI lineage: Eukaryota > Metazoa > Arthropoda > Insecta > Phasmatodea > Phasmatidae > Clitarchus > Clitarchus hookeri. The sequence continues at coordinate 219,759 of NQII01002919.1, read as the reverse complement.
CACTACCGCACAATGTATTAAAGAACTACAGGAACCACGAAGAATGTGGAGTGCGTGTAACCAGCAGGTGGCCAGCCGAGCTGGGCACGCAGCAGCGCCGCCAGCGGTAACTTCGCCAAGCAGACGCCGGAGAGGTACGCGATGCACCGGCTAGATCGCGCTAGCAGCTCGTCACGCGCCANGGTAACTTCGCCAAGCAGACGCCGGAGAGGTACGCGATGCACCGGCTAGATCGCGCTAGCAGCTCGTCACGCGCCAGTCGCGCCTTGCAACGCCGCACGGTAGTGCAGCGTGCATCCGGTCATGTGACCCAAGCCAACGCCCATACGGCATGCCTACCAACCGCAACACAGGGCGTACAATTTCATCGTGTATCCCGATTGCTATATGCTATTCACGGTAAAGTGAGCACTTTAGAAAGCCCTCTCATTTGGAATAATAGTCCATATATATTTTATTTTTGCCTTACTTAGACGTCAACTTCCGAGTGCGGTGGAATATACACACTTACTTAAATGACAATATTTTTTTTNGGTAACTTCGCCAAGCAGACGCCGGAGAGGTACGCGATGCACCGGCTAGATCGCGCTAGCAGCTCGTCACGCGCCACTCGCGCCTTGCAACGCCGCACGGTAGTGCAGCGTGCATCCGGTCATGTGACCCAAGCCAACGCCCATACGGCATGCCTACCAACCGCAACAGGCACCGTACGGAACACAGGGCGTACAATTTCATCGTGTATCCCGATTGCTATATGCTATTCACGGTAAAGTGAGCACTTTAGAAAGCCCTCTCATTTGGAATAATAGTCCATATATATATTTTNGTGAGCACTTTAGAAAGCCCTCTCATTTGGAATAATAGTCCATATATATATTTTTTTTTGCCTTACTTAGACGTCAACTTCCGAGTGCGGTGGAATATACACACTTACTTAAATGACAATATTTTTTTTAAGAACAAATAGTTGAAGGCAAAAACCAACAAGGGCCTTAAAAGTGCTCACTTTACCGCGAACAGCCTATGCACCTTCAAATTAATTAATACCCGTACCGCCACTTGAAATAACCACAAATAAAGTTTGCGAGAATATACTAAATAAAATTAACATACCAACTGGGGGGTTGGTATACCTTTAATTATCCCCGGCTAATAGAAAAATCATTGCGTGGTGTAAAAACTTTCCGACAAGGTTACCTGCCGCGCCGAAAAAATTGAGATTGGGTTACATGCATGTATGTAAAAAAACTGGAAATTACCGCAGTTAGGTGAAAATAAATATTGCGGTACGGTACAGTCTTATCGTAAAAAATTTTCCCCAACCTTTTTATGTGACAATCCATGGCTTTATACATTAACCCTCCACTCCTTTGTCAACTGTTTCACACAAAAATAATTATTTATATATATTATATATATATTATACACACAAAATGTTGATTGCAGGTGAATTATTTCCAAAAAGGTGTAACCAGGAGAACAGATTTCAAATAGGTAATCGCAACACAAGTTTAATCAGCGGTTGTCTTATTACTATGCTAACAATGTATTGTACACGGCAAACAGCCTATTCCTGAAAAGATATAGTAAGAAATAAAATGCGCTAATGTTTATGAAAACTGGCGCGTGAAACTTTGATAAATCTGCGAGCGTGTTTAATACCCTTAATACAGTTAGTGCTTCACTTGAGTATTTGTTTCCGCCCTGCCGTTAGATAGTTGCTGTGTCCACGAGGAAGCACGCAAACGGTCCCCTGTGTGTGGGCTAAAATACAGTTGAACCTCGCAGCAGTGCAGACGTATATGCACATTGGAAGGGGGCAGGCGGGAAGTTTCTCAAGTGATTCTTCGTGAGTGAGTCAGCAGGAAGGTATATTTCCCAACTGGACACTGTGAAAGTGGAAAAAGTTTCAAGGGATTCTTCCGCCGAGTGCTTTACTGGATTGTGGTTTGGAGGCTGCTGTTGAGACGGGTGGCCAGGCCCTTGGCCGAGCGGCCTGCCTGATCACAACTTCCTTTATCTATCCAGGACAGGGACCGTGATCGCTGAAATAGGTTATGAAATCGCAAACCACAGAAACACCCTCCACCGGGCCAGTAAACGAGGACAACGCAGCAGATATAAGACAGCGTAGCCCGTGGGCTGTGTCTCTTGTCATTACAAACCTCTACACTGGGGGTAACCTAGTGGAGTACCGACGCGGGTACACCTTGGATATGGGTGGCGGAGAGGCTTGTCTCTGCCACAAATACATGAAACCCCGGTTGGCTGGTCAAGGGCCCGCAATGGCCTGTTCTACCCCGCTCTGAGCTTCGATTATGATGAACAATTGGCGGCGATGTCTTTTGTCGTCGGGCCATTGGAACGAGAAGAATACTGAAGATTGGTGTGTCCGGCCGTCGACTTGCGCCATCTTAATCAGCCACCGGAATCATGAACACGGTGGGGACTCTCCCATTAGACTACTCAGAACGTGACCGGTTAAATCTTTATAAAATTAATATTAAATATTTCGGTGTATTTGTATAGCTCCCCTGTTCACATTCAATCATTTATATTGAAATAATATTGTACAACCGTAATGTTAAATAAACCTCAATTATATAGTGTTCATTACTTAACTCTTATCAATAACCTGTTACGCCCCTATATCCCCGTTAAGGATAACTGTCAACAAAATGCCATAATCCTAACAATGGTGTAGGCTGTTAACGGTTTAGGATTACTAATTACTTTTTCCTCTAGAGCATTTACAGCATGGAGAAGTACCTCGTTCGTTATTATTGTGGCGCTAAAAAGCCTCGTTTGGACGCATGTACGCTGCTACAGTTAAGTTAAATTTGTTTTACCGAGTCTCAGCAGTTTTCATGTCTTAGTTAAATCAGTTCTAGAGAGCGCGGTTGCGTAAGAAAACAGACGTGGCCTACAGTAAGTAACACGAACTGCCTAGGTCTAAATACATAATTTTACTAACTAGTTTACATATCAGTCAAACTTACATTTTCGAAAGCAAAATAAATTTATATGTTTGCATATTCCAAGACAATACTACACAAAAATTCTAATTCACTTTTAGCGTTTACTGCTTACATTTCGTTGGAATTCATTATCGTCTAACATAGTAATATACATGTCTGTGTAACCAAGAAAAACTTAATACGGTAATCTGCATGTCCGTAACTTTTAACGAAATCGCTTTAGCAAAAATGCAGTTATCTAAAGCAATTCTGCTGCTCGTTAACTTGGTTTGCGTTGTATTCTTATTTCTATACCACAATAACGTCAATAATAATCATAAATAAAACGCAAGTAGAAGTTAAATATTTTTGCTGTAAGGTATTAAACATTTGAACGTAAGCTATGTCGCGTCACTAAACGTTTATTCTGCTGTTATGACAACCCGTACAGACAGCGGCTTGGACTCTTGGGGAGTTGGAGAGAGCAACAGACATGCAATAAGTGTTGTAAAGTACCGTAATTAAAAGCGAGAGAGAAAACTTAACAGATCGGGTCTTCTGCAGGAATGTGTTTTTTATTAACAAATTTATTTATATATATTATTAAATTGCTTAAAAAAACTCTGTAATGCTAATATGCAAAAAAAAATTGTGAAGCATATTTTGTGTGCTATAAAAAAGGTTACACAATCAATATTTTTTTAAATTATTGTTATTGATATTTAGATTAGCAGACTGCACCAGCTATATTTACCTTACAACCAAGACGTTGGGACAGAGNAATTATTGTTATTGATATTTAGATTAGCAGACTGCACCAGCTATATTTACCTTACAACCAAGACGTTGGGACAGAGTATTTTTGTATGCCTATATTTAATTGTTAAATTAGTAGATTGTCGGAATTAGAGTGTTTCCTCCAATAAGTATTAGCATATGTTGTCTAACACACTTGTATGGCTTCAGAATCAATATGATTAAAATTGATATATTTATAAAATATAAAATTGCTAAATCACAACAGATATAGCAAATATTATTTGTTTTATTAAGTAGTTTCTTTTAATTGATTTAAACCATGAATACCATTACTGGGTAGGACAAATACTGGTTCGTCCTCTGCAACAAGATGCACATTGCAAAAAAGTTATGATCCTCCAAGGTAACTAATACAGTTCCCCTCCCCNGTTCGTCCTCTGCAACAAGATGCACATTGCAAAAAAGTTATGATCCTCCAAGGTAACTAATACAGTTCCCCTCCCCACCCAATTGCGAGAAAACCTTCCCACATAGTATACAACAAACACAGGTTGACTATAAAAACGTTAACACATTCGAGTATACAATTGCCCTAGAATAAAAAAAAACTATAGGAAATTTTTTTTTCCACTTTATACACTTATAACCAAAATGACAATGCTGCAAAATTGCCAGTCATAACATTACCCTGCTGTGTGACTGCACTGGATACCTGTAGTTAGTTCTGGTAACCAATGTTATGTCAATTCTTGGCTTAAGCATGTACAAACATACTGCTAGGCAATTCAGGAATACTTTAATCACAAGTTCAGATAGCCTTAAGAATTATGTTGTCAAATAGCCCGGCCAATGCAGTATTCTATCTTCTTTTTGACAGCACTTTGAAAGCGTACCTACCGAACATTATATGTCAGATGATGGCATGCAATAGTACAGTAACCCTTGGCAGAATAATGCAACTCTTTTTCTTGCAATATTAAACTTCCAAGAATACTTACTTTACATCCACCAGAATTTTTGTGCATACTAAGTTTCCACAATGAGTTCCCAATCATATTGTCATTGCAATAGTTTAACAGACAAAACCCATTATACATCAATATTGTGACATTTTAAAAGTTTACTGGAATATTTGCACCAACGAAAAATAGGCATGCCTCTAAATTAAACCCAATGTTAGTATTTGTGTGTACAACAGGGGTGTCCAAAGGGTGGTACAAGGGGGAATTTGTCCATCTCCCAACCACATTTAAGGGAAGCCGAAGACTTCACATGGTATAGTTTTATATTTCCATACATGACAATATAATTAATAAAGTTAGTCACTAAATGTTTTAACTGGTAAAAATTTGGTACAAAATGTGGATAGAAAACGAGCATGTAGAAGTAAACACTGGCAATCTTTAGAAACTAAATTTTGGAAAGAGAAGCTTTATCAGCACCAGGGGGTGTCCATTCTCGGCACGACCTTGCTCCCACTGAACAAAATCTAACCAAGGATTGTTCTGGCGCTCCTATGTACACAATTTAAAATTTAAATGGCAATACAATTAAACACCGCATTCTAACTATAGCATGTATGAACGAAAAAAAAAAGGGCCTAAAAATGACTAACAAAATAATACACATGTGACAACATACAGTACATTATTTATTTTGGGAAATTCCTCTCTCACCGGCAGGTTTGGAAGCACCTACCAGGAGTACTTACTTACATGATTTGAAATTCCAGTAATTTCACTATTATTACAATAACCTTTAATACCGCCTTCATATTTCATGACCAGGCAACTAACTATATTGAGAATAATCTTAACAGTGCATTCCACTGTAACCATAATTTTGTTACCAAAACCGTAATTTAACAGTGTGGAATTATATAACAATGTACTGTTCAAAAAAACTTGTGAATACGATATTTGTGCTTGCANGTTCGTCCTCTGCAACAAGATGCACATTGCAAAAAAGTTATGATCCTCCAAGGTAACTAATACAGTTCCCCTCCCCTCCCAATTGCGAGAAAACCTTCCCACATAGTATACAACAAACACAGGTTGACTATAAAAACGTTAACACATTCGAGTATACAATTGCCCTAGAATAAAAAAAACTATAGGAAATTTTTTTTTTCACTTTATACACTTATAACCAAAATGACAATGCTGCAAAATTGCCAGTCATAACATTACCCTGCTGTGTGACTGCACTGGATACCTGTAGTTAGTTCTGGTAACCAATGTTATGTCAATTCTTGGCTTAAGCATGTACAAACATACTGCTAGGCAATTCAGGAATACTTTAATCACAAGTTCAGATAGCCTTAAGAATTATGTTGTCAAATAGCCCGGCCAATGCAGTATTCTATCTTCATTTTGACAGCACTTTGAAAGCGTACCTACCGAACATTATATGTCAGAGATGATGGCATGCAATAGTACAGTAACCCTTGGCAGAATAATGCAACTCTTTTTCTTGCAATATTAAACTTCCAAGAATACTTACTTTACATCCACCAGAATTTTTGTGCATACTAAGTTTCCACAATGAGTTCCCAATCATATTGTCATTGCAATAGTTTAACAGACAAAACCCATTATACATCAATATTGTGACATTTTAAAAGTTTACTGGAATATTTGCACCAACGAAAAATAGGCATGCCTCTAAATTAAACCCAATGTTAGTATTTGTGTGTACAACAGGGGTGTCCAAAGGGTGGTACAAGGGGGAATTTGTCCATCTCCCAACCACATTTAAGGGAAGCCGAAGACTTCACATGGTATAGTTTTATATTTCCATACATGACAATATAATTAATAAAGTTAGTCACTAAATGTTTTAACTGGTAAAAATTTGGTACAAAATGTGGATAGAAAACGAGCATGTAGAAGTAAACACTGGCAATCTTTAGAAACTAAATTTTGGAAAGAGAAGCTTTATCAGCACCAGGGGGTGTCCATTCTCGGCACGACCTTGCTCCCACTGAACAAAATCTAACCAAGGATTGTTCTGGCGCTCCTATGTACACAATTTAAAATTTAAATGGCAATACAATTAAACACCGCATTCTAACTATAGCATGTATGAACGAAAAAAAAAGGGCCTAAAAATGACTAACAAAATAATACACATGTGACAACATACAGTACATTATTTATTTTGGGAAATTCCTCTCTCACCAGCAGGTTTGGAAGCACCTACCAGGAGTACTTACTTACATGATTTGAAATTCCAGTAATTNCAGCAGGTTTGGAAGCACCTACCAGGAGTACTTACTTACATGATTTGAAATTCCAGTAATTTCACTAATACCGCCTTCATATTTCATGACCAGGCAACTAACTATATTGAGAATAATCTTAACAGTGCATTCCACTGTAACCATAATTTTGTTACCAAAATCGTAATTTAACAGTGTGGAATTATATAACAATGTACTGTTCAAAAAAACTTGTGAATACGATATTTGTGCTTGCANTCGTAATTTAACAGTGTGGAATTATATAACAATGTACTGTTCAAAAAAACTTGTGAATACGATATTTGTGCTTGCAGGTGAATGCCTTTAAGAGGCGATTTGGTATTTATTTAACCAAAACCCAATGCACCAAAAATTTCCATTACCGGAGGATCATTTTCCAGCATATTCTATTGCAAATTCACAGGTATGTTTAATTAAAAATCAGTATGCACATAATTCAGGGCAATTCCAGCATGCACAATTAGCTCAGTATTATTTGCACAACCCTACCTGCATATATTTTATAACACACACTGGCATGCATCCAATAGTGTTTGTAATGAGAGTAGTTCCATGTATCAAGGTTGAATTAAAAGTGTATGGTAAAAACCTTATGAATACTGAAATGATTCAGATTTTAATNTAGTTCCATGTATCAAGGTTGAATTAAAAGTGTATGGTAAAAACCTTATGAATACTGAAATGATTCAGATTTTAATGCACATTAATCTAAGCACTAGCAAATTTGTAAAATATTTACTTTTCTTATTCCACATGTCCACTCGACCGATGCATNGCACATTAATCTAAGCACTAGCAAATTTGTAAAATATTTACTTTTCTTATTCCACATGTCCACTCGACAGATGCATAAATGTGATCAGACACATGGCAATGTTAATTTTACATATTGTGGAAGAACACAGTGTGCATACATACAGTTCACTGTAAACCGAGCACTTTTAAAAGCACTGCTTAGGATGTACTTTTATTCACACTGTGTAATCAACCATATGTAAAATGAACTTTGCCATGGGCCTGAACACTATCCATAACTCGAAATGTAAATATGTAACACATTGCTGGTTCTAACATTTACATGCTTTAAAACACAGAAATCAACTAAAAAATAATGTTAACCTTACAACTTTAATTCAATATTAAGACATGGAACTACTTTTCCCTCCATCGTTTCCCACTTTACTGTGCGCATGTTTCATCACTTTTTCAATCAAACCTTTGAAAAATCACCCCATGCACGATGTTTGGTTGTTTCCTAAATATATGTAGCAAACGCGTTTAATAATTTTGTTACCATAAAATACCGCATTGTTGGATAAATTAAGCTTTCACTACTATATTTTTCTAGAAATTGTTTGTATAATAAACACACAAAAAAGCCGGGAGAAAAGTGTTGGGTAACAGCCAGAAAGAAATGGTTGATATGAAAAATATCATTGCGCACGAATGCAGTGCGCTGTCCCTCTTGTGTAATTATCTTAAGACATAATTAAAGCTTTGTTTGCATGAGGCGGAGGAATATCCTGGAAGCAGAGATTCAGAAAAGCAGAAAGTAACCGTGAATGGACAATACGCAAGGTGGGGGTGGCAGTGTCTGGTCAGATTCCACAAGGGCTTAGTTGATCGCGGACGACGACAGACGTAGAGGCCGGGCGCCGGATGTCACCGCACGCCTCCTAGCCGGTTTTGGCGGGAAGAGGAAGGCGGTGCCCGGCCACGGGCCGCCCGCGACAACACCCACGCCTCGCGGAGCTTTCCCACGCCAGGGTCCATTCTACGTCACCCACAAGCCATTCCTCCGCCTGCCTCGTGCAGGCGAGTCGATCAAGCCTGGGAAACTACACCCAAAGGACAACGCACCGCACTTATTTACGCGTTCGCGGTAAAATTTGCACTTTCGAAAACAAACTCCGAAAAATGAGTGGGCCCCTGCAAACAGATATTTTAATGGGCACACATGACTGACAAACACCAAGCTGGTAAAGTAGTTCCGATGACAGGTAAACATATGTTAAAAATTAAACTTTCTTTCAATTTGTTCTTGCATAGAGTGTAACTAATTAGCAGTTTAGTAAAATATTTACTTCCCATAATTTCAATGTTTTACTTCAAGACGCATTAACAAAGTGATCAGGCTGATCGCAGTGTTTCAAGTTTACATACGGTTTAAGAATACACAACATGCATACAAGTAAATCGAAAGCAGGGCTTCTCCAAGTGCTCAGTTTACCAACAGCCTTACTAAGAATTGCCAACCTATCATTCATATTAATGATAGTTTAAATAATTCATTGTTAAAAAAAACTTAAAAGTTAGATTTATCCAAAATTAATATACTTTTATGTTAAATTAAGCATAACAGGGTGACCCGTTAAATTGCATTTTCCTATTCCCTCATTAGTCCCCATTTTATAGACAGGATCTTACCATTTTCCTTTATTTTGAACAATACTTAAACCTACAAATGCCATAATTTTTCCGTCGCTGACAGAAGCGTTTAAGTCTAATTAAATTAAACTGCAATAAATCAAGGAAACAGGACATTATATTCAGTCCGTCAATATTCTTGCCATAAACACACATGTGCTATACTTCACATCGGTACCCATTGCACACACAAATACATTATTTGTTACGTACAATCTCTATGACACTTGGCACAGATAAACTATTGGCAGCCCACAAACAAATTTTAAATCGCATATGCTTATATCATCGTGTATTCATAAAGCTAACAATATCATCAAAGTAGCAGCTATTTACATTTTCCCTGGCCCAGATGATACTTCCCTATCACATCAAAGTCGCTGAATTTTCCCTGTGGATGGACATAAAACACTAGAGATGGTATATTTAGGAAAACCAAACTTAGCACGCAGTTTTTGTTTCTCAACTTCCAATAGAGCAATGCACCAGACTGTATGTTTGGGCACTGCGTATATTTTGTAACGCCGTGTGGCATGTTAATGGAATTTATTTTAAAGTATTGTTTTTATTTTTTTATCATAACACTTAATTACTTTGTTTTATTACAATGTACAAGTTTAGAATATGTTTGATAATTGATCTTACGCATATCCATTTCAGCCAAAGTTATTATAACCGAAATTTAAAAAAAAATTTAACACAATTATTTTTATTTGTACAAATAATTTTTGCGCATAACCAATGATATTATGGTTGTCCTAAAGTTTCAATAATCAAGTATAGTCTATATTCCCCGTGTGAAACAAATTACTATGTGATGGAGAAACCTATTACAATTACCGTAGTGAAGAGTGATAGGAGAAAAAACGAACCTGATTTAATTATAACTTTCAAAATGTCCTCTTTGCAATTACTGTTTTTAAAAACCGACTATGAAAATTAAGTTATGGAGAATATGCACTAATCCAAGATGGCGGGGACCTCCACATTGATACAGAATTAACTGCCCAATATGTTCGCACACAAACTGTTTGACGACACGAATGCTAGAACACAGAATATACTTGGAAACGTTGTTCCAAAAAGGGGGGGCGAATAGTGCTAAATTTCTTAAAAATTGGAGTTCTCTAGAAGAAAGAACTATAATGACCCTCTATATAAATCATGCTGCAGAAGTAAATCTCATGTTTCTAAAAGCGATTAATCTCTCTTCGTAACGAGAAAAAATATCTCAACTTGCATTGCAATACTAGTTACAAATTTTCTTGCCTTACTAAACACAGCAGTAATTTTACAAAAATTATGTGCTGGTTAAGGATTCACAGACTTAACTAAAATGGTCAGACTTTGTAAGTTTCCTAACATGAGTGAAAATTTAACCTTTTAAATTAATTGCACCTAATTTGAATTTGTCGGATGCTAACTAGGGTACTGCAAAAAAATCTTTCTTGCCAAAGATGCCACTACACTATAATTATATTTGGAAGCAATCTACAGTTTTCGGCATTCTACACATATTTATAAAGAAACACGGTCTAAATTTTATACGGAATTAATGACCAGTCCTTCCGCATTATTACTAATACAAGAAACCTATAATTTTTGACGAAAAAAGATATCCACCGGTCTTCTGGTTGGTAGTACAAAATATATTTCAGAGCAAACTATTTCTTAATTCACAAGACATCTTTTGGCAATTTGTTTACAAAAAGGTTCTGGCACTATCACAACTCTGTGCATTCCAATCGGCACCGCAGAATACATACAGTGTCAGTGTAACGTCGACCTGCATTTCCACGCTTTATTATTTAACTGCAAAATGGGGAAATTAAAAAACGTAGGGTGGTAAAACCAAATTTCAAATTTAAAAGGGCATCTAAGTAAATTAAAGAGATTCAATAATTACACACTCAGATGACGCATTTGTTCGAAGTTTTTGTCTCCCGCGGCTTTTAATCGCTATTTTTTTTTAAACAAATTATGCAACCTGGAATATTTTATACCTTTACGTAGCGAAGGTACTACATGTAGGAAAAAATATTGTGTGCCCGGACTTATCTGCAGGCATTGCTTCAACATTTGACATAATGTAATGTTACGCGACTGCAGTCGAGACTACAAGACGGACAGGCAAGATCGAAGACCAACTGCACACAGCTTTGAAGGCCAGCTCAATGCCATGCCGCCACGCCATCTTGTTGCACATTGTCGCTGCGCTTGCTGCTGCCGATGCATTACTGGTCAAGGGCATGACAAACCATTTTCAAAAATCACCCCCCAAACATTTTTGAAAACATTGCGGATGGGTGACCTGGCGCAATTTACTCGTGTAACAGCNTTTCAAAAATCACCCCCCAAACATTTTTGAAAACATTGCGGATGGGTGACCTGGCGCAATTTACTCGTGTAACAGCACGGCTGTTTTTTTTTATTGAGCAACATAACATAATGCCGAAGTTGGAAAAATATTTTATTCATACGCACCACTTTACTAGGAACCGTCACTGCATACTATGTTCACCTCAATCAAATCTACACAAAGTAAACTGACTTAAACATGTGATAACAGTTGAGAAAGTAATAAATATATATATACACACACACACACACACACATCTCCCTAGATCTAGCACCAAAATCACTGGTCAGTAAACTCAAAACTAATACTTCTCTATATCANTTTCAAAAATCACCCCCCAAACATTTTTGAAAACATTGCGGATGGGTGACCTGGCGCAATTTACTCGTGTAACAGCGCGGCTGTTTTTTTTTATTGAGCAACATAACATAATGCCGAAGTTGGAAAAATATTTTATTCATATGCACCACTTTACTAGGAACCGTCACTGCATACTATGTTCACCTCAATCAAATCTACACAAAGTAAACTGACTTAAACATGTGATAACAGTTGAGAAAGTAATAAATATATATATACACACACACATCTCCCTAGATCTAGCACCAAAATCACTGGTCAGTAAACTCAAAACTAATACTTCTCTATATCANTACACACACACATCTCCCTAGATCTAGCACCAAAATCACTGGTCAGTAAACTCAAAACTAATACTTCTCTATATCACCATCTACTTCTAAAGGAATAGAGAGTTAATAGCAATATGATTCAAAATATCTTTCCTGTCATTCGAGATAAAGCCACACGAAGTAAATCGAAATGGGCAAAACGTCAGTCCGCATCACACGTTGCCTACAACGTGACACCGCCAATCATAGCACATTAATGTCACTTTTCAGGAATTAAGTATCGCGCCTGTCTTCAACGTAGTGCATTATCTCAAATTAGACACCGACCGAGAAGTCAAAAGTGGTATAGGAAAGTTAAAAATAAAAAAGCATGCAGGCTGGGTCTCTACAAGTCAGAATATTACACCGCCTGTTATTTTAGTATACTTCCTACGAGCACATCAAGTAAAATGTTATACCGATAATAGTACAGAAACAATTCCCTTCTACAAAAAAAATTGCAATTCATTCCAGTGCTGACCTCGATAAAACAAAAACCCATTCCATGAACCAGAAAGATTTTTTTTACTTTCATATTTAGCATTTTGTATATGATGCGAGCATCAATTAAACTGTAGGGAGAGGTAAATAACCATTCTAACAGTACCTTATTGTAAACTCATTTATCGAACCACAATTCCCTACTCCATAAATTCCACAGAAACTGTAGCAAACTAACAGCAAAGCTCCAGTGTAGCCATTCTAATGGCTACCTTCCCGCCAGAGTGCAAGTAATTCCTGTTCCACGTTTGCAATGTCGCCACTTTCTGAACGTGCCATCTTTCATTGCTGCCAACTGCACTAACCTAAAGTAGCGAATGCGTTACGCCATACCATTTATTTTTCGCAAAACAAAAATTAGCGAAGTACAACACCGGGAATGGTAGTTTAGAAAACCTGCGGCACTTTGCATACAACACGTCACGATTACAAGACCAATCTAGTGGCTACAGTTTAACAAGTGTTCGGTTTCTATTAATTAGCTACCAACTAAACTAAGAGCCTCCAAGTCAGCTGCAACTATTTTTCAAAGGTTTTGTGTAAAATTAATACTTTACCGGGAACAGACTGCATCGACAGGAACGGCCCCCGAGAGTACTTTTTAGTGCAAGACTGCACGAAATAGCATTATTCAAGGAAATTCTTTGATCCCGGCATGTAAACCACAAAGATAAGTGCAAAAATATGAAATTTTGGTATAATATAAAATTGAAATCCAAGCTATTGCACGATCATATTAATCATTTTCCCTTTCCAAGTAGTTACCTCGTTCTGTCGAGTACGCAAAGTTCTATGGCAAAAGTTCGAATCGGACATATTCGTACCACATCTTCACGTAAAAACCATTTTACGCATTTAACTTATTTTAGCTACGGCCGGTCGGCAATCGCTGCCACTGTTGTTTTTTTTTNATTTAACTTATTTTAGCTACGGCCGGTCGGCAATCGCTGCCACTGTTGTTTTTTTTTATTTAGATGTTTTTTAAATTCTTGATTAGATCACGGAGAAATGGCGACTCGCAATTGACTATAATCTGACTTAACCCCGTTCGAACCTCCCTCCGTCGTAGGACTGGAACGGAAAATACAAATGTGCTCTCTTAAAATTAAATTTTTTTCTTGTTTGATAGAGATCAAATTGCGTGCAATCGGTAGCGAGGATCCATGCACATTAACGAAGATAATGTCATCCTAATGAAATTATATTTTATATTAACTGTAGTATCTTGTGTACAACTGTATAATATTCACACACCGGATAAGCACACATTATACGCCATGTCATCTTCAATCTCTCAAAATATAGCAACAAGCTGCCACGGAAGCAAATTATCCACAACACAGGCTAGCTACCTGTAAAAATTGTAAGTTCTTTAAAATGGTTTGGGAAGCTGAAGTTGCCAGGCGGAACTTTCTCTCGCTGTAACAAACTTGTTCAAATCGACAATTTGCTGTTTTAATTGTAGTATTCAGTAGTGTTTGATTAGGAGGCAGTCGATAGTATCGCTACTTTAGCGACGATTCCGATTCATAGAAAATTAACTAAAAACAAACCAAGTTATATTCCGCTGTGTGGTCACGTGGCTTGCAGTAAAAATGAAGCGGCAATTCTAACACGACGTTAATAAAAATCAAACCTTTTAAAAAAACAACTCGCGTAAATCATATTTTAAGATAAAGTACTACTTGCAAAAGTGTCATAAAATTAAAGATCATGGCAAGTGGTCCGGCATATAGTATCGCGGGCTTATAGCACCCACGATGACCGGAAACATACAACACTGCCGGCGGGGATACGCCCTCTTACCTTGGCTCATCGGCCTTATCCTCGTTTATATCCATTTTGGGCGGCACTGTCATGTTGGCCAGATACTCCTCGCCAACAAACTCCATCAACACCACCTCGCCGATCGCCGTCCCACGCACAGAAATAAGTCAATATCACAACACCACCACTGCGCCTACTGCGGACAAACAATTACGTCAGCGGCGGCCGGCTAAACGTCTTATGTATCCTTACGCCCGATTGCCGGCGACACGTACTCTTTTCTTTAACCACGTCACCGCCCGGGAGACAGGCGCGATGAACACCAGAGGTAGAGAAAATTACCTAGACAGCCGGTGAAAGTCGTACGTTTGAGCAAATCACAGTTATCACTCACTTTCCCGAATCTGCACCCTTTACGTGGACAGGGGGGAAGGGGAGACTCCCGTAATCCGAGTAGCGAACCTGACGCTGCAGATAAATAGAAATCGCAAGGTGGCGAAAAGAAACTGGTTCGCCACCCCAAAGAAGTGGTAAATTCCTGACGGGTTTTGCTAAGTCCCTCAACCCCCTTTTTATAGCGAAATCCGCCCCAACCTGGCGAAAACCGGATTTCGCGAAGGGCAGCGCGCCTAATGCCGAGCACGCGACACTTCTCGCTATTGTACACGCGCGTGCCCAGTTATCGCCAAACAAGTTGTGGCTTTTACCCTGTGCAGATTTCGAGACGGTGCAAAAAAAATTGCAAGAACGAGTTTGCGAAAACGGGTCAAGGAGGGATCCGCTTCAAGGCACTTGTTACCCTTACAGATTGCACAAAGAAAAAGTCCTTGCGAATTATACGAAACGTGTCAACAAATCGGGCGTGCGGGTTTTTTTCTTCTTCCCGAACCGCGAACCACTGGAAATGGAATCCTCTTGCAGGCACTTGCAACTGCGCAGGCGCGGTCACGCTTCGTCCTTCTTCCAGCGACACCTGTGCCGATAGCATTCACGACGGAGGCGACTTAAAGAGTCCCGCGGATGATTACACCTCGAGATCGCCGGCGCACGGCACTTCTAGCACGCGAATCTGCGCCGATAGCAGCCGCAGGGGAGAAACGGGGGAGGAGGGAANCAGCCGCAGGGGAGAAACGGGGGAGGAGGGAAAAGAAACCCGAGCACACGCACACTTGAAACGCGGCAGCGCAACTCACATGATGTTGTCCGACCGAACCGCGAGGCGCGAGAGACGGGTGAAACATTCCCGAAACCTACTGTATTGCGTGCAGAGCGGGGTCACGAGGGGTGGGAGGTGCGCTACCCCCACTCCTACAACCGTCAACCCCACCACCGCGATCGGACCGCCCCTCCAAACAACACGCGAGCCTCTCCCCGCCACTTTTCTTGGGGGACAAAAACACTCGCGGGAGGGGCAAATGAACATTATCAAATTTCCCCTTCCACGCCGTACTCCCACTACCGCCGCGCAACGTAACTTCCCTCTGCCGGCGATCCGACGTACTTCCCCTTCCAGCGAGTCGCCGACCGCCTCCCCCACCACTGCTGCGATCACGCTGTGCAATTCAAACAAAAAATCCCGCCCCACCCCTCGGCCAAGACTTGCAGCCCAGGGTACTACAAGGCAATTACGTCTACTATTGTCCCCGGAATTTCACAGCGAAAATGTAAACAATTTGATTCTGCTGGCCGAAGAATCCTGCAGTTCAGTTTTGACGATACACACACATGCATTATCATAACAGGCCGAACAGAAACGACGGACGTTCCATTGGGAATGCTACACCAGCATTTCGGCCGGCGAAATTCAACCCTGCGTTTCAACTGTCTGTAAAACGTAACTTCCGCATATTATTTACCATTCCTGTTAGAACCATTTGTTTCGTAAATTAATTAAGTGTTGAACTTGCATACGTTTTCCATGTTCCTTTCTCTTAAAATAAGTAAACCGTAATTTTCTTAAATAAGAATACATAAGAAAATAAACCCTGTCGTAATGCTCAATACATTTTTTGAGCCATGGCTGGATAAAAGAATGTAAAAAAATTTATCTGAGGGAAATACGCGCATATAAACAACTGGTATATTGAAGAAATATACTAATTATTTTACTGCCATGGACAAACAAAATTTCAGGGCAAAAGAGCGTCAACCAAGGAACTGTCAACCCCTGACCAATATTGCAATTTGCTTTCCAGTGTGAACAAAAGTTTCCTTTTTCCCAAATCAAATACAGAAATTCCGCAAATCGAACTTCTCCACAAACAATGAAAATATCGCCTGCTACGATTGCATAATGGCAGGAGAAAAGTGCTGCAATGAATATTAAAAAAATACTAAAATTCTATTTTTTATAAAAAATTTATAGAAACATTTAATTAGGTCACCTGCAATAGTGTTGCGTTTGTTTTAGTAGCATTAATAATTATCCATTGTGTATAGGGTTGTGTGTATAAATAATGGTTAAGTAAATACACGGTGATCGATGGTATTCTAGAACATAGATCACGGTTTTAATGTAAAAAAAAAAGTTATTTAATTGACTCTAAATGAATTGAGTTTAACATCTGTTAACATGCTCTGGTTGAGTTCATCCAAAAAGATGTCGCATCTATCACGTAAACCAAAGCATCGATGGATTTAATGATAGCTTCCCCGATATTGAGAATTATTCTACTTTAGACAATAGATGCGCGTGGGATTTTTTGTCGTGCGAGAAGCGGAAATTACCTTCGCGATGCTACATTCAGACATGCGAGAAAACGTCAGGTCGCCCGACACTGACAGGATCGTGTTGGTGTTTCGTGGGGGGCCACCGATACGAACGCATTTCCAAACCACATTCCACTATTCCTTCCAGTTTCAGTCGCAAGCTCCAGCACTCGGGGGTCCTTTTTTTACTGCCTCTTCTACTCCTTGCCAGGAACAGATTCCTGGAAATGTACCGCCGCTGGAGAGATTCTCTCTCCTACCGAGATACCGACCGGTTTCCGTGGGCCACCCTGAGCACCGGTTATCACACGACAATGGCCACCGTTGGGGCGCCAGCCAGGCCTCTGAGACTACAGGTGAGGCAGGCTGGATGTTAGTCTTCCATTAGGTACATGTCCCCGGCCGTGCTTCGCTGTTTGCCCGCACGAATCTCACAATTATGAGCTCGAACGGCGAGACGTTTTCCAGCAGGTTCTTGCTTCTGATGAAATCGAAACATAAAAAAAAACTTCATTTGAGGAAGTTCAACATTTCCTAGCTACTAACGAACTAGTACATGCAAAATGAAGACCACATAGTTTCGACAATTCCAGTGGCAAAAATATACCATGGCCAGCAACATAGTTGAGGACGGAATCCCAACCTTGATCTCTACAATCGGGGTCCTAAGTTTTGAATTTTTGAGTTTTACGTCGCACGGAAGAGTTAAAGACGACGAGAACTCCCTGCTTGTAGTAGAGACTGAATCATTCCCGCGCCAAATATCCGCCCGTGAAGTCGTTTTCGGGAGATGAGCATCAACTGGCACACGCCCGGGTACCCCGCCGTTGAGAATATCAAAGCAGACAAAGAGACGGAAAGATAGCTTGAAGGGCAGAAAGATAAAACAGAATACACTTTCTGGTCAAACTTTCTTTCGGGAAGAAAGAAAGTGTGTCTACCCACACTAGCCGTCGAGCATCTTATCCATTCTTCTCTCCCTTGGTAAACTCTCAAACGACACAATAAGTGCCCTCTATGCAGTTCAGATTTTTAAGCCTAAGCCGTAACTTGTAATTGCTTCCGTATTTCCTACGTACGTTCTTCCTTAATGCGAGCCTTCGAAACGATTCGACTTTCACCCGGTTTCAAGAAAATATAACTTTCTGGAGAACCGAACCGAAGATTGTTCAAGACGCCATCAAAGAAATTGCTTGTGTTAGAATATACATGGGGCATATTTAAACAATTTACGCAACTCTCCAATCAACGACAGATATATAATATAATTGTACCGTGGACAATGATGTGTCGTACAACGCTGCTACACTGGCCTCACTAATTCGTTCCCAGAATAGTCGTTCTACACAGCTAGTGACACGGCCGTAGTCGCTGAAAGGGTGCACGACCACCTACGAATCGTCAAACGAGGTGACAATCGGGAACAATCTTATACTTGATTGAAAGTTTCCTCTGAATTTCGGTGAGCACGGTGACGAAACAAAAAACTCGTCTCCGAGAAAATATGAATTATTAAAAGGGTCTGCAACTTGACTTTCCAACTCTTTGGCACACAGCACGGTCGATGAAACATGGCCAATCTTTTACAGCAGAGTTGCAGGCTTCCCGTTAGCATGTGCAAGGAAGTGGGTTTGATATCAGGTGGTTGTAATTTTCCTGGTTTGGTTTCAAGTATTTTGATGACAGATAAAATAAATCATCATCGCTAGCCATTTATTCTTGTGATAAACGTTTTCATAAATGGCATTCAATGACACCGAGAGGTGAAGTTCGTCCCGTTTTTAACCCTCTAATGTATTCAATCCGGGAAAACATGAATTGAAAGACTGGTTAAATTCATTAAAGGAATCTTTGGTGAAGAAATATAGTTAACCATATTTTATCTTTTTTCAAATACAGTTACGGACAGAAATATTGTCTTGGCTAATTATTAACTTCGTATGAGTTACTGAAGAATACGGCTAATTACCCAAGCAATAAAACAGACATAAATGTACTCGACTGCTGACATGTCAGAAAAGTAGTTTGGTGACCTTTGTAGTTCTCGGATGCATATCCCATTCTCGCCAAACAGTGAAGACATATTTCAATCTATTTTAATTGCATCTCGTTCAATAAAATCAATTTCTAATATACTACAGTAATATTTAAAGGCACTCTTCCACGAAACAATGCTTGAACAAGCATATGGAATATAATATGTACCTGAGCAACAATCGATCCCATTTGTTTTTTACAATTTTCAAAACTTCCGTGCTTAAACGCAATGATCTGAAGAACTGCAAGACACTTATATTTTCAGCACAACAGAAAAGCCTAGTACAATCCGAAACGGAGATCATAGCTCTGTACAATTGGTACCCGGGTGGCGTACCATACAACGGGCTAAGCACAATACGGTATTAAACTGAATTTTCTAGAGATTGTAAGATATTCAAATAATCTTAATTTTATATTTGCAATACACCTCATTTACACGAAGAAATAAGAACTGTGCGAGCGGAAGGGGAAAACGGCAATGTGAAATTTCAGAACATCATTTCACCAATCAAGCTCTGTCGGTACAAAGCGCTACACGGGTAAAATTAAAATGAAGCAAATATTAATTGGCGTCATGACAACCAGTCGTATTGTGTGGCTGCAATGCACAGCAGTATTTTATAAGAAATGGTAAATAAGAAATTTCAATGCCACTGTACATGGATTATCAGTTTGAATGTTTTTACTAGTACCTTATACAGACACATCAGTCTCTTCCAAAATATAAAAAGTTTATGCTTTTATATTAAAAATGTAGCATTAACAGTTTGTACCATGTCCAAACTACGTTAGTTTATAATTAATGTCAAAATACTTCATTTTCATTGCTCAATGAGACCGACACGAACACTGCACTGCTACATTGCATTCTAAATTTACGTTAACAATACTAAGAAGCCAAAATAGGGTGGTAGAATTGGCGTATCTTCGTTTTAACTATTATTTGTAATTTCCTAAATGATCTGCCAAAATCTAGAGCAGCACTGTGGTAGATCTTCAGGTTGTTCAATAACCAAAAGAGTTTGGTTTCAGCTTCGCAAAACCTGTTTTCTGAAGTCACAAGAGTGCCATGTTGCAATTTCCTTGAAATCACGAAAATTGGTTCTCATGTAGTGTGGGTTTAACTTCTGGCTATTATGGCATTAAACTTTATTTCAAGATTTCAAATTGTAAAACGGTCGAATCACGTGATAAATATCCGTAAAATATTCATGACATTCTGGGGTAATTATTTCTAACTGGGTCCTTACGTATTGTGCGATATTTTGAGATTTGTACGAAAAACTCAATTTTAAATTTGTTATAAATTACGTAATTCTTTTTTGTAGTCATTTCCCGCCGTTGCCATTTTTTTTTTCAATCTTACCTATTTCGTACCACAACGAAAAAGCATCTTCACCGAACAGAAGAACGTCCATGGAATGGACAAATCGCCCGGCGCACTGGCCGCCTAGATGCTGTTGCGAGGCGGCGCTCACGTGAAGGCACGCTAACACGCTGTCGGTCCAGTGATACAAGTGGGAGGGGGAGGCGATCACATTGTTCGACAAGACCGAACTACTCCGACGACGGCATCTCTTTCCATCCAGACAGATGTACCTCCCGCCCCGCATCCATCTGTCATCGAGTTCCG
The DNA here is from genome assembly GCA_002778355.1 of Clitarchus hookeri. NCBI lineage: Eukaryota > Metazoa > Arthropoda > Insecta > Phasmatodea > Phasmatidae > Clitarchus > Clitarchus hookeri. The sequence continues at coordinate 198,674 of NQII01002919.1, read as the reverse complement.
CTGCAGGGGCGACTTTGAAACGCGAGACTTCACACTGTCGTCGCTTCTCGAGATATCTCTCTCTCTGTTCATCCATCGGGAGGCAGTTGTTTTGAATTGTCGTCGTTTAGCATTATGGGCTATCTTCGCGGGGCGCCGAGAATAACATTCAGATACTTGCTTCGGGGCGTACAAACCATACGTTGAGATGCAGAGGTGTTACTCGAACTTCCATTTTGGAACAACACATGAACAAAACGTCGCTACGAGATAAGCATTATTCTAAGGCGCGGTTACTCACTGTTGTGGAAACGAAGTGTAATGGCCCATCACAAAATCGTCAACTCTGCTATGCCCGGCTATGGGACGCTTCTGCAATTGAGCTCCAGACTGAAAGAGAATCGCATCCCTGGTCACAACCAGTGTTGCGGTATTTCGCTAGATTGAACTGTTTACGTCCCTAATAACGTGGGAAACCCGCTCCACGTCAGCTAAACTCCTTTGGCGAGCGAACTGTTACGTCCCACATGGTATGTGTACCGTGCCACGTCATCAGGGTACGGCGTGAAACGCACTTGTGTTTACGAGCACGTGCACGGTTCACGTCACTCTGGCGTGCATCCTATGTACAACATCCATCTTGATCCGAACACCACGGGGCGAGCGTGATCGATTACTTGTTGATGATCAGGCACCAAAAAATATATAGATCTTCCAGGAATGCCTATCGGCGACGGAACTTTGCAATTGAAGTAGGTACCGGACCATTTGCATACCAACTCTGATCAAAATTTCAAGTTAACGTCGTGGGCGTCACTAACTAGATACGAGATCTTTGCGATCACTACAGATGCCACCGTCAAGAGCATATTTCCCTCACAACCAAATATACACCATCCGATCAAAGTATCCGGACACCCCTCTGTTAATAGAATCTCGCGCCTAGATGTCACTACGACCGCCAGTGCTGTTTCTGTAAAGAGAGACTGAGGGCTCGATGTTCATCAATGCCAAGCGATATCAGCAGAATCGATGGATCTAGGAAGATCAATGACTCCTAACGTAGTGTACTTATTAGTTGCCGCATCAGCAAGAAGTCCGCCAGGGCCATTTCCACCCTTCTTAAGCTATCCAAGTCTACCATTATGGATGTGATTGTGAAATTGAAAAAGGAAGGCACAACCGCAACAAAACCACGGCCGGTGTTGACCGACAGGGACCGTCGAGCAATGAAGAAGGCGGTACGAGAACATCGCATGTCACCGAGTGGTACCATCACCCATGAATTCCGCAGTTCCACTAATTGATTGTGCAGCTAGTAACATGACTGTGCGCCGGGAGTTACGATAACTGGGGTTCAAAGTTCAGGCACTTGCCCATAAACCGCACATTTCGCCTGTGAACGCGACGCGCTGCTTTCGTTGTTGTAAAGAGCGCCGCCACTGGAATGTGGATGACTAGAGACTCGTGATTTGGGGTGATGAATCAAGCTATATTGCGTGGCGGTCCGATTTGGGTGTGGCGAATGCCAGGTGAATACTACATGCCCGTCTGTATTGTGCCCGCTGTGAAACTTGGTGGAGGTGGGGGTGTTTTCCATGGAAGGGACTTCGTCCTTTCGTAATACTAGAGGGCATGTTAAAGGCTATGGGCATTTCGACCGGTTCCGTGTTGCCTGTGGTAGACGGCCAGTTAGGAGATAACTGTGTTTCAAAATGACAATGCTGCCTGCGGTAAAGCACAGTCTGTTCGTGAGTGGTTTGTAAACAATAGGGTTCCGGAAATGGTTAGAATACTCTTTAGTAAACAAGTTCTTCTAGATATTTTTATACATTGTCTAACCAATTTGTAATGCAATTTGATTAAATTCAAATTGGTTAAGTATGTTATTATTATAGTGCTTATTTAAAAATTAAGATTTTAAACAAATATGTTCATCATTGTTGATCATGTGACTGACAGTTGCGTTCCTTTGGGGTAGGTCAATATTGGGTTCATGCGCAGATGACGAGTAAGCGGTCTGCCTCAACTTGAGTGTCTGCTGCGGACTCCAACGACCCACATTGCCTACTGCACTTGCTACAGCACTGCAGAAGAAATGGTCGCCCTTTCCCTTCCAACACCTGGTTGACAGTCTCCTCTGCATGGTTTAAAGCTGTATTTAATCTCCACTACCGGATAGTATATTTCAAGGACATTTATACGAGAGATTCGCGTGGGTGTCCAGACAATTTTTATCCCATAATGTATTAAGTTCCGAACACACTTAATCTTTTCAACGTGTTTCATTTTTTTCTAGTTCATAAGTATTGTTTTAAAAATGCAACAAATTTTTCTTGTCTACAAATCAGAACTGTAATAACTATTTGACATAAAAATAAATTTTTGAGGAACCCTTTCGAATGTGACATGCACACACTAAATACTTTCGTTCGTTTCCTATAAATCTTAACTGTTTTCGGTTGGGGGGGGGGTAGTGCCACTGTCATGAGAAATCAACAAGTTCACTCTACCCTAACATTTGAAGAAAAAAAAATATTACTTTTTTTTTTTACGAGGGGAAACATTCGAGTTCCTATCATGCAACAGAACACTATCTTTGTAAGCATTTTTGTTACGTACCAAGCATAGCCGAAGTTCAATACCTTTGTACAAATACACACACGCGCAAAAGATATGTAGACTGAAATATATTGAAGGTCTAATGTAACTTATGGGTAGATTGTATCTTGGTCGTGTTTCTGTTTATTTCTAGAA